>VXAU01003163.1:1544029-1735777 GCA_013399695.1 Formicarius rufipectus
TTTTTGTTCGGTGGTTTGTGATTTCCCCCCCCCATAATGTAGATCACTTTTTTGAGGTAAAATCCATACATCCTGACTTTCTGGCAAGGTAAAAATGTTACTTATTTTACAGGTAAGAGGAGAAAGGCTAAAGGGTATGAAAATCTGGAATGACACTGCTTGGATTAAAAAAAAACAACAGTATTGAGGGAACATCATACAGCAGCAGAAACTCCCATATTTGACAACAGGGATATGGAATTGAACCCAAGAATTCATTCCATATACATGCAATGTATTCATGCCTGTATAAGTGCAATGAAGTATAAATTTTTGACTCTTGGAAACTGTAATTTTAATAAACTAGAAATGCTTTGAAAAAGAGCAGTAATTTTACTAAAACCAGACTAAATATAAAGGACTTTGATGCCTCACATCTTGTAGCACTGGAAATACCATGCAGTACTGCAGAGATACAATACACTAATGGATTTATATAATAAGTTTTGGTACACACAGATCTGTTGCCTTTACTCAGACATAGCACAGAAGCACAACAGGAAGAAAACACAGCATACTGATAGTATTGAGACACTTGGGCAAAAGCAAAATACTGAAGGACTAGACACTGAGCTCTTTGTCCATGGAAATGCTGTTATTGCACACTGGGCATCCATATCATACCCTGTGTGAATAGCTGTGACCTCTGACAGGTGAGCTGCAGGATCTCATAGTCATCACTGGGCTACGAGGAGGTTTACCCATAACAAATATCTCTCTCTTTAAATTAGCCTAGAAGAACCACAAACACTATGTCAAGTGAGAGTTTAAGAATGAAGCATCACAGAATTTTTGTTGCTTCATTCATACATGCAAACCCAACATGCTTTTCTTGATAACAAAAAGCAACTGTCTTACAGGGAGGAATAAGGGTGTATTTTCCTTGTTGCCACTGTATCTTTTTTTTTTTTTCCCCAAGGTTTGCTGCTCTGACACATGCAATATATATAACAATTATTCCATGTGTACCCCCTGAAGTAGCTTAATTAGTAACACAGAAAAACTCAACAGCATAAAGCAGGAATACTACCTTAGAAATACCAGTGACAAATGTTGTAATTCCTTGCTGTTAAACACAACACAGACCTTAAATATGCATTGCGAAAGCAAGTAAAAACTTGACGGAAAGTATTTCATGAAAATATCCTTGTTTTCTTAACATCACTACAAATCAGATAAATATTTGTCAGAATTCAATTCTTAAGGGGTGTGTGTCTAGCAAATGTGAATTCTCAGGGGCAGGGGTGAGTTTGGGGAAATGTGAAGGGAGTGGAGTGATGATATTGGAAACCTTTTCTTTGGTATTTGTGACAAGATAGCAAAACAACCTTGTCTTAGGAGAGGGGTGAAAAAAAGGATACCTAGAGAGGTCAAGGAGGCAGAAATATGTCAGCATTTCTCTTTGTGATGTGTTTCCAGAGTTGTTCTTTTGGAGGACACATCCCTTTCACCAACATGGTGCAAAGTGACACTTTGCACCCATAGCTCCTTGTTTCCATTTCCCAAATCCCTGGTCATGCTTTAGATTTGAGCCACAGCCCAAATATATATATCTATATACACACACGAATGTATGTATATATTTTCACATCAACAAAAATTATAAAAGTATCAGTATACGGTTTCAAGAACTCTTTGAAGAGCCTCCCTTCACTGGTGATATCTGAGTCCTCAGAATGTCTTGTGTTCTTTCTGCTGTGGCAGTTGAGAGTGGGCCTTAATCACGGGCAACAGGCAAAAAGAGAAGAGGATAGGAACTGTCCTGTCTTCTCAAGCTCAGCCTGTTGGTTAAGTAGCAAGAAATGTTAGCGGCCAAAACCGGGTTCCACTTATTTTAATCCAGCTCTCTATCCTGGAAATACAGTCAGTGTTAACTGCTGAAAAAAGTTTGCCTACCCCTAGGATGAAATACAGATTTCTCATTTTGGAAATTCTGTATAAAAAACCCCCTCTGTTGTTGGTAGGAGTTCATCTAATAATTTTGACAATTTTCATATTGGTAAGTATATACTGATTAAGTTTCTAAAGGAATCTGTTCCTTAGATTTTAAAAAAATCCATATTTGAAATGGTTTAAAAATAGTAATTAAGATCTAGAACTCTGTACCAAGACTCCAGACCTTTAGTTCCTCTCAGTACTCATGCTCTTGTGTCTGCAAGATGGAATCATCCCCCTTGATTACTTAATGTCTTGCCTTCTGCCTTTCCAATTAAGAGCAATACACTGCCTAGGAGCTTCCCTGCAGCAGCTCTTCTAACTCTTGAAACAGGTATTACCTCCCTTTATTTTCAGCTGGGACTAACATACTTGCTCAAACAAGGGCAAAGAATACCAGGATCACCTAAGTGGAATAAGTGTGAAGTTTCTGAATTTTGCTGGTTAGGGTAAGAAAAAGCATCAAAAGCACTGTACCAACTGACAAATTATTACAAGTTGCAGAAACAAGTGTAGCACTCTGTTTCACTCTTTCTTTGAGGTGGAATGTACCTAAGCCCATGACAGATCCATGCCCTGGAAAGAAGCCTTATCTTCTCTCTTTCAGAAGTAAACCCCAAAACAACAGATCTGGTGGATCTTAAGATTTCCTTAAGTCTATTATGTCAGTGTTTTCTGTGAAAGCACATTGCAAGATGGGATAGATTTAAAAAGAAAAAAAAAAAAAGAAAAAGGGGGGGGGGGATTTTTTTGTATAAATGTAACGATCACCTTTTTAAGAGTTTCTTTTTACACAACTTTTTCTCCTTTCCACAAGCAAATGAATAATCTGGAAGTCAGCACTGGAAATTAACTTTGAAAACTGAAGAGTTGCTCTAGGTAGACATTTTTCTGCCACAGAGCTGCAATGCTGACACAAACTGTAGTCCTGAAGAGGGAATAATCTTTGTCTAGTCCTTGACTAACAGAATTGGTATTTAGAATGTGACCCTCTGCAGTGGTGCTTTACTTGAAATTTATGACTATTATCTCAGGCATTGGATTGAAACCGAAAACACAAACATGAATGGTACCTGGTTTCTGCATACTTGAATAAAATTCTGGTCTTTTCAGTTAAATGAGTTACTCTGTTGTCTTGGTATGGACGGGAAATGGAGTTGAAGGCTTTCTCCTTCCCTGTCACTGATACCTCCTTAAGCTATTTCCTTGTAATGATTACAGTTCTGCCTCATTTCATTTGAAGAAGGTCTATTTTAATACCACATGTATTATGTTATTTAATATTAGTAAAGAAAACAGTACATCTGGAAAGATCAAACTTGCTGTTAGCCTTGCGGTTATTTAATACACATGAAGATTTGCAACAATCCATACTCAAGAGGTGCAGTTACCTTTAACTGTGGTGAGTCTTTCTCCTGCTGATGTAATGGTTTAGAGAGGAGAGAAGGTGAGAGGGAAGCAATAGACAGGTATGTACTTGTAGGAACGGAGTGAGAAGTAGGTGCCTTGGCAGAGAGAAGTGGAAGATTAGAAGAAAGGTGGAAAGGAGGATCAGAGTCTCCTGATGTTCCCACAAAAGGTAGAGCTGGCTTAAATGTTTAAGAAAAATGAGAAGTAACTGTACTATAAAACCAGCCATGAAGGATGTCAAATGCTCAATAAGGAGACATGTAAATAACCTGCACAATCACAAAAGTCATACTAAATTTATTATTAGTCATCTACTTGTCTGGAAATTTCTTTCCTCAGAAAGGGTAAAAAGTTGCCATGTGTGGCCATGGATTTCATCTCTATTCTTATGTTTTTCTCCTGTGTTTTTCAGGTCAAATAAAGGCAGAGGTAGCCTGCAAAATCTTTCTCATTAACTAGTTTTACACTTGGCCTAAAACATACTGTCTTAAGCATCTGATTTGCATGTTGACACCCAAAGCAACTGCCTAAACAATCTGTTGAAGTAAGTGCTGGACAGAAAAAAAAAATCTGTTTTAAAACTTTACCTAGAAACCACACAAACTGTGTGGTAATATTGTGGCATTTAATGGCCAGCACACATTTGTGATAGTTCAATGATGTGCCGTCCCTAAGAGGAACTGCGGAGGGTTTCAGCAGGAAGCATTTGTCTATCTGCCAAACATAATCTGATCTGTTATTATTAGTCACATTCTCGTAACAGAGCTTACTATAAATATATCAGCTGGTGAAGTGACACAGGTGAAGTACAAACTGCAGAGTCTCTGCAGGAGGCATACTCCTCCCTCTGGAGGCTGCTAAGACCTGCGGCCTCTTACTCAGAAGGGGCAGCATGTAAGGGGACAGTGAGGAATATAGTTCACTGGCTTTTTGCATCAGAAGCTCAATGGCAACCAACTAGGGCAGAAAAGAAAGTACCAGCACAACTGATACGCCACAGAATTTACAGTGGTGCATATGATTGCTTCTGAGAAGGGACTATCCCCTAACACTGACACTTTTGATCACAGAATCATAGAATGGTTTGTGTTTGAAGGGACTTTAGAGATCATCTAGTTCCAAAACCTCTGGCATGGGCAGGGACGCCTTTCACTAGACCAGCTTGCTCAGAGCTTGAATTTTATCAAATGTAACTGCATAAAGCTGTGCCTGTGCATGATTATAAACACGTAAGTACAAGAAAAGGCATAAAATAATTATACTAAGTTATCTAGAAGCAGAGCCCAGGCACTTCAGAAATTAAAATACCTTATCAATATTTGATGAATTGTATCCTTCATAGCAATCCACAGAGCCTCCTTCACTTACTATTGGGAATTCTAAACTGTCATGTACTGGATCCTCCTCTATATAGAGTCTTGGCAGTTCTTCTGTTGTGTCTTCTGCTTCTCCATAGGAATCTGATTCTTGAGGCTTGGACTGATCCCCTATTTTAAGTGGCAGATCTGCAGTACAGATTTCCTCTTTGTTTTCAGCAGTTGTAGCTAGCACTCTGGACATGGAACCACCTTCATGTGGTGAAGGGGTGTTATGGATAGCACCAACATGTTCACCTTCTCTTGTAGTATGTGACAAGTCTCTAGGTACTTCAATAACTAAAGGGTCAATTATACTTCTCAAGTCTTTATCTTTTCCTTGTTTGGTATTGTTGCTGACATGCTTATATGCTATGTCATGAGATGAGCTGGCTGAAGAAGAGACAGAGGTAGCTACAAGAAAGGACAGAGGAAGAGCTGTAGGAGAGCTGAGAGATACCTCTGTATTTGGAATAACATGATCATCCTTAACGTGGTGAATGCTGTTATCTGGAGAGAGCGCTACAGTTTGTGAGGTTGATAATGCCAAAGAATTGAGTTCTTCTAAGTCACAAAGAAAACTGTCTGGAACTGATGGAGAAGTTAAGTTGCACATGCTTGAAGGTGAAACACCAACAGTTCTTGAAAACAAATCAGCCTGGAGAATCTTTTGATCAGTGTGTGACCAAGAAGAGGAAAGTTGTCTGGAAAGTGGGGACAGTGCTTGGGAAGGCAACTTCAAAAATAAGAACAACATGGGAATGAAAATAAATAAGCATGACAGAGAATTAGGATGTGAGTAAACTGAAAAAGAAAAATGTCTATGCAATCATCTGGACTACAGGGTACAATTTCAGTGACCATGGCTGTCTGAAATCACTACTACATGAATCAGAATAGCAGGAAAGACATTTGAAACATGAAACTGTATCAGGTTCTGGCTTGGGGTATAAATGTCAGACATCGACAGATCTGAATCATTACATTCATGGAGGCAGCGTGCACTTGATCTGCTAAAGTTATGTTATTTATGCTGCTCTGTTAGTGACCCTGTCACAGGTTATTAAATCATACAGTTAATATTAATAAAATTTTCCCCGAACCATTACTGTTATTTTAAGAATAGCATTTTCAGACATACATTTCAGGTGTCACTAAGTATTTCTTTTAAAGTATAATAACCGAAGTGACTTCTAAGTATTCAAATCTAGTACTTCCACTTTTTCCAAATGCAACCAAGTGAATGTTGAAGAAACATCTTTAATACATTGCATACTTTTATTAAGGCATGAGCAGCTACAGAATGTATTTGTTTTTCAAAAGTACCCCTATTAGTTCAAAATGACATCAACATTCGTAAAAGGTACATTCAGTAGGCAGTCAACAATGCTTTCAAAATAGTGACACCACAGTGTATTTTGAGGACTGTTACACAATATTGATTGAAGTATCCTTCTGGTAAAAGAAAGGTCCTTTTCTAAGAATGAGAGACTGGTGAGTCATACGTACACAGCATCAGTAGATATCCACTGCTTCAGTAAATACTGAAAATGCATTTTTATTACTATTAATCCTCAAAATTAAAATTGAGTGAAAAATATTATCGTCTCATTGTTATAACTATTCAGAATAACTAGATGTAATCTTTAAGTTACCTGGAGCACTACAGACTTTAAGTTTTCATGTGCTATTAGCAAATAATTTCAAATGTCACAGAATAGGAAGGTTACTTGACTTACCTTCTGCTTCAGTTTTCTTGAGGCAAACAGCTTTATAGTTAGGTAAACCTTTGTTACAGAATCTTGTGTATCAAATTAAACAGTATAGACTGATACAATGCAGTCTGCTAAAACAAAGCTAGGCAGTTACAAGCAATACTCAGTCTCTTTCCCTCATCTTTTGTCTTAAACAAGGGCCTCTAACATGTGGTTTTACAGTCAATAATACTGACAAGGAGACATTGCCACTTTTACTTTCCTATGACTACAAGCTGCACTAGGTCTAAAGATGCAGACAGATTAGGCGAAGTTAAGGAGAGCAAAACTTGCGCCTGACTTGTATTGCTTATTTATTTTATTGCCATTAGGCCAGAGAACATTAGTGCAATTGTTCTAGCAATCAAGTGATATGTGGTAAAAAACTCCACAGGAATGGGGTAAATGGTATCAGTAAGTGTGGTGAACTCCAGAACACCTTTAGGACTGCTGAAGTTCTTCTAGGTAGTCAGGAACAACATGTCTTTTTGCAAGGAATTGCCATTTCTGAATACAGTTTGATTCAGAACCAAGATGTCTTCTACCCAGTAGAAGTTTGGGTTTTTTTAAAACTTACTTTTGCAATCACTGGGTTCTAGAATATCCTCTGTTACAAGGAAGGCTTCTTCCAATTTACTCCCCTACAAAACTAATTTAGTAATAACTAATTTAATAACAGTGGAGGAGGGCTTTGTAATATGGATGTAAATGCTCTGAAGCTCAACGAGGGTTATGAGGCTTACACAAACACCAGCTTTAGCTGCAGGATACCTTAGAGACCAGCCTGCTCCACAGAAATTGGGGACAAGCATCTTTGAACACAGAGAGACAGCTCTTGAATATGGAGCACCTAAGTTGCCTCATACCCTTGACTTGCCTTCAGGTACCTCTTGATTCCTGCAACAATAGGGGGCCCTCGCTTATGAATAACCTCAGTTGGCAACTACAGAATTGGATGCTACTTCAACAGTTCTGTTGGAATAGAAGAGAGACTATCTAGCTTTCTGTCGTAACACATTCTGAAAACCAGACAAGATCTGTTCAAGCAACTGTCCCAAACCAGCTAATATTTTTCACTCATAAGCAGTACTTTCAGAAGCCACTGTTGCCTATAAATTACTTTTTTGGTAGCTTTTTACAACTCCAGGGTTGTAAATAAATGTGGAACTTATTTGAAAGTTGAAGCACCAGTATTCAAATATAGGAAAGGGGACAAAAACCAACTGAATCAGACATTAATAGGAGGATAAGAAGTTTATAATTACACACAAAAGCCAGTGCCCATGCTGAAGAGGTAAGTAGAGGTAAAGAGGAATATTTAGAAAAGTTTCTGTCTTGAACATTCAAAATCATCAATAATATGTTAATACTAATCACAGTTTGTATGCAGAAACTGTCTTAGTTTCTGTCACTGCTAAAGATGTTATGTTCCCCGTGTAGGTGACTGTGAAATCTCACAAGTGAATGATAAATTGTAACACAGAAATCTTTGAGCAATATCCTGTAATATGATTTGTGGTGGTTGTCTAGACTAGTAAGGAAAAGATTTTGTGTAAAAAATTAAACCTTTAAAGGTCTGAACCCAAGTTGACAACGTGATGACAATCACCTCACTCTTAAATGAAACAATACTGCTCCTATTGTACCACCCCAAAGAATGCAATAACAGCCTTCTTCATTTTTGAATGGCAAAAGGAGGAAGGTTTTAGTACAGAATCACTAGATGTTCTTCTTTATCTTGAAAGGTACAGAACTGGTCTTGGCAAGTTGTGTCCTGCATGCTTATGTGACCACAGGCTTTTAGTACAGCTGTTTTATGGGAATGTCTTCACACTGCACTATGAAAAGTGTTCAAGACATACACTTAATGCTCAGATTCTTGCTAAGATTCCCAAATAAATTCTTTTTCTGTTGACTTGATTTTTCTGCTCAAATTTTGCCTAGCCCTACTCCCAATAATAGCTAATTGAGAAAAGAGCATAAATCCCGGCAAAATGAAATACACATACTTGGCTATTAAAATAATTTATTAACAAGACTGTAATGCAATTCTACCTATGCAGGAAAGAAAATGCAGTATGCTTAATAACTAAGTATTGTGTTTAAAAAAAAATAAATTACAAGTCTGTCTAAACCCACTATAGGGGTGACAAGAAAAAAAAATCCTTACCTTAGATGAACTTAAATGGTGTATTCTGTCACTAGAATAGCTTTGAGGGATTGGAGGATCAGGATAGTCATCAACACTTTTTGATGCATTCTTTTTGACGACTTCTACATAGGAAACAGGGAAGATGCCTTGTCTGTTGGTTCCTGGTATTTTACCTTCATACCAGTTTTGATCAACTCGCTTAAGAAGAATTACTCTGTCTCCCTGAAATGCATCATGAAAATGAGTTATCAGCACATACACTGTAAGTTTATTTTGTGAATAGCAGGTTTTATTCTAACACATAGTATTATTTTCCCTGCAGTGCTGTTTCAGATCAGTCTTGAGCATTATTTCCATTTCCACATTTCTACTCCCATTTATAATAATCATGTATAAAACTACTATTCCAGCAAAACAAGGGGCTAGTCACAGACTGAAAATGCTATTCTTTTATCAGAGAGGAATCTCATGTAACCTCCTATTCTTAGTTGGGAGAGTAACATTAACACTTTTCTTTGGAACATAACCATTTTTTAATTGCTGGAGAAACTACTAGCTAACACTATAAGATGCAATAGCGACTGCTATGTCCATTTTGCCTTACAAGTGATAAAAGTTAAACAATAAATTCCAAGCAAGTGCTTTGTTACAAGTAAAAGTGGAGTAAGTAGAGGTAGAAAGCTAAAAAATGGGTCCATGGGAAATATGAGAGAAAGAAGTGCTTTTTCTGGGTAAAACAGATGGTCAGCGGCTCAGTTACTGGTCTTAAAGAGATTAGCAATTGAAATGGAGAACATCAACCTTCTATTCAAACTTTTCCCTGTAATGAAACTTCATGAGTTACCCCTTTTGGTTCATGTGATGTGCTTTTTACCATGTGTCTTTTTGTAACAAATCCTTCCCTATTAGTTTTGCATTCTCTTGGCTTTCTTTAATTTTTCTTCTGTATCTAATACATGGAATTCACTAAAATTATCTTTAGTGAGACAGAACTAAAGAAAATCTCAGTGCAAGTTAACTTTTCCAAAAACACCCCAAATTGGGCTATCAAGATAATGACCACCACAATAAACACGAAAGATAGTTTTAAAAAGAAATAAATCATCAAATTACTCCCAATCCATAATTTCTCTAAGTTTCTATTGCTGAATGTTTTTAGACCTCTTTGATGTTTACTAATTTCAAGTGAGTGAAAAATGTCCATTAGTTTCAGTAAGCTCTAGATCAGCAACAACCAACCATATTCTTAGCTTTATTTCAAAAGAAAAACAAATCACTTAGAGCTTTTATGAACTCTAATCCTTAAAAGAAACAAATGCACGAGGCAGAACTTCCCAGTGGACAAGAAGTACATACTACTTATATCTGAGTTATTAATATGTGCAATAATACAATTTCTCTACAGTGGTAATATTCCAGCATCTCACAAACCTCAGAAATTAAACAGTTATTTTGCTCATGTGCAATACAGTATAACTACCAGGATGATAATAGGAATGATCATAGGAATGATAATAAAATGTTATAAAAAAAGGACTGTTATTAAATGAAATATTTGCAAGAACTGGTACATTCACAAAAGTATCTGAGACTCTTTTCTGTATCTTTTATCTTCTGTAATTTCCTATTTATTCTGTATTAAAAACCTTACCATAATAATTGTGACAGCCAGAAATTATTAAAAAAGCAATGGATAATTGAAGAGAAAACTTGATGGGCAGTTAGCAGATGATTGAATATGCTAATCTACCACAATCCAATTTATATGCACAACATATTTATGCTATTTACAGGTAGCTGAGAAAGACTGAAAGCCAGCAAGGCATTACGTTAGTAGGTTCCTACCATGACAATGCTTTGTGCATGGCAAATTATGAATGCACCTAACCACAGCATTGATTCAGTGTAGTAGTAGACACTTTAAAGTTATTTTGATGGAAGATAGTTCTAAACTGTACCTTTCTAAGTGATAACTCCACGTTTGTGTCTGCACTGAAATTGTATTTGGCAACAGCTTCTCCAATCTCTCCAATCTGTGCAGGGGGAGGTGGCCTGGCAGGCTGTGCTTTTTCTGGGGGAGAAAGTTTCTAAGGAAAAAGAAAACCCACAGATTTTCATCATTCTCATGTGGTTTGTGGATTTTAATTAACCAAATTAATTAAAGGAATTAAAACAGAGAACAAACCTCAACATAAGAAATTGGGAATATTCCAACTCTTCCATGGTGCTCACCCTCATACCAGTTTTGATCAATTTTCCTGAGGATATAGACAGTATCTCCTTTCTTAAAGGACAGCTCTCTGTAACAAATTTATTTATATCAGATGTTTATAGCTTTACATTTAACTCTTCTACCTGCATAGTTCCTGACATCTTTACAGTTTGGAACTGAACCAGCATGTAACAACTAAACATTTGAAGAAAACGTGTCATGGTTGTGGTACATTTATCAGTTATCATACCATGTAAAATGAAATTATTCACATTTATAAATCCCATGTAGTACCTCTAAGTTCTGTAGGCCTGTTCTACACAGTGATTCCAAGGAAGTGCTGCTAGTTACTATGAGAGCACTTAGTATAGCATCTGCATGCAAGCAGGATGTCTTTTGGATCACCTGTTTGAATACTGCTTTTATGACAGGCATCAGAGGGGTATTTGGTGAAATCAGCATTTTTATGAAATCAGTAGGGAAAACCAGAAGGTATATCCTATATCCATATGGCCTAGCATAACCTTTCCACAGCAGAACAGGTTGGTGTGCATCTGCTCTATACAGTTTTTTTCAAGACAGCTCAGAAGCCTGAAGAACACAGGATTTATGTTCTTGCCATTTCTGATACTCAGAACCTATGATGTGTTTAATGTTGGATACCAAAAAAGGACAGTTATTGAAATCACTTAAAATATTTTCAGATCATGTCCTGGGAGATCTTTGCTGTATCATCCATTTGGCTTCTCAACAGCTAAGCTGCTGTTTGGATAATTCAGGTTCTGAGTTTTCTCCCAGACACAGCTAATGTAATTCTAGTGTCAACGTTCAGCCATATCCAAATATTGTTTAAATGCCCTGGACCATTGGAACAGCAGGAATAAAATACAGGCACTCTAGTACTTCAGCTCTCTCATATCCTAAATCAGCAGTTCCTGATCTCGTGTTTCTTATGGACCAGTGTTGTTTGTCTTGGTATAGACCATGTCATATTCGGCAGAAAGCCTGTGTATGTTAAGACAGACAGGAAGGTGTTGAAGCATTATACAGAATTTTATAAGGTCATTATCTATGACAGTATTTTTAGTGCTTTATCCTGGGTAACCTAAATAGAAATCACAACAAGTGAAAAGTATGCAGAGGGTGACCCTCAGGACCCATGCTCTACAAGGCTGAAGAAGCACAGCCATTCATGTGATCAAATGGTTACAATGGAGAGTAAGATAAAGACATTGCTACTACAACATAACTTCTCACACAGTTTGCTAATGCAGGGACTACTCTGACAGCAAGCAGGGTCCTCCTTTCCATGGCATTCGCTGTTGAAGCAGGCTCAAACAGCAGTTACGCTGCTACAAGTGCTAGAAAGAGTTTGCTTGAATTATGAATTCTTGAATGAACAAAAGTCTAGTACTTACTTAGAAGTCTGAGCTTTAAAGTCATATACAGCTCTAGCTGGCAGTTTCTGAAAAGCAGGCAAAGTGATTAATAGAGTCAGGTAGTATTACTATATGATAAACATTTCAACTTTTAAAAAAGTAATCAAAATTAAAAAAGAAAAGGATGTGCTTTACAGTCGTTCTTGCAGAAGCAGGCAATTAAATATACAGGTGTCTTTTTTTTTTAAGGCAATTAAGTGTTTGGGACTTGGTTTTCTAAAAACAGAAATAGCTAAATTTTAATACAGACTGCTTTTCAATTTTATGCTTAAGAGAAGTATTAAAGTAAATAAAAAAGTTAACTTTGCCAGTGTAACTTTAGGCAACTAGCTTTCTAGGTATGATGTAAATTCACATACTTGATACCCTGTAGTATTTTAGATGCCTTTTCTGTTAAATTTGTTATCTTTAGTCTCATTTCAATTGCAAATACTGGATCACTTATATATATATATAAAAACGAGAAATTCCTCTGACAGTTGGAAATGGTTGGGAATATTTTTAATTTCTATTAATCACATTTATAGTTTTAAGAAAGTTTTGAGAAACACAGGACTGGAGGTGATCTCCTAAGTCATCTCTGTACCTCTCTTGTTATCACAGGCAATCACATTATATCATTCCTTTCATATATTTCTCTAGTACTGTCACCAAGTACATGTAAGCTCAATATTGTTTCAAAAATAAACCTGTAAAACAGCCCTACCTCTCCTCACGTGTGGCTGACACTTAAACTTTCAGTGTTTTCAAAGTTCTGTTGAAAACATGAACTGTGATCTGACCCAAGAGCCTCACTCATCTAGCGCCTGCATCTGACAAGTAACCTGATACTTCAGAGGAAGATGCAAGAAGTAATAAACAGTGTTACATGAGGGTACTTGGTAAAGTGATTCAGTTGTTCTCTGAAAGTACAGGCAGAGATAAGATTGCTGCATTTTAAAAAAATTCTCTCTAGGATATACTGGTGACTAGCATGAGCTGACTATGCGATTCCTGAGAGATACTACTTGTAACAATGGAAGGGTGTATCTTTTTATAAGAGGAATAAAAAGGGACTTGTAAATTTTGCATTTTATCTTTATTCCAGGTGTTCTTGCCTGGGTTCTCTCCCTTCTTGTCTTCAAAGGCTAGCAAATTTAGCATACCTACAGGACCGGCTTCACTATAATAAATATGTCTCTGAAGTTATCACAGGGATCCTGTCAACATGAATTTTCTAATACTAATACAATTTTCCATTACAGGTCTTCTTCAAATAAGATTCATATCACCTGTAGCTAAGCCCTTTTTGCTCTTTCCTGATTTTGGTACAGCTGGTACTGTAACTACTAAAGCGAGTAACAGAAGAAAAGGAATAATATTAAAAAAACAGTGCAGCTGATTAAATACAAAATACTTTGAAATGTACAAAACACAGTGGAAATAGAGAAGCCTTTCTACTTTCATCTTTTTAAATTACAATGATCTTAAAAATGGTTTGTAATTTAAGTATTTGATGTATTTTTCAACTTGAAAGATGACTTTCTATGTCACAAGATTCTTTAAAAGGAACACACTACATAGCTCCAGGAACACTTTTTGCCTCTATTTTGTAATGAGTAGGTGTGGGGTTTTTTGTTTGTTTGTTTTTTATGAAATCAAACTCTCAATCAAATTGCAGCAATACAAACATGCCAGTGGGCTGCAAATGATTCAGTTCTAACTGTAGCAACATTTAGCAAGGGAGATAGTCCAGAGCAAAATCTTAAATATTAGCAGTTAAAATATAGCACTCTCTTATGCTGCCATTATTTTGTGCAATTATTTCAATAAAAATAAATCAAAAAGGTTAACAATCCATGGTCCGTAGATGTTGGTTAATTTTAACGTACTTTATGATTGAATAAAATCCCTGAAGCTTGTTTGGAACACACAATTCTAGAGCTGTAAGTATTCTTAAGATACTGAGTAATCACTTCATTTTTCAATATGCACTTTTCAGTGATACTCTGTGTTCCTTTAAAGGTGGTAGGCCTGCTTCCATTTTCTCTTCCAAAGCACTAATACAAGTAATCAATATATAATTACAATCACCAACTCTTACACACATTATCATTTGCTTTTAGGATAAGTCATTTTGCCTAACATGCCAATAACAGTGGTTCTCTTCTAATTAAAAAAAAAAAAAAGGCGAGGCATTGATGTTTTGTATCAGTTTTGAAACCACCACAGCAGTTTCTTCGTGTAATGCTTTGCATCTCAAAACAGTCACATCTGTTCTTCTCTGGTCCATACACCGACTCTGGTCAACTTTGACAGAGTCTATCAATGACTACTACATTTATGTCCATGTCTATTTAATAAATAAATAGAAGAACACAGCTTATCTCACAAAGCTTGATATTATTTTAATTTCTTGAAGTACCTTAATGAAAAAGGAAGATGCTGTCCCATCTAATAATATGGTAAGTAACTGTTCCTTTGATCTGTATTATTACAGGGTCTTAAAACCAAAACAAATCTTGTCTCAAATATGTTACCAGTTTTCCATATCGATATTGTTGGGTTATTTATTGTTGTTTCACTACCTCTTTGTCTGTTGTTCCTCTTCTCTCCCTTGGAGTACATCGTCCCACATCAGTGAAAGCAGAAGAATAGCTTCCAGGAGACTCCTGGTCTACTGAAAACAGAAATTATGTGAAACTACAATAAACAAAACCATTCAAATACATGATGCTGCTTGGTTTCATTAGGGGGGTGAAAAGATATTGAAAACTATTATTTTACCTTTAATAGAAAGAAAAGCACATTAAATGATGGCTAAGTGCACCTTTAAAGAAAAAAAAAAGATACTGACTCTTAAGTAAAGGCAAAGGCTGTCCTCTGATCCATAGCAGAAGGAAACATATGAGAGAGGATCAAGAGCGCAAAATTATGCCTCAGTGTACAAAGGGATGCACCCCTACTGGGCCAAGTGGCAGACCTGACGGCAGTACTGGGACTTCATCAGGTTGCATGACACTGTTTCAGAATGCCAACACTATAAACACATAATTACATGCACAAAACATGATTCAAGCATGCTTCAATGAGAAAATAGTGAAGTAACATTGTTTCCTCCTAAGTGATCTAAGATGCATTTCTACTTTACCAGGGGCACATGTTAGGCAGCACAAGGAAATTTAAAAAGAAGTTATTTCATAAAAACAACTCTGTATTAAGAGATAGAATACAAATCATTACTCACCAATCTATGTGGCAGGCTACTCTAAAGCAAAGTTTACGAATGTTTATTACAGGATAGTGAATGTCTTTTCATATTTTAATAAGAATAAAATCAAGATCTTATACCCTTTGTAGCTCTGCAAGTTGCCAATGTGAAATGAAAATATAACAGAACTATTTCAGTCCAGAGGATGAAATGCACTGCCTTGCGACTTCTGAGAAGTATTGTTTTAGTCTCCTACTGCCACAGTGATACTTGCTAGTGAAAATATGATGGATGCTTGTCGTCCTTTGACTTCATTCCCACAATCTGTTCTTACCAAGCTCATCCAATTATTTCTAAAGGAGCACAAGTGAGGAAAAAAAAGGAAAAGAACTGAAAACATCTCATCCTTTATGTTAGGATTATACAGAAGAAAAATGATCTCTAGTGGGCTGTTGGCTAAACCAAAAAAAACTAAGCTATTGATAAATACACTGGAGGCAAAAAGATCAGATAATTGTATTATTTATGCCATTGGTTGCACACATGTCATTCCCAACATATATATTACTGTCCCCCTTCTGGACAGATTTCTTGACGTGGCATATATTCCTGAATGAAGATCTATGCTCACTGCATAAACCTAAAGATATAATGCCTTCAAACACATCTATTATTATTTTTAATTTAATCTCTAGCAGAAAGAGAAGGACATAGGAAAGAGGTGAAAATGCAGAATCTTTCAATTTATTTTACTGCAGCTCCTTATGCAGTCAATGTTGGTAGTTTTCAGTGTTTTGTGCTATGGCCTTGGGGTCTCTCTGTGGATAGTGGCTGTTAAGAGACACACACAGATCCAACAAGCAGGAAACTTGATTAGAAGCAGAGCTCAGCCATGACCAGTGTTGATGGAAATCAATGGAGTAGTCTGCTTTATTCATTCTCCATGCAACTTTAGGGATATTAATGTTGACAGAGTGTATAATTTTCCTCATGCCAGAATCCTTCATAGCTGCAGAAGCTATTGCAAGTCCACTGCAATATGTGACTAGTGCAATTTCCAACAACTTCAGTCTCATGATGCAGTCCTGTCAACCAGGGTTAATCATCATCAGGCCTTAAGTATGACTAATTCAGTTCTGAACTGCATTATATCACCCTTTTTTACTCAATTTCTGTTCTAAATATGTCTATTATAACTAGTTAAGAAGAGATGGTAACAGCCTCAATTCTGATTTCTATTGAAATGTATTTTGTGCTACTTGCAAAAGTCACACAAAAAGATGGGAGAATAAAGATAAGATGGGTCTGATCAAATATTGCATAACTTGTACACTAAAGATACTCTCTTTTACAACCATTTGGGATTTCAAGAATAGCTTCGTATTGCCATTAAATTCTCAAAGATGCTCTGTCAAAGGAATCAGAATTCTTTAACTAAGAAACAGTATCACTTAAAAAGAGAAATAAACTACAAACTTGTCAAAGACATTAATCTAAATCATCTAGAATACAGCTTTGTGCACTCCTGCTATGGATCTAGTTTATTTCTTTTAATATTAGAACGTCAACTTTAAAACATTTTAGGCTCAAGTAATATTTTTTGAGGAAAAAAAAAAAGAAGCAGAGCAACAAGCAACAAAGCAGTAACTTTAACAATATACCGGTCATACTCACCCAGACAATTTCATTCAAGTTTTGATTATTGAGAACTTCCCTTCTAAGAGGATAGGAAAATTCTCAGATATATTAAAATTTTATGAAAAGAACCAGTTTTGCTGCCACAGAAATTGGAAATTGTATTCTTTGAACGGTGGAAATGGAAACTTCCTAAAATGACCCTAACATCTATTCACAAAAAGTAATACAAAGCAGTGGATTCACATGAAAATAGAATCAACTTTCAATGAGGCTGGCAGAAGTAACAGCATTTTTATCAGTTAGATTTAAAAAATTTACAACACATTTTGGATGCAGATTTTAAAAAAAGAAAACAGGAAGTGTTATCTGCATATTGTTTTCAGTTTGACCAGCATCTTAAAATGCATAAATTCCCTTTCTGCAAGATACTTTTCTTAGGAAAAAAAAATCTGCATTGCTTAATACCATCATTGTAATTTATAGAACTAGCAATTAATTAGTTGGAATGTACTGTTACTTCACTTGTCCTGACTACTGTATTTTGTGAATAGATAGCAAATTTATCTATCTTCAACACCTATGTGAAAATGAGGTTCTTCATAAAGAATTTTGTGGGATTAAAGTGGTTTACAGACAACACAAAAATGGAATGAGAAAGGGTGGGAAACACAGGGAGTAAGGTTGGATAAGTCAATCACAAGGACAGAGGAAGAAAGTTAATCCACCTTGGAAACACAGTGCACTATCATTGTTGTTAGTTGCATCCATGTCTGGAAAAGAGGCACTAAGAGGTAATCTTCCACAATCATTCTGGTACAGTGGACAATGGATAGCACCATCTTGAGGCAGTGGATTAAAAGGCTGGTGCATGGGACTCTTTTTCAGAGCTTTAAGAGATGAATTCCTTTCTGGAATGTCTGGAAGCAGCTCAGTAATAAGTCTGTGTAATATACTGTTGTCAGGCAAGCTTCCCCGTCTTTTTTCTGCTTTAATTTGGTCACAGATGTCTTTAAGTGCAGAATCTAGTGCTTCAAATACAGATGACTTGCATTTTTTCTTTTCAGTTTGTTTTTTAGGAGCTGCACTTTTTTTCCTCCGGAAAGGCACTGGACTGACCAGGAATGCTATCTTAGAGAGGCCAGATTCTGCTTCCTGTCTCCTTGGATCTCCAGTGGTTTCTTGCTTAGCCCTTTCATGTTTTAGCATGGTGGTGAAGCGTGTGTAGGATGCTGGGCATCGCCCTTTGCAGGAGCTGATGAGATGCCTGTGGTGGTGGTGATGGTGGTGGTGGTGATGGCCTGATCCATAAAAGCTTTCAGATGATGTGAAGGAAAAGTGATCAAAGTCACTTTCACTACAAAAGGATGAACCCTCTATCTGGATAAAGTCACTGAGATCAGAAACCACTCCGTCTTGATCACTGTCTGAAAAATCTATATGTGATCGTTTTGGCTCATCACTGGTCACTTCAATATGAATTGGCACCAGGGTTTTAGATTTGTAGCTCTGTTGTACCTGAGAGGGATGTCTGACTGGAGTTTCTTCTTCCAGCAAGGATTCAATAGAAAATCGCCTCTTTGGACACAAGCCATTTTTAGGAGGCTCTAAAGTAGCAGTTGACAACATTTCATCGCCAAGGTTCGGCATTGATTTTGACTTCTGAATTAATTTTTCAAATTCAGATATTCTCGTTGGCACCATGTCTCTTGGCACCTCTTCAGTAGAAGACTCTCTCCAGCCTTGAAGAATACCTTTGTGCTGTTCTTTTTCATACTGCAGTATTCTGGATTTCACAGAACAAATCACCTCAGAATTCATCAAGTCCTTACGATTGATGCGGTGCATCTTTTTATACATTTTCAGGAAACCTGGGGCATCATGTGCAGATCTGTGACGAACTCTTGACCTGCCACTACCACGGCCCTCAACATATGGGGAGTTCCAGTTCATTGAGCAAACTTCTTTGGAGTCCTCCTCACATAACAGAGAGCCCATGCTTTCAGCCTTGGCCTGTGCATCAGGAAAGCTATCCCGATCATCTGTTAACAGATCATCACAGCTGCGGGATTTTCTCTTTGGAGAAGCAGCTTCTTCTGTGCTGCTCCAGACTTCTGCATTTTGGCGAGTCATTTGCCAGCCGTTCTTGTAGCTGATTGCCCTTCTTGAATCATTTGGAACAGATAAATGTTGTCTGTAAGTGCTACAGTAGTCTAATTCATTTGAGGTGTTGTGGTTGTGCACTGAATAACTTAAAAGGGATGGATACACTTTGCTAATATCCCCACCTTTATAATCCATGGAGCAGCATGGTAAAAAAGAGACATTGCCAGAAATTAAAAGATTCAGAAAGTTGGAATTAGCATCAGTATATATTAGAAGGATTAGAAAAGAGACAGCAGTTAGTGCATCTATCAAATTAGGTCAGTACATAGTTTCCGACAGCCTGGGACAGCATAGCTAAAATTGTATTATTTTCCAGCTGTAAAAATGCACGCACAACAATCTGAATGACAAAAAGAATTCCCTATGAATTACAGAGCTGTTATCCCCTTCACAACCCCCCCCCCCAAAGAAACGTAAGAAAACAGAATACTGATTTTTTAGCATGTTAACAGACATTAAAAGATGAAAACCAATTAAAGATGAAGCCAAACAAGTACAGACCTCAGTCAAATACTGACTGAAAGAAGCTGTTCAGAAATTTTAAGCTGTATAATGCCCAGAGAGTTCACAGCATCTGCATATTCTCAGATAATATTGAGAAAGATAAATCTTTATATAAGATCAAATAGGAATTTTCTCCCACTTTTTCATAGGTAGCCCATTCTTTCCCTATGTGATAGCACTGAAGAGAGGGGTATTTTATACAGTTTATGGAGGGCAGAAAAATGTGGCTCAGGAACTGCTATATAGGTATAAAGGAAGATATATCAGTTGACCGAGTCTAACAAACATGTAAAAGAAATGATAACCCTTAGATTGACTTCCATAACCAAGCCTGAGATTTCAAGCACATTTTAAGACATATTTTATGTGCATACTAGATCTAGACGTCGCTATGAGACAAATTTGGAACTGTGGTCTTTCATAGTTGCAATGAACTTTCAAAAATGGTATCAAATGGCAATATTCAGTTCAGAAAGGATGCTTCAAACAGTTCTATCTGCTTCCTAGAAACAATATTGAATCTGGATCAGAAACTAAAGCACAACTTCAAAATTCATGCTGATCAGTATATAATGTGGTCCTTTCACAAATTTGTTAATTTCAAGAAAAATTAACATTCTACAGGTGTCATAATGCTAGGAGAGAATGGAGTGACACAGCTAAGTCACCTTCCAAAAGTTAATTACCTACAGTAGATTTTCAAGCACAGGAAGTGTTTAAGTCATGGTAAGTGCTTATTATTGGTGGTAGAGTCAAAGTTACATGCAAGTAAATGGAGTTTATCAACTTCCTGGCCTGGCACACAAAATAGATGAGTTTATCCAATTTTAAAATTACTGTTACAACACTGGGTTTAAAATACATTTGCTTTTCAACCACTTCACTCTTAATACTCCTCCCTGCTTTTCTTTGTTACATTCTGTTGCAGCCTGGATAATGTGTTCTTTTCAGTGGGAATCTCCAGAGATTTACTAATTAGTATAACTACAAAATAGAGAAATTAAGTGAATAATAATAATAATTTAAGCAGAAGGAGACATCGCATACAGTATTTCTTCCATCAAATGTTTTACTGGAAGCCTTTTGTCTTTCTAAAAAAACCCACCCAACCCAAATGAACAACTGATTCTATGATGTCCTTTCTGGAAAGATGTGAAAAACAGTAATATAATGGTGAGTTACTTCCAAAAAAGAAGCTAATCAGATTGCATCCACCGTTCTAAATATTTCTAAGGATTTAAAAAAATAAAAAATCCGACTATGGTTGTTTGCCTGATTAAATTAGGTCCTGAAAATTGACAATGTCTAAGCAATCAGCTCTAGATTTAAGAGGTCTACTATCCTGGCAACATGTCTTTAGTGTTGTAAGTCATTTGTCTTGTTTTACTTTCTCGATGTATTAAAATCAGTTTTAATATCACAATAATCTAATAAGAGAGCAGTGGAGTTACTAAAAATTTATGGGTTTATATATATTGTGGTAGAATTCACAGCCTCCGTTTAGTTTTTTTATTTTTCTCCATTTTTCTTTTCTTAGAATAAGCAGTTGAAACAGGAAAATCCTTTCTACAAACCCAGCTTTTCAGCTTAAAGTTACACACATAAGAATGATAAAGTTAGCCTTTCAGGAAAGGCCCAAAACTGCTGCTTCGTATCACACGTCCTGGGGAAATGCACTGAACAATAGCAGGCAGTTGCACTTGCTACCAATGCACTGTACAACACACCATCAGCAGTTTTCTAATAACAAATACAGCCTCTTCTTACCTTTTGCTCTTGATGGAGAAGAAGGAGACGAGCTAGTTAAAGGCTTTCTAAGGGTGGTACATGGGCCTTGAGTGTCTGTATGGCCCAGGTTAGCTCTGTTTGCGTTCTGATCACTGTGTGCCCTCTGGTGACTCACAGCAGGTTCTGACTTCCTTCGCTTTCTGTAGTCACTCGCAGTACTTGCAGAACTACCGAAAAAAGCAGTATCAGCAGCAGTCTAATTCTGAGATCAGAATTCAGGAATTTAAAAATCAAGGGCATAATTACAGTACTTGTTTATAAATTAAAAAACGCCTGAACAAATACATCAAAACACGTAAAGGGAAGAAGTGCTGGGCTCACATATCTTACAGCATATTTCAGAGGGAACAGATAATTTGTTCTTCATCCGATTGTTTTCAAGTTTTATGCAAAATTACTATTCCATTTCCTTTAAACTAAATGCATCAACGTTTTTTTACACTATTAGTTGGAACAACAATTTCAGCACAAAGATAGGAAAAAGGCAGAGACAGAGAACAGTGGAGGCAAGGAAAACAGCACTGAGGGTCCTGCAGGTGTTAAGGTTGAATGATAAATTACTGCTGCGATAGAAGCTCGGGGATGTTAATGGAAAGACCCAGAACATAATATGGTTTATTTTGAATATAAACAGTTAGTCCTTGTAGAACTAAAATAAATCTATACATCAGTATCGAAGTATGAACACGTTCTCCATGCATCTCTCTATTTTGCCAGTAGCTTGCAAGGTGAGTGTTAAAACCTGACTTTTCACAACATCTGTGACT
The DNA here is from genome assembly GCA_013399695.1 of Formicarius rufipectus. Lineage (NCBI taxonomy): Eukaryota > Metazoa > Chordata > Aves > Passeriformes > Formicariidae > Formicarius > Formicarius rufipectus. Next base: position 1,566,376 of record VXAU01003163.1, read on the forward strand.
TCAGATCCCAGAGAAGACTCTAAGGCTGAATAACCTCTGTCTCCTGAAATAATGGATCATACTTCTTACCTTGAGGGCCTGTCCAGGCCTCTGTCTGTCGAATAGTGATGATATAAGGAAGTCTGTGAAAACAAATACATGGATCTGTCATATGTCTGTATTTGAAGAAAGAGTGACAATTTTTTGTTTATCTTTGATTACTCTTTGTTACTCTGTGACAAATCCTATAAAAACAGACCATTATGACTAACACCTTGGGCACTCTGGCACAGATACTCCAATAATTTCATGAGAATAGTTATACAGCTTTTAATACGCATTGCTAAATTTCATTTCCTATTCTAGTTATGTTTTTTCCTTTAAAGCACAGCTAAATAGTGATCCAAAATCATGCCTTTCTATGCACTTTTCAAAAACAGATACAGAACAGCTGAAACAAACCTTTACAGTAAAAACTATAAAAATCTAAAAATAAGTCCTTCATGTGCAAGTGAGGTCTGCAAAGCTTCTCCTCACTCTGCAAAGTTACTCATCAAAATCCCACAATCAATTACAGCCAGAAACTTCTGTAATTCTATGATGCTTGTAGCCACACCTTATAATCTTGGTAAGAACAGTCCTTATCATACACCATTAGTCCTTGCTTATGAAGTTACAGAAGTAGCTACTGCATGAACCCTGGAAGATGGAATCGAGTAATGCTCCATAATTTTATTATTAATCCAAAGTCAACCTTAAATGACTACAAATTTTAAATCAACCATTTAAATTCTTCAGTCAGAATTAAGTAACACTACATTCTAGTAACTAGGTATGAATCTAGAATGAACTGCATGATCCCTAGGGTATTACTTCATGGTTAGAAAGCAGTGAAGTCCAAGAGCTAAACAAGTTCCTGGCATGTCATTTCAGAGCTAACCTGAAGGACTAAAAGCAGAACTATCATATAGATTTCTAAGCTGCAGGAAATACTTTTCCCTCTATAAAGAGCCTTCTTGACTTTTTCTCTGTATGGAAATACCTTGTACTGAGGGACCACAGAGGTAACAGCACTTGTGGCCTGTATAAGTGCATTCTTTTGTTAGATTCTTTCCCGCCCCCAGTATTTTGAATTGCAAGTTCATGAACTGAACTTCACCCAGATCTGTTAGCTGACACTTGGGTATACCTCTAGAAGTCACTTGTAGTCTAAGAATAGTTGGGAACAGATTTCATAGGACTGTATATTTTAAATGACATCCAAGATTAACTGTTTAAACTGCATTTACAGTAGAGAATGGCAAGCACACAACCCCAGTGTGTGCACTACAAGAGGAAGGACAAAGAGGCATTAAAAAAGTATCAATATGTCCACCTGCTAGAGATTACGTTTATTCTTTGTCAATTAAGATGTCCTAAAGTGACACTCGTCTGCAATTTCCAGCCTGTGTATGAGAGATGTCCACACAATCTGGGAATTAAGCTGTTATCCAGGAGGAGCAAGGTGAGGTACAGGGATGTAGACACTGTTCTCAAGGAACAGCGAAGCATGCACCAGTGATGTCAGGAGGATGGTTCTCCCACTGGGGTGGGTCTGTTGTAGCAAGAGCCTGTTGGAAGACAGGCCACCAACTGATCGTGTGCCCAGTTTCTCTCTAGTGTTCGATGTTTCCATCAGTAAAGGTTTGCTTCACTCATACAATGATGTATCCCTCTGCCAGATGGCTTCTGTGCAGTGGTGCCCCACATACGCTTCTTCCATGACGGGAGAGCACCCAAGACTGTGGCATATGATCAGGCATCTTATTTTTAGTTGCTAAATTTGCTAAAAATGACCTATTTTTCTGCAAATAACTGTGAAGTTATTTAAGTTTTAATTTCCTAGCAAAACATAAATTTTAATTTTTTTTTCTTTTTTAAATCATCTGTACTTGCATTGCTCTTAGGTGATAAACTATGACTCTTTAGAATGAAAACTGACCTGTGAATTTAGACATGAAGAACAGAAACAGATACTTGCTTGCTGAAGCATTCCATGTACTGTAACCTAGCTCATAAATTCAGTGGATTTAAACATTAGAGAGAAGGGGCAGTACGAAACAAAAACCATACTATCTGTTGTAGGAAAGGAGTCATGAATCAAAACTCCTTTCCACAAGCCTGAGTTTTGAAGTCAGTTGTGTTATACAGGTGTGCTGGTGATCATCACATATTCTCAGACAAACAATAATCCTGCTATTAGCACCTAGGAAATAACACCTATTTTATTTCTCAGTATTTGGAATGCGTATTGCGCTCATGATGAGTGCATTACTGATCACCTCTTCTGTCCAAACAAAATATTATGTTACTCGTTTTTTAAAATACATTCCGAAGAAGGTACTTATTCCTGAGTCTTGAGTGTTGATGAAGTTCGTATTTTCAAGTTTTTAGTTACATCCTCTGAAAACTGAAAAGTACTTTGTGGCAGCTGTTCCACCACTAACCAAACTCAATGTTTTTAAGATATACAGCCAATATCATGACGTCTGTCTGCAACAACACCATAGAAGCCAGACGCAGAGTTGTTTGCACCAACAGCAAGTATAACCACAGTGAAGCAAAGGCCTCAGGTCAGTGTGCTTCCCTACACTACCCATAAAACACACACTGAGCCTGCTCTGGAAAGTTTCAAAACTCGCCACAAGTATCTTCCTCATCTTGACCAGTCACTGCCATGGACTGGAACCAGCAGAGGAAGGAAACTTGGGAACATAGGTGAGCTCAGTTAGAACTATTGCATGAGGTGATACAAACACTGCAGATAAATTATCATTGTGGGTTTTTTTTGCACAGGTGCCAACCACTTCCACTAGCAATCAACTGTGACATGACAGTAGCCAAATGGCCATGAAGCAGAGATTATTTTCCACCGCTTGTAGTAGCTCCAGGGCTGTACAGATGATGTAACTCCAGAGGTGGAAGAGATCCCTGCTGAAGGCAATGTGTAAATCACACGATGGAAACCACACCAAAGGGAACTTCTTTATCCACAGCATTCTCCTGGCCATAAACAGCATGTTAGTGATCAGTTTAAGATGCCTAGAAGTGTGTGTCATGCCAAAACTGACCACTGGGTTACTATATGGCTTTTGCCTTTCATCCTTTAAGATTCTCTTATCACCTTGAATATAACTTGTCCTTTTACCCTTTATTTGATGTCGCCTTTGAAGCTTTTTCTATACAAAAGATACTGTATGTTGCACATTATACAATAGTAATTTTTACAATGGGAATATGTTATTTTTTTATACAGTGCATGGATTTTATACCTTCTACCCACAGGTAGAGCTTCAGAGATATACCATATAGGGAAAGGTGAAAGAAAAGACTGGATATGCTTGCTTTTTACTGCTTGCTTTGCTGCTTGTAGCTGTCCTATCACTTCTTGACCCAGTTTCAGAAGGTCCAACTGAACACATTTCCCCTACTCCTCCATCTCCAAAGCTAATTAGTTATCTTCCAGGATATTCAACACAGCCTTATATGAATAAAAGCCATTTGACAAAAATAATTAAATACTGGAGATCCAACTCCAAACTACCAAATACAGACTTGGTTTTACTAAAAAAAAGAGAAATACAATTAAAATTAAGTCTATCTTTCAGCTGTTCTCATGCATCAAGGCTTTAATGGTGACTGAAAATAAAGTTATGAAAAGTAGATGAAAGGCGTAAATAAAACACAGGCTCTTTTCCTGACAGTTCTACTACTTTACCATATTATTTTTAATATTATTGTCCATCCTCCCCACCCGTCCTGGAGAAATATTAAGTTGCTGTACTTTTTGAAAATGATTTATCATATTCAAAGACCACTAAAGTTTCAAAACTAAAGATAAAAGTTTTTGTAAAATAATAGCCATTTTACCCAGACCTATGGAAAATGGGAATATTTCAAATAGTCATGTTAGGACTTTTAAACTGTCTTCTTTGATACACAGAGAACTAACAAGAACTAGCAAAGCCTACAAGCTTATTGTTTCAAAGAACTGGGCCTAGACTTCACAACTATGATGTTTTTCTAAATGTATAGAGAGCTTAAAATCAAACCAGAGCAATTTGCAAACAATTAATAATTTAAGACCACAATTTGAGGTTAAGTTTTGGAGAGACTACAGAAGATGAGAGTGAACCACGAATGTGAATGAAGTAAAGCCACTATATGAAGTAAAGTTGCCACTAAAAGATTCACTGACTTTTGCCCTAACACTGTAAAAATGGGGAGGAAGTGGAAAAGGAATGAAAGCCTGAATCTCTCCCACTCAGAGTAGGGCAATGAGAGCCCACTACCTGATCTTGATGAATTTTATTTGGAGTAATGACAGCAACTGTCAATCCTGCATTTAGAAATTATAACAGGATTATTGTGATTTTACCTGATTAGCACTGTAGCCATAAATACTTATTTGGAGAAATGCCAGCTTAGCCACAGAGGTTACAGACATACAGATTTTAAAGTCAGATATTTTAATTAAAAAATACTGCTGTGTTGTTGCGTTAATTGTGCAATGCACTTGCCCAACTCTGAAAAGTGGGAATTTGTCAAGGAGTTAGAGACGTATGAACTGTTGTGTAATTCTGAGTGTTAATCTCTGAAAAGTTTTGGGGATAAGGACTCACAGTTCCTAGGAAAATAAGATCAACATCCAAATGCACTAGTGATCTGGAAAGATATGAAGACAAAGATACAATGATTGTGAATTAGAAATATCTCATAGCTGTCAGGAGGAAACTACTAAATTTTAACAAACTTCAGACATAAATGGTGAGCATTCCAACCCTTCTTCCCAAGAGAATCATCTGAAAAAGAATCATTCATTTACCTCATTGGAAACACCAGAAGAACTGTCTTGAACATAGTCCAAAAGCTTTTTAGGTGGCTGCATCGTAAAAGCAGAAGTGTAGAGATGAAATGAAGTAGAAACAATGGCAGCAAGGAATGAAACATACGGAAAAGGTGACACAGTTAGAAACTAGGTGTTGACAGCATCAGATACAAAGAGTGACACACAGGTAGAATGGAAGGACAAATGCGTGACATTTTTTAAATTATCTTAATAAATGTTAGTAACATCAGGTGTCAAATTTACAACTGGAATGGCTGAATAAATACCAGCAGTTTTTAATACTGATGAGACAGAAGAGTGGAAAGCACCACAGTTACATTCTGCTGGACAAATCCCGATATATTTTATCTTAAAGATTATCATTATTAGTAAAATAATATTGATATTTTGTTCATCAGAAGAATGTATCTGGACTGTTTCTGCCCACCTCGAGGGAAGAATGACAATAGGGCTTGAATGGCTGGATAAAAGGAGATAAAAAGTAATCAGTGAAAATGTGATACATTGTAGACTACTAGACAACAAAGAAAATCCAGATATATCTTTTTTTTTTTTTTTTTTAATTTTCAGATGGTATTAAATGGGTAATTTTTTAAAATATTATTACAAATTTAAAGTTTTAAAAGAGTGCATATGATGTGCTTTCTCTTCGGCTCTCACTGAGGTAGCTGGGAGTTACAATTTTGGCTTCTGGCTAACTACAAGAAGGGACTAAGGTACCTGGTTCCAGAGTGCCCTTCAGTGCCCTTTGTCAAGTGCTCAGGCTCCTCATGTAGCCTGGCACACCACTAATTAGAATTCTGAGAATTGTTAGCCAACAGGAAAAGAAAGGGAATATTTTAAATTCTGATACTCTCAAGGTCATGTCTAATTGGAATTTCCTGCCTGTGGGCAGATGCTTTTGGCTTTTTTTTTGAATAAAAAATCTCAGGGAGGATCCCAGGGAACTATGAGAATACTTAAAAAGACTGAGCAAATGATTTGGTTTACTTCTCTCCTTTTTCTGTGGAGATTTGAACTCCTGTTTTCCACCTGTCTGGATACTCTAACCATCCTCTTAAACATTCTTCTGGAATGAGGACATTTGCTATCCTTTTTCCTAAAGATGTTAGAGTGCACAAGAAAGAATTTGAGCTCTGTGGAGCCAGAGAGGGTGCGTGCAAAAGCAAGAGCAGGCCTGTCTTCAACCGAGTTGTTGAGACATTGTGCAAGGAGGAAGTCAAACTGAGTTCTCAGTCTTGCTTCAAGGACAACAATCCTGTTTTAACCTTGTAAAAAATACACAAACAGCCTTTCATGCTGAGATACAATTAAATCTGCGGTATTTACTGAAGAATTGCAAGTGCCTAGGAAATTGAAGGCAATTTCTGATTTTTAGGTGTTTCAACCAGATGGAACTCTTCAGGTTTATAATTTTAAACATGAATACTTGCAGCAGGACTAATGCATCATCTGTTAGTTCAAGTCCTTTTTTTTTGATACTGGCTATTGGGGGAAATTGGAGCAGAACTGAAGTCTGTCAGTTCAAGCAGATGTCCAGCTTGAAGACAGAGTAAGCCAATACTTCTGTGTTCAGGTATACAAAATATGTATTTTGCATGTATGCATGTGAGAGATGAAAAAAATTAAAAAAAAAAAAAATCAGTATTTACTGCCATAAGAAATTTGTATATGGTTTCGTACATTTAGGTTTAGATCCATGACTTCAAGTAAAACACATTATTTGTAACTTAGCATCCCTAATGCAAACTGACATGTTCCTCTGTTCTTAAAGATTGTTCAAAAATAATCCAGCCAAATGCAAAAGATTTAGGGAGACTAGAAAGTACCCTTGTTTATTAGGCAATTTATCTTGTTATTAAATATTTACACACCACTATATGTCTAACACATACTCCATATTAAAGCTATTAATGCCACTACTCTGGCAAGTTAAGAGTATTTGGAAAAAAACCCCAAAACCTGACATACACGGGATAATTTTACTGACCTTTGTAAAAAAAATATTAATTTCACTGGCATATGCTTGATGAATTTGGTAATTTAAATTCCTCATTCTAAAAATATCTTCTCCTGATGTGCAAACATTAGTATTCTGTCCTCACTTACCGGGCGTCCAAACTCCAGTTCTGAAAAGAATTTATACCAGGGTTCGTTTTCTAAATCTATGTCATCTGGGTTTATGCGATCAGTCTGGAGCAGTTGTGAAGGAAAAGGGAAGGAAAAGGCACACACTGAGCAAAGTGCTAGAAATGCCATGTCATTTTAACAACAAACACACAAACACAAAACAAATATGGTGAAAGAAATGGAATAAAATCAAAGAATGAAGATGGTATTTAAGACAGAGAATATTCTTGTTCAAGAGCTGTCATTGACTGGTAGCCTTAAAACTTTTATTTTCGTTGATGTTTGCTCAAGGACTGGAAGGTGCTAAACTTTAAAAAATTATACTTTTAAAGCCAAGAAGGCTCTTTGATCTTTTCTTTAAACATCACTGTGTTAGTTAAGCAGACTTAATGCTACTAAAAATTCCTTGTTAAGAAGATGATTTAAATGATTGTCAGCTCCAGCAGAGGCAAGAAATTGCCCCCCTGATCAGAAAGAAAGACAGAACTTTATCTGTATTGCTTTTGGTCATTCCTCGTCTTCTCATAAAGCATGTTAATTCTGGATCTTGCTGTCTTGAAGCAAGCGCTGAGCAAAGATAAGGAATATGCACCATGCAAGCATCACTATGTTAAAAAGCCACTTCAGCAGATGAAAAGGAAATGGTATATTTAAAATTCTATGGTCAAAATTTAGGGAACAAAAAAATTATGCACTCCATAGTATTTGTTGCAGCACTACTGTGTAATGTTTTAACTCGTATAGCCTTGTTGACATAATGAAGCATTTTTTTCCACAGTGAAATACATTGTTTTCATCTGAAAATTCCCACAGCAAAGGGATAAAGCAGCAATTGATAGCATTAAGGAAAGTCTTCAGTGAACAGAAGAATAATTGACAGATTTATTCAAGTAGCATGAAAACATGACAGTGCAAAACAGTACAGCTTTCAATGGGACATCTAATCAACTGTAAACTTGGCTGCATTAATTACTTTCTAAATAGCTCCAGTTTCTTTGTAGGATCTGATGCTGGCTTTCATGCAGCACAGAATTACAGTGAACTGTTGGCTTAAAGATCTCTGAAACAGAGAAATCCACCTGTTAAAAACATTTCTGAATTTAAAATTGGATTCTCCATAACTGCAATTATCAGAATTTAGACACTGATTATAGTGCGACCTAGAAAGCGATCGTCAAAGAAGAAGACAGGGTGCTGCATATAAAATGATACTGGTGATCAAATATGTAACATTTTTTCCTTCAGAGTCAAGCTGTCACCAACACACCAAAACAATCACATACAGCTACTTCTGTTTTCTGCAAGAGGTAACATTGAGATCTTGACCACTTCAGATCATTAAACATCTTACAGCACTTTACTTGCTGCCTTTGATGTTCCTGGGACAGACTGAACACGCTGCTCTATTCAAAGGTCAACAACCCTGCAGAATTAACTTGGTGCTCACACATCTATGAACTGTTCATGCAGTATCTGGACCCCAACTGTTGTCTCATACACTTATCTTGACAATATCCTTTCAAGTAAGGGAAGCAGTACTCCTGTGAATGGCGTGGGGAGTGAAAGTCACCGATGGACAACTTGTGCTCCACAGCAGGGTTAGGAAATGAAGATGCTCTGAAGTTGTGTCCTTAAATTTCCATGATCTACAGCCATAACTAAGCAGTACTAATGATGACTGTTTGAACTCAATTATAGAGAAACACCACTGAAATTAGTTTCGTGAACTGACCACTAAAAATTTGTGAATTTAGTAGACTATGATTACTTTAAGAAAAAAAATGGATTCTCTTCTAGAGAGATATGAGGGCAAAAGATTCACAATGCAGAAGATAACTCTGTTATATATCAACGTGATTCCCATTATAGAGAATGACTGGTGTATTCAAAGTTTTTTTTGCTTACCTTAAAAAAAAAAAAATATCCACAATTTAGAGCTGGATAATCTGAGAAGACAGTACTTAACAATTCATTCTTTTCTATACTTTCTCCCATCTAAGTTACAGTATGTTGAAATACGGCATATTTTTGTCTTTATATTCTAGCAGCAAATTAATTTTCACAGAAGTGCTCATATCAACAAATAGGTGCACTACATAAAATAAATAAATCCCTTGAAATGCATATAGGGTTGAAATTGTGGAGCTCTTGGCACTACAAATCCAGGCCTACTGACAATTACTTGCTTCGATAGTGAGTATCAGCCTTGTCAGCCTCAGGGTGCCCCAAAGAGGAGCAGCCCCACACCTACATAGAGATGGACTGGTGCCGCCTCTTGCAGGGAAGCAGAATGGACTGTCAGATAGTTGGGCTTCCACCCAGCTAGCCAAGGAGATAAAAATGAGTGAGTTGGCTCCCTTTTCATATTCTAGTACTCTTGCAATTAGCTGCAAGCTTAAAACCCCTTGCATAAAGCTAGAAATAGCATATTTTATCTGGATTCTAAGTTTTTCAGTTCTTCTCGTGTAGTAGTCTGCAAATAAAATGAGACTGCAAGAAACTGCATAAAGGTAACTACATGCACGCAAGTCCTGCTTTAAATCACAGCTTAAACTGCAGAGGGCAGCAAACAAAAAGAAACCAATAAATACTGCAAATTCGCTGCTGCTTGGCAGTTCTAGAGAGGACTCTGCAATCCCTGTTCTACCAAGATCAATACACAAGCAGTTGATTTTGCTTGACTTTCGGATTCAGTTTTATTGACGGACCTTTTGCTATTATTTCCCCTTCTAAGAGACTTGAATGAATCACTTTGACTTAAAAACTGCACTTGGCTTAGTCTCAAAGTATCTCCCAAACTACTGGAATAGAAGGCAAAAGCAGTAAAGGAAAATCCCTTTTTATGACTTGTCAGCCAAACCAAGTCATGTTCCTACACTCTATCCTTCATCTAGTCATTTAGTAATATTTTGATTACTTGTTGGAAATAGACTACTAAGAATGACTAACTTCACTCCTTTTGCATCAGATGGTCAACAGAGCACTGCATCAGCATACTCAAGTATGGAAGAACACGATCCTTGAAAAAAATTACATCTGTGATGTTACATGTAGCTTTGCTTGTGCTTGATTGGCTACACACAAACAGACAGTCACAGATAATAACCTGAAGTGTGCATTTAAACTTGTGAGTTAAATGGTTCTTATATGCATGGTCAAATCAGTATTTTGCATTTGCAAGATCAGACACCATAATGAAGCCTGTTTAGAACAATGGACTGAGATGCCCTTTGTAAATTTGGTTTTTGCATTTCATTAGCTCTAAAAAGCCCGTTTTTTTTTTTTTTTTTTTTTGACTAACTTTTAAAGAGCTGTGGTAGCTCCAAGTCTAGTACCAGATTGACTTAGTCTCTCTATATTTTTATGAGAAGAAATATTTTTTAATGACATATTAAAACATATCAAGCAGAATATTCTGATAACCAGCTTGAAATGTCACAAGCAATCAAACATGCATACTCTAAAGAAAATTTCAAATTTTTCACTACAGTACAAATGAAACCAAACAAAAAAATCAATAGAAATACATCATGGAGCAAGTCTGGTTTATTTTTTTAGTCCTTGTCAAAACATTAATTTTTTTTTAAATTTATTCTGATCATTAATTCCTCTTGCACATTATACAAAACAGACATTATACTAAATAGACATTAAAAAAATCTAGAATTCAAATTTAACCTATCAGTTTTGCCTAAGTAGCACACGTACTTTTATGCTTAGACTAAATTACTTCATGAAAATCTATTTCTTGTACCAATTTCACAAAATCTTACTTTACAGCAACACCATGATTATTCTTTACATGCTCTACTGCAGAAATAGAGAAATGTACATGCACAAAGAATTGCTTCCCATATACAAGGTAGAAAATAATAAAATTTATCATCATGTTCACGTGAATAAGATTAACCTTTTACACTGCCATTTACTTATTCATGCAACTTAAATATCCACTTTAGGACACAAATCTATGCTTTGCATGACATTGGAGAAGAAGAACATTTTATTGAATTGCAGATATTGGAGATGAAAATATTCATCAGAACAAGTTAGGTACCACCTTACCAGTGTTCTAATATTGTAAGAAATAGTAATATTTTCTGGGCTTACTGAAATAGGAAAAAAAAGGAACTTCATCATCATGTCTTGCCCTAATATCACTTACTTTTAGCTGTAATATAGCTGTATAAAGCTATATTATATAAAGACATATATAGCTGTATAAAGACTAATCCCAAGCTTCTACTTTTTGTTGATGTTTGATACTGTTACAAATCAAATTATGGAAGAAAACACATTAATTTCCTATTTCATGACAGAAGGCTGCTACATAGTACAGCAGTTTGAAATTACACTCATTCTTTTATATCCATAACAAATCTAATCAGTTATCCCTAACCAATCTATCCATTTAATGTTTATTACTAGGTCAATTTTTTAGATTTATTATTTCTCAAATTCTTTTGGCCAATGAGGATCTGTTGAATAATATTTCCCACTAAATATCCCACTGAATCTCAATTTCTTATATTCATCCCATGTTTCTAATCTCCAGATTACTCACAACTGATCCCAATCCACTACCTACATCAGTAAAAGGAACGTTGATCTTTCAAACATCATCTGTCCTGTTTATTATAAGGTCACTTTAAATATTTTATATTTCAATATATTATTTTACCATTTACAATCTTGTAGACATGGAAATGATTTGATTTCAGAAAAAAAGATCAGGATTTGGAGTGCTAGAAAAGCTCCCTCTGACTTTTTGTTTTTGAGAAAACTAATAAAGTATGAATTTCTACTTCAGATACTAAAAATGTCCATCCTGTGTGATATGAATGACCTGTATTTATTTTCTGTTTCATAATTTTTATTAATACTTTTGGTGTCATCAGAATACATTTTTAGACATTAGAAATCAAATCGTTTGAGATTATCAAAATGCAAGACTTAAGTAATACTGACACAGCTGAGAATTTGGAGTTTTCATCTGAATTTCGACCCGATGTATTGTTTTCAGATGTCAACTTTTCATACACACAGCAAAAACTTTTGACCTGCTCTGTTGTTCATCATATAAGAAGTTGTTAGTTTTGCTTTCTATATCCCATTCAATGAACACAAGGAAAGCAAATGTTTTTTGCAATATGGTCCAAAAGAAGCATCTAAGTACATAAAGCTAAAGAGCCTATCTATCAACAGCAGAAATTCCAGACTGATAAAACTGCCTGTTAAAATGCCAATTAAATAAAATTATTTGTTAAGGTCATCTGCACAACAAGTATTAAACCCCATTTGATTATGTTGATTCATTAGCAGTTCCTATAGAAATGCCTATTTCGTCTTTGAAAAATGCATTAATTCTTCAAGAACTTAATTTCACAGAAAAAGATCTTGGTGTTTTCTAGCTAACAAAAATTAGATTGCTGCAAAGACCACAAAAACTAAGGAAAAACTGCTTCATTTAGGTGTTTCTCACTATTGACATACTACATATTCCAAAATTCAATTATTTACTTAATTTAATTTAAATTGGCAAAATAAATTCTGTGTGCAAGCATATAATACTGAATAATCCAGTATTGATTACACAACGCCTTTTAAAATTGGACTCTCTCACCCATTTCAACCTCAACATAAAGGACCAAGAAAAGAAAATATTGCCATTAATATATAACAGTTTTCCTAAAATAAGATAGTGTTAAGATAGCACAAAGATAAATTAGAAGGGTTGGGTGAATGCATCTTTCAGCAAATGAAAATCTCTGTTAACTGTCATTTTGCAAGCATTAAGCATAGCTTTATCAGATATGCTTGTAAAAACCTCCACAATTGCAATTATTATTCAGAAAGCAGGAATAAATGTTTTTAATTATCTGTTAATGTACACTCAGTAATCACAGAGTAACTGAGGTTGGAAAGGACCTCCAGAGGTCATCTAGCCCAACCTCCTGTTAAAAGTAGGTCTAATCAGATCAGGTTGCTCAGGGCTGTGTTCAGGTGAGTCCTCTCTAGGCAACCTCGACCAGTATTTGACCAAAATCTGCTTAGGTGCACAATTAGAGACATCCTGAAAAGGCAAATAGTTTATTTTTATGCAAAACTAACCCAAACTCACATTTAAACACAAACATCAGATAATAGCAAAGACAAATTGCTTCAATATTGCTCTAAGTAATTATTAATAGTAGCAAACAATAAAAAGATAACATCTTACCAATTCTCTTATTGTATTGCCCATTTCATTTGAGTGCCTTACCGGTCTTTCATGTTCAAGGATCGATGACTTTCCTGGCTCATATTCAAAAATACTTCTTGGTTCGGAACGGAACTTGCGAGTGTCTACCTTTCTGTCAGGAGGATCCCAGTCATTTCTAAACAACAAATACAAGCAATTGAGCTAATTTACTGTCTTCACCATCTGCTTTACAGCTCTATGCAACAGAAACCTGCAAAGCCAGATGAGGTTCAGAATGCTTACTCTTTTCAGATTTCACTTGCAAAATGTCTAGCCTCGCATCCTAATGTTTCATTCTATCATCTGAACCTGTTTGCAGCAGGTATACTCCATACAGCAGGAAAAATAATAGACATGTCTGGCCTGTATGATCACTCATACTTTTCTTATAACTACTAGATCAGTTTAAAAACATCCCTGACATACTCTGTCAAAATAACATGGCATTGCAAACCATTGCAAATAACTACACTTGTTTTGTGCACTACACTAATATAGGGACGAGGTAGATATTTTCTGCATCACACAACATGATAATTTCATACTGAAGAAGTTATACAATTTTCTGAGAAAAAAAAAGAGTAATTATTTAAAAAGAGTGAAAATCTGTTAGATGTTCATTATCCTGATCTGTAGTAGAACTATTTCTGAATATCATTGTAAGTAGTATACTGTTTCCCTAGAAACTTGAATAGATAAGCAAGAGTCTTTGGAACAGAAATGGATCCATGTTCTCTATAATTACAAAATTGCTTTCCATGTAACAGTGCTACGGAAAGAATATAAAGTAACCCATGCTACTGTATTTTGTCATTCATTTACCCTTTTATATTGCTAACTAGATACACATTTTTGGGGAATAGATAGCTAGTTACAGTGAGACCTACCTTTTCATGGTGGTTTTGGTAGTACCTACCTACACTGTGTTTGGAAAACTGCGGCTCATGCATATTTTTATTTAGCTCTGAGTAAAATGACCCACTACTAACTCAATGGATAGAGTAGAAGGAAGGAGAAAAACTACCAGCGATTGTCTGTATTTACAACATGAAAGAGCACATGCCGATTACATTTCATCAGTTCTATTGGCCTCTCTGATGTGACATGGTTTGATGTGACTGAACATAACAAGGCACGTGTCATGTGCCTTGAAAAAATCCATGGGGTAGCTTTTGTTTATCGTATACATGCAAGTGCAATTTCTGGGACATAGACACCTCTATTTATAACATGCCCTACATTTCAAGGGAAGTATTTATACATGGCTATATTGTTTATTTCCACTGAGGAAAAAAATTACTTTCAGAGCAGAAAGGATTGCATTTTTTGAGAATGAACAGGGAAATTAAAATGTTCTGATCAGGTTGCAATATGCTGCAAGTCACTGAAGAAAAAAAGATGCTACTGAAATTCTGATTCACACTCAGTTCACCTAATTTACAGCATTCAGCCTGTAATCCCATATGGACTATACTTCTGAGCCCAGCTGTTAATGCAAACCTTATCTTGGCTCTCAGCTATGAAACTGTGATACAAGTGAACCTAAGCCTCTTATGCGAGATTTTAAATACTCAGGCTTTATAGGCAATTAAAAAAAGAATCTACCAATGGTAGGAAAAGATTGATGAGCTATAGCTTTCAGCAGTGGGCAAAGCATAACCAACGTGTTTGGCATCCCCTGATCTGGAGAACCCAGATTTCCACTGCCTGTCTTACCATTAAGACAGGAGATTAAAAGGAGATTAAAAGGGAAGACTAAACAGCCAAATTCAGTGCTGTACAGTTATTTTCAATCTTGACAAAAGGAACTACAACAGGCCTCAATTTCTGTGACCAAGGCATTTGGCTTAGTACAGGACAATGACTCACATAACTTCACAGTTCAGCACATCCACATTTTGGTGCCTTGCTAAAAAAACCTACACTTCTGTTGTGAACTGCTAACCAAATTCAAACCTCATGGCCTTCAGGAGGCAGCCCAACTCTAACTTTTAGCATTTCCTCTTGACAATCTTCTCTTGGAAACAGGGTAGCAAAATCAGTAACCATCAAGCAACGGCATCTTATTCTGCAATATGTGTATCTGCTGAACTACATTTTAGATTGCCTCTACCTACAAAGTTTTCAAAAAGCCACAGTTATACTCTTAATTTTAAACAGTATGGTATTTCCTCATAATATTTTATTCAAAATACTTACTGTTAGAAGTTGTTTAATATAACTAAATTTCTACATAAAAATACGTCCAAGGTGACAAAATGGGCCAATTCTGTTTTGCTGCTTGAATGTAACAAATAGAGGTGGGCTTGTAGGCACAAATTAAAGAAAAAAAATGACCCTTTAAATATATAATACACACACATATAAATGTATAATAACAATATTGTATTAACATTCAGTATTTATGAATGTAAACACTAAAGAAAAAGGTGTGTGCTTGAGTTAGTATCTAGAGATACGCTGGAGTCTACAGAGTTTGTGTGCAGGTCACTTGCATGGTTTTATCAAGAGGATAAGGACTTCTTTCCTGACTTATTAATTATAAACTTTTTTCAGGCTGGACTCTAACCACTGGGATATGGTTTTGTGAAGCAAACCTAGAGCTGGAAAATCGTGATATATCTGCAATGCACTTCTAATCTGTCTATACTACCTTGGTCTACCAAAATGGAGGTTGAAAAATAGAGATATAAAGCACTTCTGAGATGTGGGGAAACAAGTTGATTGCTACACCCTTACAGTTTCGCTCTTCCTTGAATTTCAATTTACATCATCTTTTTGATCATTTGTCTTTGCTGTTGGATACAATAAATGGCCTTTCCTACTCAGAAACTAACTATTAAAGACAGCTGCAAGAGCACAGACTGTTCTAAAACACAAGTAAGACAATCCCACTAATGAGAATAAAAATGTTAAATGCTCATGGTCATACCAGTTGTAAGAATAAGCACTTGTTTAGCATATCGAAGAAATGACAGTATTATATATGGTGCCCAGACTGCTGGTGAAGATTAGCCCTTATCACCTGACTGCCCCTTGAACAAAGCCCTTAAAGTCATATTATTCTATAGCTGCTATTTTATCCTTTGTTACATTCTGTAACTGGAATACCATACATACCAAGAACACATTTTGAAAATGTGCTCACTTACTTTTCTGGGGTAGACCTTTGCCTCATTCGATGTGGTGGTACTGGAGGTGGCACATGTGGAGGTGGTAAAGGGGAGGAGACCTTAAAGGCATCAGAGCTACTGTCAGAAGCACTTTTAGACAAGGGTCTGTACGTCTGTGTCTTTGCAGCTGGGTGTGCCTGAGCAGAGAAGGATGGACTGTAGCTACCTAATATAAAATAAAACCAGAAATAGTCGCAGCATGAGAAAGTGTTTTAAAGAAACACAACACGGAATGTTACAAGAACCCTCAGTAATTCAAAAAAGATGCAAGGTTACAAAAATGTGTAAATACACCTTTAAAAGTATATTGCTGTGTACCATGTGGCTCATTAGAAAACTTGGTATGTATTTTTATATAAAACTACAAACACACAGATAAAGTGCAGTATAGTTAAAATAAATTAAATATTAATTTGACTGGGGGAGAAGTTAATGGGTGTATATATCCATCACAACTGTTAATGACAGCCTGTAATTAATCCCCAGGCTCATCCTGTCACTCTTTTTTTCTATGTTCAGGAGGAAGAGAAGAGGCAGGAAACATACCTTTTTTTTCATTGTTTTAATAATTAGTTAGTCTGGGACAATGAGGCAATAGCACATCTTGAAGAGGATCACAAGAGTACAAAGAGATGTCAAACCACTGACTCACAACAAATGCTCTCAACAGCACAGAAAAAGGCACTATTGAGACCATGTAGAATACAACAAAAACTGAAATGGAAAAATTGTGAATGGCATTTTTGCAGAAGGCACTACGGCTTTTTTGCACATAGTCCATTGATGCTTTCATTTTTGTTTTTTATGGTCAATAATTTTATGATATGGTTATAATCTTCTGAAATACAATGATTAAATATCTTAGATTAATGTATTTTCTTGTACCTAAATAACATCAATGCCAGGGCCTATAGCAAAAATGGATCAGTTTATAAAACAGACTCAGTTTCATTAGGCACTTTTACTGCATATTTTTAAGGTGTTCTCATTACATCCTTTTTATCCTTTCATGTCAGTAATTAGCATTTGCATTTTCACACACTAGTTCCCCTTCCATTTTCATACGGAAAGGCTGTGTTACTCACAATCACTAGCAAAAATAAATGCAAAGTAATCAAGAAGCTACAGTATTACAGTGTTTTCCATCTGCAGTGAGAGGCCCACAGCTGCAATTCATTGCTGGGTAAGAATAAAACTAAAATTAAACTTGTCTGATTTGCAGGGAAAAGGCATGAACAACTCAGATCAAACACGACAATAAAGTGTGTTTCTATAAGCATTATAAAAGCAAGCACAAAGAGTTAACTACTCCATTACTTGCTGACACTAACAAAAGACTCATTTTGAATAGGGAATAATTCCTACCAGTACCATATGCATATGCAGTATTATACAAGTCTGTGTCGTCATCTACAAAAAGAAAACACACGTGTTACAGTAGTGCCATACATGCCAGTTTACCACAGAAATGCAGCCTTGTTTTTGCAAATACAAACAGAAGATCGATAGGCAATCAAACACTGTATTTCTTTTCCTGATCTCACTGATGTTTTTGGAAGACTCTCTTCCTATTATACTTACCATAGGCTGTTTTTACCATCTTGTGGCTAAAATGGTATCTTCTGGTCATGTTACCCATATTGCATAGCTGCTATATTTAGATAGAACCAAATTGTAAATTTGGTCTTTTCCCTTCCTCAAGCTCAATTCTTTCCTTTTGTCAGCTTTTCTCTGCTAGAGACTGTTAAGTTGTTGTTCCTATCACAAAAAGTAACTCCAAATATCTACTATGTGATGAGTGTTCAAAATAGATCCTGTAAGAGAACATTTTCCTGCCTACATTTCTTATTCTCCCACTCACATTCTGTGTGACCACACTGAATGTTAGCTCTACCTCAGATGAACGACATCTCCTTCCTTTCAGAGGTGTAAAGAGCGCAATTGCTATTTATATAGTTTCTTAACATCTTTGGTGACAATCATGACAAAGGACATTAACTTTAAAGCTAGCGATGTCACCAAAGCTTCATTTCAGCAAAACCAAATAAGATATTTTATGAAAACAATTCAAGTCCAAAATTTATACTCAAACCAGCCTGTTTACTAGCCTGTGCTCTTCTAACATCTGAGGTCTCCAAAAGAAAGCTGGTACAGTAGGAGATTTACAGTGGTCAATTCCTCATCTCTTAAAATGGACATGAGCATTACTTCACTGAGCTTCCCAGTGAGATGTAATCATGCTGGCTGCACATATATTCTAATAACTTTGTTATTTCATTTTAGTAATAAAATAAACCAAAGCGCTTTCAGCAGTAAAATCCATCTCTGAATTTATGGATTCATTATCTGATGCTTGGTGAACTCCTTTATTTTCACATAGCAGACAACCAAAATGCAGAAAAATGTGTGTTTTAATATGAGAACTATGCATCCTAGAAAAAAACATACTCACCAGGTCTATGAACCATATGGATTTGCTTGAACATCGTCTTGTACCAATCCTTTGGCCTGTCAACTGTCTAAAGAAAACACAGTTTTAACAATTAAAAATAAAATAAAGATACTTGCATGTACAGATCTGATCAGACATTTAATGCTATTCTAGACAGAAAGTCTGTTGTATTTTGTTAACTATTTAATATAATAATTTTCATACCACCTATTTCAAATTGTGTATTTAGGTTTTTCATATAGGAATTCCTGTAAAAATTCTGGAAGACACTGAAGACTGAGTCAATCTGGGACTCTGATCCTGGGAGGCTACAATGGTTAGGAACATAGGAATTAGTGACACATCAACAGTTTATCATCTTAGTGCCCTATCTGACAATGATGAATCCTAGATTATTTACAAGAAAATAAAAATACCTCATCAACTATTATTACAAGCATGTAAGAAAAACATCTTTTGAACTCCTGGCATTCTCAAAATATAATTGTTAATGATGCAGAAAGATACAGGAATGCTACTGAGAAAGGAATTAAGACCACACTATATTTAAAAGCTACTGTTTGGATTGTAAATGAAGAGTATTCCTTTTATCAGTTTTAAGTGTCCTTTCCAGACCACTTCATTTCAATTATTTTTCTGTTTTGAGAAAAGTGAATACAATATACCTTTTTAATAATCACTCATTAAATTATAATTATCCTTACTTTTTCTAACCAAGTAATCCTAAAGTCCTCAGATTCTGCTCATACCAACATGTGCTTCTTTTTATCTCTTACCCTTCTGCATTTTCTATTTTGCTGCCATTTTCTTTGCGGTAGGACGATAATATTTCAGAAAGGGATTAACAAAAGGGCAAGCGTTTTTTCAGTATTATTCTTAATTCCTTAAATTTTGCTTGCCACTAAGTAGTCAGAAAAGCAAAAGTTTTAATGCAGAGAATCATAGAATGATTTGGGTTGGAAGGGACCTTAAAGATCACCTAGTTTCTAAGCTCCCTGCCATGTGTTGGGGCAGTTTTCACCAGACCAGGTTGATCAGAGCCCCATCCAGCCTAGCCTTGAACAGTTCCATGGATGGGGCATACACAACTTCTCTGGGCAATAAAAAGCCTCCAAAAACCCCCAAAATATACAAAATTGTCTTCAAACCATATGGTGAACAAGGACAATTCAAAAAATCCTCTTGAAGAGCATTATCTTGCAGTAGCTAATACTAAAAATGCCATCACTTTGCCCTCTTTAACATGAAAAGTGAAAATCTGCAAATTTTTCCCGACAAAATACTGGACAGATCTGAGTGTGTTCACCTGGGTCCATGTTGTCTTTACTAAATCACACTGTTGCCCTAAATACTTGTTACAGTTACACTACATAAACCATCTGTTTTGTTAACAATAGTGAGCTCTTACTATAAGGGACTAGGCAGCAATGCTCACCTATTTTGAGGACTTGAGTTCTCATAAAATTGCTATTAAATGACACAGAAAAAATGTTTAAAAGAAGACATGACAGTCAATTGAAGAACTTGGAACTCTGCTGGGTAAGAAAAAACTCTGAGGGGGGTTATGCCTTTTACCTAGACCTGTTTGCATGACAGAGATGAAGGAGACAGTTTTGATTCAAGACAGGTGCCTTTATCCACCTACCAATATTGCTGAATTCTGCCAAGAATAAGATATTCAGAAGTGGATTTGGACCATTTTAACGTTGTTTCCATAAACGTATTAAACATCTACACTAGTAGAACTCTGGCAAGAATAATTTATCTGGATTTGAAACAAGTATGCCATTTGGTGCTCCAGGATCATATATGCTCAAAAGTTTATGAGGAAGGTCTGAAGTTTACAGGAGGTCTGAAGGAATTCACACTGATGAGCATAACCTCCATGTTATTCCTCATTTCACACAGCAACAGAAACCTGCAACAGTCCCATGATATTGCAACTGCCCTTCTGATTGTACTGGGCCAAGAAGAATTTTTCAATCAGTGGCAGGTGAACAAATTACAAAATAGTGCATAAATACTAGTACTATGTCCCCACTGTTAGTCAAGTGACAAAGGTGCATTGGTATCTCTTCGCTGGATCCTTGTCATGTCCTCCACAAATTTACAGGAGGCTCCCACACAGTGATCAGGTATGGAGAAGCTCCCACATGACTAGAGAAGGTCTTCCAACATCTTCCTGGACATTTAAATGTTTCGATCTCTCATCATCTCCTCCCAATCCGCAGGCAATAATTTGTCTTTAAATTATAAGCCAGATAGAATTGTTTAAGAAATAGAATACATTAATTCTGAAATACCTTTTCTCAATTTATACTCACTAATCCCACAAAACAACATTATTTGAGGAATTAACAGTATTCACAATGTACCAAGCTATTCAGATGCCATCCTGTTTTGCATACATTATCGCTGATGCAATTAAATGTTGGAACACGGTACCATCATATGAGAAAAATCAATCAGCCAATTAGCATGAAGAGGAGATATGAAGTAACTGCAGTTGGTGCTTAGGAGAGTCTGTAATTATTGTAGTATTATAATCATCCATCAGGAAGTATGCAATTTAAGGAAGCATTTACGACTTTCAGTGGAACTCTGAGGTTTTGTTCAGGTTTTTTTTTTTTTTAAGGCTGGAGTATTACATCTCTAAGTATGGAAAAGAAATCTTGTGGGACTTGATTTTTTTTTTTTTCATTCCTAGTAAATAGACATCTTTTGAGTCTAAAGATTAATTTTGGTAGTTCACAGAATGTCAACCTGGAAGGGACTCATAAAGTAATCATTTTGGATAGACTAAAACAGTGCAATCTTACAGGTTTCCGTGAATCTGTTTTTTTCCTTACCTAGGACCCTGTCAGTGGTAAAACTCTGATGGTATGTAAGGTCTTAAAGAGCACAGCTGCCTGTCTCAAACACCGTCAAGGCCAGAGAAAGAACTTGCCATAAGACAAGCCACTACACTGGGAACTTGAGATAAGCACAGAAGTGAGGAATTTACAACAGGAATGTGCTAATTCCAGGCAGAGGAATGTCTCTAATTCCATTAGAGGAATGGCAGAGGTGAGACCTGGTTAGCACATCCTGGTTAATGCATCAGGACAAAAATTCCAACTGTGGAAAACTGTGTGAAAGGAAGCAACTCCTCACACACATCACTGAAAGTTATGGGAATGGCATTTGCAACCATTCTGTGGATAACTGGAACTGCACCCCCAGAAAAATGACTTTGGGACAGCCACCACTAAGAAGTTCAGGGTGAAGAAGGACCAACAGGATCCATGGATGGTGACTCTCTTGTGCTTGATCTCTCTCTCGTTCCTTTTCCTCTCCTGCTCTTTTCTGTTTCTTTCTATCTCTGTACCTCACATTTACTGTTAAATAAAATCCATGTTATTGACTTCAGTGTATAGTCTTGGGTGTACGCTAATGCGGGCAGAGGCATCTCTCAGTAACTGGATCATAACACGGTGTCATTTGAGTGAGTGCTTTTCTGAGTGAACAGCATTTTACCCTCTCTTTTCCAAAGACTTCATTTTTAATTTTACCATCTCTATGACAGGGCTTGGCATAGAGGCAGAACTTAACATCAATCTGAGTTTTCAGACTTACACTTCCCAGATCTGAAGGAGCTGAAGTGGTAGGGAAGGAACATGCAAACATGGGATGGAAGTTCTGAAAGAATGGAAAGCTTTATAGAGTCCTTTCCCTCTCAGCAGCTTTGGACAGACTGGGTTTACAGGAATAGGAGGAAAACAAAGGAGAGGAGATGAGATGAAGAGAAGAGGAGGAGAAGAGATCACTCTGCTTTCCTTGGCTAAACAGCTGTCACAAACTACACTCTGAGAGTAAAGACAGACTTGTAGGAGATAACCACATCTTGAAAAACTTCTCTACTTCTGAAAAGCACACAACATCTAGAATACAGATAATCCTGAGTTCTTATTTACACGCTTAATTTTGAGCAGCATAGCATTTGAGAACACACTGTGTATGTTACCTACCACCCATGAATCTGTATTTATTGCTTTTTTTGATAGATGCGATTTTCACAAAGATCCGAGAATTAGAAGCTTTTAAACTGCAAAATTTGATAAATTCAACTAATTTGAAAACTTTCTCTTTCCAGATGGAGTGAGGTTGAACTTTCTGGGAGAAGATTCCTATTTGGATTACTCACTGACCTTGGAGAAACAGGGGGTGATATATTCTATCTTCTCCTATTCATGGAAAAGGCAGTTTTAGCATTTTGCAAGGTGAAGCATATTTGAGTCTTTTGCTGACAACTATATCAACTCTGTTCTTGCACAACTGGTGCACACAGGACTCAAATATACTTTTGCACATTTAAAAATCTCAAATCAGTATCCTGAAAACAATTTTCCTACCCGAGAAGTCTTAAGGAAGTAGAATAAGGACACAAAATACCACATCAGACACACTCACACACAAACACACATTAGTATAATCTTTTACCTTACATCTCACTGTGAGAATTATTTCTATAACACTAAGATTACAGGCTGTAAGATATTTTGAAATTGAAACATAACAAAAAACAGCAAATTCAGTGGAAAAATGTACTAATTCAAATTGCATTATGTTTTCAGGAGAAAATCTGAGATACTCAGATCATACAACCTGAAAGTTAAATATAGGTTGGTAGATTGCCAACTCGGTTAGGCACACTTAAGGGGGATTTCTGTTATAATCTCATATAACTGATACGCACTCTATTAGAACAATCTGCTATTAAAAAAGTACAAACCCAATTACTCTATCCATTATAAAGCACAGGGACTATTTACTTTAAAAGGGGGCAGGAAGCTAGAGCATTGCTGCAAAGAAATTTCTTAACTTCCAAAAGATTCTGATCGTAATACTTTCAATGTTAAAAATAAAGCAAGAAATGCCAGAGTTAACCCCCTCCCATTTTTATAAAAATTGTCCTGATCTTACCACATATTCTGATTTTCTCCTATTGCTTTTCTCCATCAATTCCTGATTTTTCCCCCTACTTTTTCAATCCACTGAAGCAGATCTTGGCAATACAACACAGCCAGTACTAGCAGAGAGGACATATCCAATAGCTGCTACATCCCTGCACCTCACAAAGACTTCACCTGCAAGGGCTCTGCCGCTTTCATCCTGACTCCCACTCTTCTTACTCCTTCTCCGTCTAGCACAGCAGTTCTTCTCTGGCTGGGAAGGCCAGTAAGCACTTCCCTCACAGACCCAGCGCAGCTGCCACTGTGCTCTCTGGAGCAGCCAGAAGAGGCTGCCCTGAGAGCATAGTGGAAAGAATGTTTCAGCATAGTGAAAACAAAACTCTTCAGTTTGACATCCTGGGACCACTCAAGCAGTGACTAGCGGCAGATCATCAAAATCGGGGAGTCACAACGAAAGGGCTTCCATGCTATTTGTTTGTGTGTCACTTCAGGACACAAAAAGATTATATACTGCATTCCCATGGAAATGTTACTCACTTAGATTACTATCTGAACAAAACTATTGATTTCTATGCTACCCTGATGACATGAGAACCACTGGCTGAGAAATGCAGAAGCACAAGATTTTTATACACACACACACACAAGTAAATATTAATACTTGCATACACACATATATAATATGTATAAACTTTATTTTAGAAATAACAAAACAAATGCAATTATTATATATCTCCAAAAGGCAAAACTACAAGAGAAGCAAGAAAGACACAAAATTTTGGCTACTTCTAATTAAAGCCAGAAACATGGGATTGTCCAATTATGCTCCCATCAGCATTCTCCTTTTCTGTCAACACACAATATTATATTCACGAGCTCACTGATTACGCACACTGTACTGCACATTATATAAGAGTAGAAGAATGTGAAAAACCCATTACCAACAATCAGTTCATTGTATGAGTTCATACACAGATTTCCCAGAATTTCCTACCGTTCTAATTGCTGTAGGGATTCCAGATTCATCTACCGGGCCAATCCCTGCATAATGTGGAGCTTTAATTACTGTAATTTTTTTTTCTTCTTCTGAGGACCTACAGATTGGTATTGTACTGGAGGTGGTGGTGCTGCCAACATTCTGAACATGCTGGGAGTACATCTCTGTGGACTCTGTAAAGATAACATGACAGAATACTGTGTGATGACACAATAATCATATCCAGCCGTTAAAACACACTTCCTCATTTCAGTATGATGTACAAAGACTGACAACCTTAATCACATACTTAGACATTATTTTTTTTTAAAAAGATCATCTTAAGTAGGGCTTTGCCCTACTTCATATTACATTAATAGAATTATAAACTTATTTAAGGACCAGACAGGCTATTCAACTCAGATCTCATTAGAACAGAAGTATTTTTTCACATCATCTTGGTCAAAAAATGAGAGGAAAAAACCCCACAAATGCAGCAAAATCTATTGAGAAAGGCACATCAGCCTTTGTCTTATAAATCAAACTCTTGTAGCTTTCCTACCCATTCCTTGGAAACAAGTGACATAATTTCAAAACTTCCACCTACCTAGTCCAGCAAACTATAAAAAATTGTTGTTCTGTAAGCACAGCAAACAGCCCTGCACAAAAACTTATGTGATAAGAGCTTAGAAACATTAAGTTCTGATGCATGAATATTTTTAAGAAACAAATTCTGACATACAAATGTCTTTCATTAAAGTATACCGATATGTTTATGTGCCTCTACACATAATCCATAAAAATGGACTTCAGTAACTTGGCACCTGTAGAGCAACCTGATTGATGATCCATCTACAGTGATTCAGGTGAACTGTGCAGGCTGCAGAACTGTTTGTAGTGACTTGCAATATTTCTATCCTTCTCCCTCAAATATTCCCTTATAGTAAATGAAATTAATATATCACTATTATCATTTCCTTCTAAAATACAGAGTAATTTATTTACCAAAACCCATCTCAGTGCTGGTATTTGACATGAAAATTTGTACTGCTGCAGATGATGCATTTGTTTCCTGTATACAGAAAAAGAGCCCTACTCCTTCAGGCAGCAGGTTTCAGTAAATTAATGGGCTGCTGTGACAGTCTCTGCTCTGCAAGAGCAGGTACAACGAGACATTTCCACTGCAAAATAAATGAATTCAGGGAATAAAAATATACATTCTAACACCAATGGTGACAATTACAATTGCCTTTCATGTGACATTAACATCCATTGATTATTCTAAAGAAAAATATACAAATTGTAATATGAAGCAACGAAAGGAGGTCTGGTGACTGAAAACTCTAATTTTAATTTGAATATTTCTGCTCACTCCCACTGCAGAGCTGGATTTGGCATGGCTGTTTCAGCTATTTACTCAAGTCTGAAATACTGTAAATAATCCAGTGCTACACATATATGGCGAGGGGCAACTCTGCGTGGCAAACAACTAAATATTTGGAACTTTTTCCCAAAAAGCATGATGTTAAATTTAGAAAACATTTTGGATTTGATTCTTCATTCTTCATAGACTTCAAACTGAGGCCATCACGGGGATTTTTACATGAGTAAGGAGAATTAAATCAGGCTGTTACTGTGGAACACTGAACTTTAGCATCATGCAAGAGTGAAAGTCATGGGAAAATACACATTTCAGGTACATCCAACTTTACTGATAGGCCCTTAGAACAGCAAGCTGGGAGCAATCAAAAAATCTAGAATTCTGAGATGTGTAGAAACCCATATATATGTTTTTATACATGTCATTATGACAATAACAGCATTTGTCTAAGCTGTAAGACTCAGAGCGAGAACTATCACCTGATTTCCCTGTAAGCCTAACAAAAAGTAAACTCCAGGATGACATTAAAATTATTTTGCATGTATAATCTTATCTGAATGTGTAAAACACCGGTAAAAAAAGCAGCAGGCAAGCGACTCTTCTTGCAAAACTGGATTATACTGGCAAAGAGCCTTTCTAAAGGTGATTATGTTTGTTTGGCTGTTTTTTTTTTTCCCCCTCATTAACAATGCTCTAAAAAAATACATATATTTCAGATCAACATGGCTTTAGGTGTTTTAAAAGCCCAGAGACTTTCCCTCTGTTGGCAGGTATTTCTACTGGAGATTACAGAAGTTGAGAGGAGGACCAATGTACAAAATTTGCCCTTAGTTTCTTAAGTCAAAATCTGAAGGGGCTGCACAGGCTGACCTATTTTGACAGATTCCCTTTCCTCAGTAAAGCTAGTAGAAAGTTGGCAAGAGGTTATGCTCACACACCTAAGAAATAAAACTTAACAGCAACACTACTTCAGGATCACTATCCAATAATAAATGTTATTATTTCTTTGCATTTATTTCCCAAGGTAGATGAATAGACAATACCTTCATTATGGACATGAAGCACTCTGCAGTTGTTTGCAGTCTTTGTCACATGAATTGGAATACGCCGTGTAATGTATAAAGCAAATATTCTGTGTGAGGCTTACCCATCATCCTGCCATGCTGCATGACAACAATGTTGGAATTGAGCGAAGCTGGTGGAGGGTAAGCTGAAGAAGGGGAAAAAGGCCTTTGAAAGTGACTCACTGGGCTGGCAGCAGTGCCAGAATTCCCATTCACTGTGATCTGAGCCTGAGAGAGATAAAACAATAACCCATTAAACTACACACAAAGCCCTTCGACTGCCATCCCAAAGAAAGAGTGATGCAAGACTGCTGTCCACGCAACAATTATCAGTTGTCAGGTACAAAGCCATAATGGCATCTGCATTCACTGAAACACAAAACTTATCACAAAGGGAGCAGAATGTGTTCCTCATATACCTTGTTATATAACTGTCATGGTAAGATGACAGAAAGATCACAGTCAAGGCAATGGAGATGGCACAAACAAGGTTTGCAGAGGTCTGAGAGCAATATAAAATGAAGATGCCAGTAAAAGTACCTCTTGTGTGACAAAGGCTGTCTGCCACAGATCCCTTATGCTAAGAGATATATTCCCTTAATGCACATCATCAAGCACTATAAACGGGAACTTCAGTGCAGACTGAAGGGAAAAGTCTCATTAGGACAAGCTAAAAAGAGTGAGTGAAAGTTTCTTTCTGTTAAAAAACAGAAGTGAGCTGGAATGACCATGGGATGCTGATACGCAATCTAGCACAATAAAAATCAATAGCAACTATAAAAAATTAAACAACCTATGACAGTAAAACAACAGAACAAAATCAAATACATAAAAAAGGGGAAAACTAAGCAAACTGGCAGCAAGCAGCAAAAGCCAGCTAGGCTTTAGTCACAAGAGGTACTTCACATGAGGTAACTATCTCCTCCCAGGTTCAGAATCCCTACATCTGGTCTGTAAGCACTTTTATGAGGAGTATCACAAGAAATAAAACCTACTTCACCAAAATGCACCAATTTTCCAATTTTTCATGATGTTCCTTTCCCTAGGAACCTTTATTATTTTCTTTCTCCAGTGTACTTAACCTGTCCTCCACTGCTAGTAGAGAGCCACCTAACTCTGCTGCTAGATAATCCAGCTCCTGTTAAGATAAAAAAACCTGATATCCTCCTGGGTATTGGGTTTAAAATTCCCACAGTCTGCCTGAGCATCAAAAAAGAGCAGCTCTCCGGACTTCTGAATTAAAACAAAGAAAAGCATTTCTTTGGGACTGGATTTGCTTTGTAACTCCTCCTCTGCTGAGACAGGTAGCAAGAAGAAAGAGGCCCCATTATGGATGTCTGAGCAGTTCTGTGCCAGAACGCTACACAGCACACACATGACTTCAAGATGTTGAATCAGGCTAAAATCCTCAGGATCAAGCCTTGAACGTCAAGACAGTTATACAACTTTGGAAATTACTTTATAGGGAAAATGTTCATAAGTGGAAGAGAATCAGAAAAAATAGTTTCAAAAACAGCTGTTTGGCATCTTAACTCCATTTCTAAGCATAAACCCAAATAGAGGTTACAATTCTCATACTTTGAGTTTTCAAAGAATCTGTAATCTGTGACTAAAGGTATGGCAAATCAGCCACAGATTTATGTTTAGTTCTGTCTTTTGCCTGGAATATTTTGCAGTTTTGTTGATTCAGCTCTTCCTGCTACTGATTCTTCTTAGAAGAGTTGTTTTAAAACTCTATTGCCTAAGCTCTTATTAAGAAATTCAAGAGTGAAGAAACATCCCCAATGTGGACATAAAATCTTTGAAGGCACGGGTCCATCTTATGGGGGTTCAGTGCCGGATGGCCCAATCCTATATTACTCCTATCACTCTCAGTGGCTTTCACCTACAAAATCAGCAGCAATCTCCTTTGAGAATGATGATCATTACAGGATTAGAGTCACTAGCAACCAATGTGTGTGCCACCAGCTTCTCCACCATTTGTCGTTTCATGGTTGCATCAATAGCTATCTGACCATCCTCTACAGAGGGTGGGAGGTGAAGACTTCCTACTGCAGTACTGGGTACTGCCAGCAGTTTAATTTCTGTGGGCCCCTCAGGAAATAGGACTTTTTGGGGATTTGGTGGGAGATCCATCCCTTCACTTTGTCCATTAATGGTGAACTGTTATACTCATCCCTGCCACATCTAAAAGAGAAAGCAGTGGCCAGACCTGACTATTACATAGCTTTCTACAGGGAGACTCCATGACAAAGGAAAGAAGGACCAACTGTTCACTTTAACTTGCAAAAAACAGGTGCTCAAAGAAAACAAAGACGGTTAGTTGATTATTTCAGAACTTGGCTAGAAGAAAATACACATGTTCCATGCTTCCTATAGCTAGTAAATGGTCATGTAGTGACTATGTCTGCCCATTATGAGTAAGCTCATAATGCTATCTTTGGTTTCAACTACTGGGTTGTATACAGATTCACAGTACTGATTCTTAAAGAAAAAAAATTATATCAGAGCTGTGTTACAAGAGTTAGGAATTACAGCTTTTACATGCCTGCTACTAATACTGCTTTTTAAGCTGCATCCAAAGCACTGACAACAGATCATTCACTTTCCAGGTGACTATGTGAAAGGCTGGGTTCAAAATACTTTTTATAAAACATACATGAAGCTTTAAAAATACACACACCTTTTGTTATTTTTCAGACTTGAAAATTACAGTACGCTGAAGTATTTTTACAAAGTTTGAACACTGGTGTGACCCAGTAAAACTCTGGATCCAGAATATCTCTGTTTTGCAATTCAGCAACATTTAAATGAAGGCTTTGTTCTGACTCATTTTAATCATGTGGATAATCTCAAAAGAAATCAGAAGTGATCTGGATTTGACCCAAATTCCATACCTTCTTTTTACCCATACATGAGTGTACTAAGATCCAGAAAAGTGAATGTAAATATAAAATATCTATCTGCATACTGGTTTTTCCCTTGACTTAACCAAGAGAAAGTAAGAGGACAACTGGGTAATACAAGATTATTTATGAAGTTCAGTCCTGTAAGAAACTGTGCTTAGGAGAGAAAAATACTAGTTAGAGGAAAGAAAACCAGTTTCATGCAATCAGTGATCACAGCTGGGGAAAAAACTGCATTAAGTATTGCCAACATTTACTGTGAATTTACAGACTACATTATTGAAATCTGTATCTCAGTATAAATCAAATATGGTGGTAAGACTAGAGGCTACAAACTCCACAAGCCTGTATACTGGTAACAGTATTTTAAATTTCTTCAAACTTTACTTGTTTACTTTTAATGCATTTGGAACATATATTTATCAAATTTATTCTCTTTTAAGCAATGTGATAAACGTTAGCTGACCATACAAGTGTGAGACAACTTAGCATCATTTCCTACAACTAATTCTGCTATGCCAATTATGTTTTTTAAACAACTGTTGCAAAACATTGTCAGACTGCAAACATGGAAAACTACTAACAAAATACTTGTATGTGTAACAGGATAACAGACAAGTTCGAATTCTGTTCCCCTTTGACAACCTGTTTGAACAAAATGGAGGAGGAAAAAGGAAGCATAATTACATGAGAAGTGGCAGCAGTGTTGGTTAAGGTGGTGCCATCTGACACAGCAGACATCTGGCTCAAGGTTGGGGAAGGTGTTTCAGAGCAGTCAGTAGTATCATAGCTACAAGTCTGCAGCTCATCTAGAATGGCTGTGGAGGACTCACTCACTGTGCGGGAGGAGCACTCACTCATGGCAGAATCTGTGCTTACAGAGGCTGTTTCATTCCTGTGGATAATATTTTCAGAAGCTAGGTATGGGCATTTATATGAAAATTGTGAAAGGGCTGGGGTTTTATAAAAGCGTGAAGGCAAAAAATCATCAAGCGTTGGCAAAGAATATGGTACTAGATGGGTGCCACTGTCTGGTGAGAAAGAGGCTCTGTTAACTGGTACCACAGGAGAAGGAAGAGGCAGTGGAGAAGCTTCTGTTGCTGTTTGTCTGTGTGTCTGTGAAGCATTTACCTCCATCACAGGGGCAGTTACTTTCTGGTTTCCAAGCTGAGATTTGAGGGAAAAAAAATAAGAAAAGAAACAGATTACTAAATTAGTAAAAAACTTTTCCCTTTGTCTCTTGCTGGGTGTAGGAGAATTACAAAAGTGTAAGCTTTTCAGCCACCCGAGGAAGTTCACATTCACATGGATTAGAAAATAAATCAACAACGCTCTATATTAGACTAGGAAAACATGAAAGAAATTAATGCACAAAATACTAGTGGAAGCAATGCCAGAAACCATAGTGTGCTAAGTTTGAACAATCATAATGTACTGAATGTATTAATGAGCTCCATTGTCTATTGAAAAGGTTCATGCATGTTTATACTTCATATAAATATGAGGCAATAGAATGTCATGTTCATTTTGTTTTCAAAAGGAAAAATGTATCTGGAAATCTGATCTCTGTGAATGTTACTCCATTTTTTTTTTTTCCCCTTTTTTTGTTTTTTCCCAAGGACAGGCATTTTGAAATTAACTATGATATAAAGACGGGCAAGACTGCAAGCTAAACAGAAACACTCTTACTGAATGTTCATATGATCTTTAGCAATAGGTGGTGAAATTTTTTGCCTCTTGGGACTGAATACATCTTCTCCACTGCCTCTCTAATAAAAATATTGGGATGATCTTAGGATTTCCAAGCACCCTGGAAGCACCCTGTCAAGCTACTCTACAAGGTGTATCCATAGGAGCCTTTTCAACATTAGAGGACACAAGGATTGTGAGGGTAACTAGTATAAATCTAAGGAACAACAAAGACTGGGAGCACAGAACAGGAGAGGGCATGCTAGTTGTTTGGATTCAGCATAAGTCCTTAAATGTATAAGGGAACAGCCTCATGAGAGTGCTTCTGAAAACTGCCACACAATGTATGAGTTTTCCATTCTGTTATTTGAAATCAGTCACAGGGCACCGCGTTTAAACTAGTCCTGCAACTGGCTTTTTGCCCCTGCAACTTCTTTTTGAATTAAAGATATGCGAAAGGCATGTTGGCATCAAATATTTATTAAACAGCTGCACAAATCCTTCCATACTGCCTATTAACCACAAGGTTTCAATATATTCCTGATATATGTCAAAATGCTGCCTATTTCAGCACTAATGGCTTCACTTGTGATTGGGCTGAGGAAGTCCGGAATAGCTGCTGGGGAAGTGTGTCGGGGATTTTAAATTTATGTAAAATAGAGGACAATAAGACACCATGTGTAGTAATTACTACTTTAAAAAGCAGCATTTAGTCACAGATATCACATTGTTACCAGTAATATTATTTCCTATGTTTAGACTAGGCAGATGTCTTTAATCATTCAAAAAAAATGTTTCAAGACATCAGATTAAAATGCCATTTTGGTATTTTAATCCAAAATCTGAAAATATCTTCTAAAGCCCATATGGAAGACTTGGAACACAACCCAGATTATGCTACTTATGAGAGGTCACTAGGGGTCCAGTTGCATAATTCTTGGTAAGATCAACTAGAATTTACACAAATAACCCTGATGAGGTCAATGGGACCATCCCTATAAATAAGGATTTCAGAAAAGAATTTTAAGTATGTGAACAGACATCCATCACTTGTTCCAGCTGATTCAAAAGAAATCTTTGACATTACTGGACCTCTAGGGTACACAAAAACAGCCAAAAACTGCTGTTAAATTCAGCACTTAAAACAGTGAAGAAATTTAGGCAAACAGCTTAAAATCCAAATCGAATTAACAGAAATGTTTCAAATCTACAATTGAATAACTCCCCTCAAACTTAATCTTTTCACAGAGGAAATCTGATCAGATTACTACTTAATCAAAAATATCAGTAATTGAGCGTATGACTATTAAAGGACATAGCATTTTTAGAGAGATCTAATTTGCAATGGAAACTTCAAAATAACAACAGAATGCTATTAAAATTAATTAAATAAGAAATTCAGACAGTTTTACAGTGCAATATATCAGGGGTTTAAGATGCGTGTATTTATATAGACATATAAGAGACAGTAATTTCACCTCACAGGTACACGAAGAGAAGACAGAATCATCATTCATTATGAATTTAATCATCTATGTCATAATTCAAGATCTCCAGCAAAATACATGAACCAGGGATCATATTGAAATTAAGAGGCAAAGCCAATAAGAAGCTTTGAAGTTCTTGAGATAGGTTATCCTCTCAGTATCCTCAGAAGAAAAGTTAACATCTGACTGAGACAAAATGTGTGAATTCATCTCATTGCTAAAATAACAGGAAATTCTGA
This sequence comes from Formicarius rufipectus, assembly GCA_013399695.1. Classification (NCBI taxonomy): domain Eukaryota; kingdom Metazoa; phylum Chordata; class Aves; order Passeriformes; family Formicariidae; genus Formicarius; species Formicarius rufipectus. The sequence continues at coordinate 1,599,933 of VXAU01003163.1, forward strand.
AGAGCTGAGAAACCTAGTAAGCCTTTTGGCTTTGAACTGAGATGACTGCTTACACGCTTGAGAAAAGAAGGGATGGACAACACAAGAACAGATATTCAGGGTGCATCCAGAGAGCTAGTGAAATTGAATTTTTAAAGAACTTAATTAATTGTTTGGCAAATAGCAGCTGATTTCATCAAGCCAAATTCTTAAAGTTATGATTCTTATATCATGGGTAGAAGGAATACAGAAATTCTAGCTCCTGATCCCCGATGTGAAGCTTCTCAGCTTCGTGGAGTAAAATTTCTACTCTGTCTGGTTATAGAATTCTGTCATAGGTATAACCATTAGTCTGGGAAAATTGGCTTAAATTGTCATTTAAAACAGCATTGTTTTGAAAACTGATTTACACCATTTAAAAAACATGGGGTCTTGGTAAACTCTAAGGAGATATAACTGGCTACTACTAATCCATATTTTTCACTGTGAATGAAATCTCATAATTTTCACAGTGAAAAAATTGAGAAGGACAAGGCTGAATGCATTTCAGAAAACTTCTAATACTGGTTCCATTTAGTATGTTTCAGATTAGATTTGTCATTGATACAGCGCAAGAAATGCTAGCAGCAGTCGGGTAAATTAAATGCCAAACAATGAAACTGATGAAACACTGGTTAGACCATGTAACTATCTTGGGTTGTGAAGCAACACTTGAGAAACAGCGATTATTGTCATCGGTCTTGAAGGTCTCAAGTGCAGCTTTCTGATGGTCCTTAGAAATACTTGCCTTCCATTATATCGCAAAATGTTAGGCCTGACGACTACAGCTGCTACCCAATTCACATGAAGTACACAGGTGACCCCAGCATGGGTCAAAACCAGTCATCTATCATTTTAATGCAAGATCTGTGGAGAGTGCCGTAAGATTACTAATGACACCAAAGTGCTGGCCTTGCTTCAACAGTCAAGACACAGATAAGGAGACTCAGAGGTAAGTGAATAAACTCATTTTGTTAATACATAGCAGAGTTTAGTAGTCAACAATCAAATTATACCCATACATTTGCACAAATGGGTAAAAATACCTCTACTTTTAATTGTTAAAAGCTGATGTCAAAATCTCCAAACTTGATGCTGCAAGTTATATTTCTCTGCTCATTTTTATACCTAGCCCTCTTACTCTAAACTCACTATAAGGAGGGGGAGTTCAGCCCTTGTCTAAACCACAATAGTGATGCAGAACTAAAAATGAAAATTATTTGCTCAGTTTTTTTTTCTTCATATCTGTCCTCAGAACATCAAAACCTGTCTTCCCTATCTTCTATATCACTCTATTGTTAATTTGTAGCAAACAGTAATGTGCTAAATAAAGTGATTCAGAAATTTAAATTTTTATTATTATTCCAGTCTTATTTTCCTTGATCTAATTTTCTACAGCTATAAGGCTGGCAAAAGAAACACTTTCATCTGCTATACTAGTTTTTATTCCTCCAGGACATCAGGACTATACCAAGTGTTCACTCATCTGAGGAATTCAAGTAACAGGACAAATGTTTTGCATCCTCAGTTTCAGGGTGGTATTTAGAACAATAGGAAGCTTAGGAACCCAGGAACAAGATAAACATAAAAATACTTGGTGATTTTTCTGAAGATACAGCTCAGAATTCTTCATCAGTTTATACCGTCTTATAAGAAACTTGGACAACAGAATTTATCTCCATCATCTCATACTACTAACAAATACTAACTTCTCTGTTGAAATAGATTCACTTATTTCTCCTGTATCTGCAGTATGGTACAAAGCAGCAGCATCTCTTGAGACTAATAATATAAAAACCCCTAATACTGAATGCTTCTATTTTCATATATACTTCTAAGGGGTTTAACCTTTTTCTGAGTAGGAGTGTTTACAAAACGTCATTGAGTCATACCGAACTTCTGCTTGCATTTAAAGTTTCAACAGAAAAGCTCTGAAATGAAGTGCAAATAGGAGGACAAACATAGCAAGATACACTAACTCGGACCATAAAAGTTTTTTCTTGGCTGTGTAATTCCAAACTTTGCAACATAATATAATCACACGTTCACCACACAGATATCCACATATTACGTGTATTTCACCTCTTAAGAAGTGATGATTAGCTGATCTTGCCTCATACTCCTCCACATACATAAATGCGGATGCAGAGGGAGAATCCACAACTTTATGAATGTATTTGCTTTTGGAGAGTTTCTGCGCCAGCTCTGAACACTGCTGGTAGGTCTAATTTACACTCTGAGAGCATCTTTCAAGGATATAGCTTAACATAAAACCTATGATCTGCACATCTGAAAGAATTTTAACTCATGAGTAAAGTCCTGTAGAGCTTGCAAATTTGAAACAATTAAAAAAATGAAAGTACTACCATGCATAGCATGCTGAAAGTTTTCTATGTGACAGAAATTGTGAACTTGATAGCGTTTTATTTACATAAATATATATATGATACATCATGGTATACAGCACCAATTTTTGGCATTAGTTAGAACAGAATTTATTCCAACTCTGAACATCATGGAGGATGTCAGCCGAATTTTGCAGATGAGATCAATAAAGGGATACAGCTTGAAAAGTTAGCCACATTCCTTAATGATCTCTGTGAGAATTGATTTTTTTATCATTTTATTCAAAGCAACCCAGTTGCCAAATTTCTGATAGTTCTTCCCACACACTGAAACCAAGATGGCAAAAAATTAAGAGTAGAATTGACAAACAAGCCACAGCTACTTTTCTGATTTTTTTTCAGCTCACAGTGAAACTAAACCAGATTCTAAATTAAAAAAGAAACTGCAAAACCCGTTTTGACTTTCAAAATTCTGAAAAAATAGGTAGATTATTTTTAGTCCTTCAGATTAGATTTTGAATATTGCTCTTGTTTATAAAAAGGTATTTCCCCTAATCCTTGTTAGCTGTCATACAACTACTTTCTGTTTGAGAGACACTTTTTTTTATCTGAACATATATAATGCATCATATTCTAATAGGCTGAGAAATTATTACTGAGTGAAAAGGTAACAGATGCAGAAGTTGTATTGGCCTCACCTACACATCTACACCTGTTCTACTGTTTGTCAGTATTGCTTGATGCCCATATTTAAAAGACTTGCAAGTCTGTCCTTTATAATTTTCATATCTATCTATCAGAAAAAGCTGCTGCTCTGCTTTCCTTACTGTTTCTGACATGATTTCTTTATTACGGTTCTTGCTTGAACTGACTTCTTGTATCTGAGAAAAATCACTGAGTAGCAGACTGGTTGTTCTAAAATGAAAAGCAACTTGTTTTTCTCAAAACATTCTAAATTTTATGCAGCCCAAAAGAAGGGTTTAAGATAATAGTTTTGTGTCTAGTCTTTAGAAAGACAAATGTGACTAAACCCTCTGTGCTCCCATTTTTCAATGGAGCGAATTCAAAAGGAGCATTGCAGATTGCTGCCATACATTTTCACAAAGCTTTTTTCTGATCAAATTTTACTAGGGAGTCGAAGGGGTGAACAGACATCTTACAACTTTAAAACTGTCATGATGCTAATGGAGATACCTGTGGCTTCCAGAGAAGAGACCTGGTTGAATGTGATGCTCTGAAAGAACCAGTCTGGGAAAGCAGATATATTACTACTGTTGACAACAGGGTTGTCAATGGACTTTTTAGTTTGCAAGACAGTGCTACATTTAATTCAGAGTAACCTCATTGCTTCCAGCAGAACTAGATGAACACATACACCACGATGGGATCCTCACTCAGACAAGGCTTTGAGGCACTGATGACTAGATCAATAGCAATCTCTACCTCCAACTGAGGGGCTCCCCAACACAGATAAGCTGGTATATTATTAGATATACTAATTAACATTTAAAATAGCAAAATCTTAATGTGACTATGCAAAGCAGAGTTAGAAATGACGAAGTTTATTCAGAGCTCTCCTTTTGCCTAGTATGCATTCACTGCTGCTTTATTGGTCCCAGACTTACTTTATTTGACTCAGTGACTTTCTGAATGGCGATAAACCCTGCTCAGATTCCTCTGGTCCTATACTGTGTGCCTGATACTCCCATTTCTCCTATATAAGATTGGTATAGTTAAAGAATTTTCATCTCAGTAGGCATAAGGCAGAGGGGAAACAGAGGGACTTAAAAGTTCAGTGCCCTGGGATGTTTCATATGGAGGTGGTTGACAAAAGATGTTATCAACTCATTTTCTTTAGAAAGTGCCATTGCACAGGACACATAGTTGACAACATCACCTAACCTAACAGAAAGCAACCACTGGCAAGGCAGAGCTGCACTTGTAGAACTCTGCCACATAATCCAATCTAACCCCTTTCTATTCATACTTGATCCTTCCAACATCTACAGCAGCATAATGCTCTAATACAGACCCCTTCAGGAAGAGCCACCTAAGCAGATGCATCATCTACAATGCACTCATTTCTTACTATGCATTTGCACTCTGTAAAGTACTTACAGAGGGATGAAGTTGGCCTTCCAGCTCAGCTAGATAATTCATTTTTTTTTCAATAACCTTCCAAAAACTTCAGGATTTGTTAATTTCTGTTTGGATCCGTGTGACAGGTAGTTTTACCCAGAAAACACAAGGTCTAACTTTGATACTGTAAGTATAACTAAACAGATGGTTATTGAGTGATTCACAAAGATCTAAAATAAAAGATGGAAAAATTAAATATACCACATGGCATTCTGCAGCCTGTGAAGAAGGAAGAACTGTAGACTTTTGTTCCAAATCCTTTGAAGACATCTTTGAAGTGTCTGGAGAAATACTAGGTGGATGTTCTTGGATTTCAGGCTCTGCTTTACTGTCAGGGGTGGGAGCTATCTGAACGGAAAGAGATGCTGTGTGTATCTCAGGCATGGGGTTACAGGCAGGTGAGACAGGCCTTTGTGGAAATACTGGTTCTTCAACAGCCTTGAGCTGTTCTGGTGAATTACAATTAATGCTACTTGCTGGGTCACGTGTCCGGGTTAATTTCAGGGTAGATACCTTACGTTTTTGAGACTGTTGCCTTTGGCCTTGATGGAGAGCAGCACTAATATCAGCTACTGTGCTTGTGCCTGCACTGAAGTTTGACGTCAGTGGTTTAATGATTTTCTGTGCATAGGACACACTTATGTTAGATAGTTCAGATGACATTGTCTCCTGAACAGACTTCTCGTTAGTGTAATAGGCAGTATCTGTGGGATGGTGTTTAGCTGGACCAGCTGTTACTGCCTGGAGATTAATTTCATTCTTGTGATTAGTTACGCCTGTTTTCTGAAAACTTTCTTTTCTAGGGGGTGGCAGAGGTGCCTTATTTGCCAAAAGCATCCACACAAAGCAAAATAACATTGAAGAAGAAACAGAAAGAAAGCAAATGTTAGCAGGAGGTAAAATTCAGTTTGACTTATATCTTTAAATAAAGGAACTGGCAACTTATGGGGTTTCATTTAGTGGACAATAAAATGGACAGATTCCCACCACCTTTTCCTGTGCAGAGCTATATAGCTTCTGTTTAGAAGGCCAGATGTTCCGTTTGTCCAGAGTAAACTGGGATCAGAAGGGAGCCCACAATCATCCATTTTTGTTTAGAAAACAATTATTACACTGAACAAGAATTATTTCTGTGAAATTGTTCAGATATGTAAGTACTCCATGATCTTAGATAGCAAGCTATTATTCACAGGTAGCACACATATATGAAACACACAGAGTCTCTCCAAACTTTGAATTAAAGCAGTAACAGAGACAGTATTAAAATTGGTAAGTAGATATTTTTTGACAGATAAATACGTTTTCAAGTGCAGTTTTTTTTTTAAGTGTGCTCTAATTGCACTGTTCTGCAGAACAGGCAGAAGCATTTTCTACCTTATAATTAATAAACACTTGTTCTCAGATATTTTGATGACTGGTGCATTTTTCCAATTGTAAACTATTAATAAATAATCTTTGAAGTCTGGGAACACTCCTAGAAAGCTTTTACTTGTCTATGACCTACTTCTATTTGCTGTCTGTCTTTCATTGAAAGCAATTTCTGGTAATTAACCTGGAGGCATACAGCCTGTGTGGAGAATGCTTTATCTATGCAGCAAACCAGTTTGTAATGACCCGTATCTGGAAGACATGGGGAAAATGTTCCCTGGAGGTATGACATCTATATGTGCTTCCCCCCCAGAATAACCCACACACAAACAGCATAGCATGAAACTTGGTGTGTTCAGTTTTACCTGAGTTGGCGATTTTTTATCCTGTAGATTTGGCCGCACACTCCTAAAACCTTTTGCTGAAAGAGATGAACTGCTAGCGTCTCCGTTCAGCGTCTCTCTACTTCCATTACTGTAAGACCTCCAAGCTTTTGTAAAGAAAAAAGAATCAAACAATTTTTTTGGTGTGTGATCAGTAGATCTCTGTATTACTCTCAACACAGCACCTCAAAACAAGTGGTGAGAAAGTTCAACTACTACACAACTGACATTGCTGCTGTTACTACCATGGAAGCTAAAAGAACACAGCTAAAACTGCCACTCTACAAAATAACGATCAATAAAATGTATCAAGTTCAAGCACTGACAATTTTGCCTGTAGTGGCAGTTTGAGATCTCTCTACAACTTTCATAAAACTATGGATTTTAACCTTGGGAGTTCTTTTGAGAAGCTAGTATATCAGCCCCTGTATAAAGCAGGCTGAAGTACTTTAACAAATTCGTTTCTTGAACTTCACAGCTGTGCTGGATTTTGAAAAACATCCCAGCTCCCAACCATGTCCTTTTCTCTATCCTTAGTCCTGAGATGCCCTCAAGGCATTGACCAGAGATAGTGGGAGATGCTGAAATCAAAATGCTCTAAGAGGCTGGGAAAAATAACACATTATGTGAGCAGGCTGCTAAACGAGGTGGGCAGAACTTGCAATCCTGAGTAAGGCACTAAAAACCAAATAGCAAGTACCACTGAACTGTGCCACAGTGATAAAGCTAAACGTGGCAAATTAGCAGTCTGTTTTCTCCCACACGATTCATTTTTCTGACAACATATTCTGTGTTAGAGGAAATAACTGCTTTCAAATGAGACTGAAACTTGAAGTTTTAACCACTAGCAATTATGATTACAATTTCTGCAGTGTTTTCCTTAAAAGAGGAAAGGAGGAGGAAGTATAGAATAATAAAAATAAATAGAAAAATTTTTATGGTATTTCACTGATGCATAAATAACAGAGTATTTTATTTACCTGAATCTGGAGACTGAGAATCAGACCCTGCAAAAGAAATATCCAATACTAATTTGTGTTAGAAATAAATTAATTTTGCAAAACCACACCAAAGTACTGATATAAAGCAGTTCTGCCTGTCTACGGAATATAGTGTGTTTTTACTGTTTTTGAACATTTTTAGGAAAACATACTTGATAAATGGTTTTTAAAAGTTAATATGGCTTCTGAAAATCATTTCAAAACAACATTCAGACTCTTTTCCTTTGAGAAGAGTTTTTAAATAAAATTTCAATAAACAAAGTTTGTAGTAAACAAACCCTCTTTTTCATGCTATATTGTCTTCAAAAAAACAGGTGACATGAGACAAAATATGTATCAAGGGCAAAATTAACTTATAAATAACAGATTTTTCCTAAGTCTTCCTAATCTTTTTCATTAATAGCTACTAAGCATAGACAGAGAGAAATTAAGACCACTTTTTAGAGAGTGTAGAAGTAATATATCAGTCAGTGGAATCGAAAATAGGGTTACCCTTTTCCTTGCAAAGTAATATGGCAGGAATTCATAACACTATTAAAAAAAGCCATTTAGGATTAGTATCTCACTGGTTAGTGCTTATACCTGAGGCCAATAGGTTTGGAGAACTCTGAACTCTCTTCACAGCTGTTAATGTGACAGACATTGCAGCACGTTTGCGAGCACACCCACCGCTATCTGGAAGCACAAAACAATACAGACAGCAGCCCCAGACAAAGGGAGCAAGCACATGCAACATATCACAGTGTGAGATATGCCAAACATACATGAAAATAAGCATGCAGTTAGGGAACTGCTGCAGAAACGTGTGAATTTGCAAGTTTGGCAGATTAGCAGAATACATAAAATTTCACAAGCTTTAAACAACAATAAACCTCACAGAAAAAAAGCAAAGAAAGTCATATTTTATACATAATCATTCTGCTGCCTCAAAGACTGCTTAATTACAGTTAATTTGTCAAAACAAAGTAATCAAGATAAAGGATTAAGTATTCCAGAGCAATATTAATCAGTAATCTTCACTGTAAAATGATTTCATTGTATGCATCAGGAAGACACCATTCATAAATTAAGCTCATGTTTGATCAGCTGACAAAGTACTTTCATTAAGTCTTTTTGATCCTTTATGCTCAAGAAACAAAATTACTAGGGAAGGCACTTTTTTTTTTCTCATTTTGGTGGAACATCCTTGTTCTCCCTTAGTCCCCATTTTATCTAATGGAAGATTAAAAATACATGTCTGGAACTGAATAACATTTTGAGGCAATGACTAGAAATTTAAAATAATTTCAAACAATAAGAAATGGAAAAACTCCTCTCATCTGGATCCTGCACATGTTCTTTTTCCCCTTACTCTGCTCCCCTCTCACTGTTTTATACTGTTATTATTAGAAGACAGTTTTCCTGTAACTTGCTTTTTAGCAACTCTATCATAGTTGTACAAGCAAGTTAATAAATAATTTTTCTTATTTATATACTATATTTAACTAGAATATTTTCTGCTCTTCACTATAATAATAACTTTAATTCTCCTATTTGATATTACTGAAATTTCATACAGAGCCCCACTGAAATCGAGGAATACAAGTATGATAAAGGCCTTTTTTATTTCTGTGACCTATGACAGGGAGTTTTATAAAAATGTGCTTAAGGGAGACCTGCAACCTATTTGTAGAAAGTAATTCCTGGGATAGCAGTAATGTAAGCCAGAGAGTCATCTTTAACCCACATCTGCAAGAGGAAGTGAGGTCCTGGTATTTCTTTGCTCATTCCAGTATTCCCCTGAAATAGCAGAGCCCTCTGGCCACCAGTCCTGCAGGATATGCATTAAGTAGTTGTTAACACCGGCAAACATCAGACCCATTGCCTCAGGGGTAAGTGGGACCAAAGACCCACTGCCAATTTCAAGGCTCAAGGCAAAACGCCAAATGATTTCAGTCAGAAGTAGCTAAAAGCAAACCTGCCATCAATTGCTGGCCTTATACGTGTGAAACAAAGACAACAGCTATCAAATCCACACAGATGGCAACGGTATTTAAAATTCTATTTTCCATCCTTGCATTCCCTCTCCCCCACCATCTACATACACCAGAGGTAATTCCAAGGAGATCTGATGACATGTTGACACTGAGGTTTTATTCTAGTGTGAATATTGGCAGACTTGAACAGCACACTGTATTTAATACAAGCTAACAGGCAAACAATTTTGTTATACTGTCACATCTTTTACTAAAACAAAGCAATACTTTTTATTTTTTTTTTGTAATTTTTCAAAAGCTACCTTCCTGAATTTCATGATAGAGAAACTGAAGTGGGTAGAATGCAAGACAATAAAAAAATTGGCTATGAATATTTAATTATTGTAACTTCAAGGAAATTCTGTTTCAATTCCATTTTTAATGTAACTGAACTGAGTTGGAGTTTTATACTTATTGGACCCATAGTCTAGCAAAGTGTTTGAAATGGCTTCATACAAGATAAATAAAACAGACGTTGGAATTTACAGATACATGCATTCAATATTTAACCCTATATACAGAAGCCTATATGTGAGTCTGTTACGTGCATTATCAGTATCTGTACAAAATAATGAGAGTCAATTAGCACTCAACTTAGACATAACCACACACTGATACCATATTGAGTTGTTAAAAATTTCTAATAGAATGCAAATGTGTGTGGCCAAGCACATATTTATGTATGATGGATTTCACCTTCCCCTCTTCATTCAGGACAGGCTCCCCTGAAGTCAAGGGCACCCCATCTTGAATAACAATCAGAAGAATGTGCATGCTGACTCGAAAGAAGCAGTTTACAAACTGCTTCCCTTATCTACAAAGCCTGACACAGTTAATTTCAAGAAGCTTATTCCAGACATCATTTTCATAGCCACATCAAACTGCCAGCAAATACTAGCTATATTCACCCAGATTCTTGAAGTTCAAACATCACCAAAAATGTCTAAGCATAGAGTACAGAGTATTAAGAGACAGCTCTGAGCATTTACACAGGTGGCACAATGGCCTCATCTCCCTTCCCCTCTTTGGCTGAGCAGGATGAAGGTCCGCTAAGGAGAAAGGCACTCACATACCGAGCAGATCCTTCCAGCACTGGGGCTCAGTCATTGTTTGCCACTCATTCCATGCTCGGACCGCAGGGCAGAGATTCTCCTGGGATAGCCCTGGGAGGGCCCTGGACAAGGGAGCCCCTTTGTTCCTTGGGACTCCTTGATTTTTGCTCCTGCCTACCCTTGTCTCTGTGCTCCTCTAGGCGAGTGAAAATAGACCTTTGATGGCTCCTGTGAGGGACCTGGGAGTAGCCTGGCAAGGCAAGCTATTACTTGGGCTTCCCTCCTGCCACTATTGTTCTGAAGTCCTTTGTGGGTGTGCAGATGAGTTTTTATCACATAATCTATGCTGACAGGTGAACCTCCTGTTATTTGGTTCTTTGATACTGCTACAAAGTAGATTTTTGTAGAATGCCTGGAACACTGAAGCCAATCTAATTTACTTTAGTGACCTAAAAGAGGCTTCACAATCTATTCAGGATACAAAAAATTCTATTCTTGTCTCCCAGACAAAATGTAAGAGATTAATCCATGTGATGACTTCCATTAATAATTTTAACAAACAGAAAATAGTTGTGGTCTTCCAGAACTGCATACTTTCCACTTTTGGCTGCTCTTCATATGCTTTATCTAATGCAAATAGCTGACTTGTTTAATAACTTTAGAATTAGATGCATTAATCCAGAATGATCTGTGTGAAATTCAGCCAAAATATTTACAGATGGACACTAAGAATCTGTTTTAGCCTATTAACTTGTATCCATTTATTATTTCTGAATGCAATTACCTCTCCCTCAATGATAGCTATGCATGCATGTACATATAATGAACAAGCACATTTATCCTGTTTTAATCTGATGTGAGCTTCATGGGTGGCTCATGTTTTCTGTGCTTTAGTCAATCAAGTCACCAAGTTAATGATGTTCATCAATCTGAAGATTTACTGAGGAAAACTCCTATATATAGTTTAAAATATTATTCTGCTGATGATTTTTTAGTCTGGGTTTAAAAAGGTACACCTTCTACTAGACTACTATTTTAAAATTATGACAGCATTTGAACACCAAAAGGAAGCATGAGCCCAAAGTACCTTTGGTACTTCTGAAACCCTCCTCTATTCTTACCTCTCTTTCTTTGCTTTTGCAAAAATGTTTCACTGCCTTATGCTGTTGAAAATGCCTTCTTAACATGGACTACAAAATTAACATCAAATGGGAAAAAATCCCTCCCATATATGGTAGAGTACTGAAAACCAAAGCTCTTCAAAACATTTTCTCTGAGGACAAAAATATCTTCCACAGGGTATGCTGAGACAGACTGCCAAGTCTGCAGCCACAGGGAACATGGGATTAGGGGAGTCCAGTCTGAGCAGTAGATTTACTTTTTCTTTTTAAAGCTGCATATACACTAACTTTGCCACTCCAGCAGTTACTGGCATCAAACCAAAACGCTCGTGTATCTGCTGGAATCATTACTAAAATGCATAATTTTAAGACAAAATAGTGGCAAATCAATGGTATCTGATAACCTCCAACTGCATCATAAACCAATGAAATAAAAAAAAAAAAAAAAAAAAAAAAAAAACCTAAAAAAAAAGAAAAACACCTCATAACTGTAGCACTCCTGTTCAAAGACAGCATAGTGTAAAAAGAAAAGGGAAAAAAGTAACAACCAGACCAGAACACCATGTGAAACAGCTTCCACCTGAGTCACTCTCTTTCTTAATGAACTGATGCCATAGACAGGTGCAAAGATAGGTGCAAGATTGTTCACTTTTACACACCCCACTCACAGTTTGGTTTTTTGGTGTTTTTTCTTTTGTTTGTTTTTTTGGTTTGGAAACAATCTATATCAATAGAACTGATAAGAAATACCACATTTTTTTGTCCATACGTTCTTTTAGTGCCGCTGGTAACATGCACATGGATATCAAACAGACAAAATGAAAAATATTTTCACTGTGTAAATGTACAGCAGCCTGAAGTTCAGCTTACAGTTATGATATCCTTAAGTAACTGGAAAGGATTTCAGGTGTGCTCAGGTCTTCACAGTCTATTTTCAAGGCTACTGTGTGATCAGAAGAATCCCAATCCCCAACAGAAGACATTCAGCCACAGATTATTTAAATCTTACATGTTTCTCTTCAGAATTCCTAACTTACACGAAAAATCTTAGTACAACATTGACCAAAGTCATACTTCAGAGACGCAGAAGCACAAATTGGCAATTTACATCTTTATATATGTTTTTTGAAGTAGAAGTTTTAAAATTATCATGTGATTGTAACTGATATGATGGCAATGCACATTGTAATTATAGTATGATGATTAGCCAAGTTCCTTCTGAAATTACAGTTCTATGAAGAACACCGTATTTCAGTACTACCTTATTATACATACAGACTGACAAGTTTAGGAAAGACATCTTCACTAAAAATGTGAGGGGACTGAAAAAATTTCAGGTAGTATTTTTATAAATTAAAAATACATCACCCTGGTTAGGATTTGAAAAATAATTAAGAGCAACTAAAAAACCAAAAGCGCACAAACTCAACTGGGAAAATTAATTTCTCTTGATTATTATACTTACAAATGGAGTGGTTTCACGTGAGTCAACATATTTAAACTTTGTATTAAAAAATCTGTCCAAAACAATGGGTCCTACAGAGTTACAGTTGTCTGAGACAATAGCAAGCCACAAAGCCTGATTAATGCAGTGATCCAGACAACGGCAACCTATACTGTGCAAAAGCTAATCCCTTTGATACAGAGCGCGCCGCTGAAATTCAGACTTCAAAGCAATTCAGGTCCTCAGGTCCCACTTACGATGTCAGCTGTCACGGTGCAGCACTATGGTCAGTGATAAAACCACTGGTTCAGAAAGAAAAGATATGGCTGTCCTTGCACCAGCTAATCTGCAAACCAGACAGTTCACCTGTGGAGTCTAAAGAGCTGACTGTGACTGACAATTTACACCTGACGTGAGTGAGGATTTCAGCAACCTGCTTTCAAGAGGCCTATTCCCCCTTCCAGCACAAACAGCAGTACTATCTACTGACTTCAACAGATATCTATTGACTTCAATTGACTGCAAATATTAGTATGCTGTCATAGACCATGAAGAAAACTTTCTAAAGGGTACTGAATTTGGTCAATACATCTGTCACAGCAACTTGAGAGAAAATACAAACCTTTGTAAGTACACAACAGTTATCTTCACCTGATAAGGAAGCCTAGCTAATAACACAGAGCAGTGTTTATATGCCCCTTAATTTAGTGACAGTACAGAATGAAAAAAAAGTATTTTTAAAGCATGTGCATTTTCTTAGGAAAACATGATGCTTTAACATCACTTTTTCATAGCTGTTATGTCCTCATACTATGTATTTTCACATAAAACATACACACATGAAACTGATACTAATTTAAGCACAGAAGGCTAAACATGCATGTATATTTCATGTCTCCATATATATATATCCATACATGGAAAAACATGTATGTAAAATTTATATATGGAATACAAATGCACATAAGCAGGAAATATTGATAAAATACCTTGCTTAATTTGAGTTCAGCACCAATTAAAGTACAATTTGTCCACGAAAATGTGGATAAATTTAGGATCTTCTCTGCTCACCAAACAACACATAAAAGAAAAATCTCACAGACGCAGCATACCTGTATTCATTTTGACAGTGGAGGATTTGCTATAAAAGTCTTCAGATTTCCTGTGGGAAATAAAACGATCTATTAATTTGCACAAGACAGGAACGCGTGGTACACAAAATGGCAGCGTGACTTTTTGGAGGGGTGGACAGAGAATCACTGTGATACAAGTGGCAGTCCTATTTTAACACAGCTTTAATTAAATTGGTACTGCTTGTCCTTCCAAAGTTAAAGATGAGCCATCACTTCCATTATAAGCCACTCTATTTTCAACTGTTTAGTATCTCTGTTGTAAACACTTGCTCTGGGATAAAAAAACTAGTGATTAACTTTTGGTCTTGAAACTATAAACTAAAAATTCCCATACAGGAATGTGGAAATATTTTTAAAGATGTTTACAATGTTTATTAACTTCTTTGTGCAAACAGATGTGAAGAGTAGGTCTCTCCAAGTATTTTCTAAGCAGCCAAAGTTAACAGGTCTTTTTCAACGGCTTATAAGCGGATACTGTTTTCATCCAGTGACTTAATGTGTTTCTACAGACAACACTGACAATCTTAATGTTGATGTGTTTCTATGCACAGAATCAGGGCATGTATCTTGGCATCTTGACATCTGTATCAAAATTCCCAATGGAATCAACAGGTAATGAATCAAGTCACTACACATCAACGTGCTTTTAAATGATAATCATTTGCACCAAAGCAACGTAAAGTGCACACAAAGACTGAATCTAGTTAGATATCCCAACTCTATACAGTATGTACAAACAAACAGTAAAACACTATATATAAAACTACAACAGTAGAAAAAGCATGACATCTACATTAAGAGCCAACTTTAACTTACTGATGTCACAAGATAAACTAGATACTATTTTCTATCTACTCCTGGTTTATGTCACAGTTTTAGTTTGGGATTAGGAACTTTAATACTTCTTCTATTCAGGCTCTTTTAGAGATAAAAAGATAGATACAGAAAATGTTTCCAGTGGCATTCTGCACACTAGTCAGACTCAGCTGTATTGTTGCATATACACCGCCAGCTATAATTTACTTCAGTAAGTGGGTAGACACATTGGAGGCCAAAACACTGAGGGCTCAGAAAGTCATTCTCCCTCTGGACTATGCCCACATAAAGTCCACGATAAAACAAAGGGAAAAAATCAGAATTAGTAATGTAATATAGCTTCAAAAAATAAATTAAAAATATAAACTGCCTGGCTATACTGAAGTAAGTTGGAAGATATGCAGGAGGGACTGTTTTTATAATGGGAGACTCAAAGTACTAATTAATACAAATAAACAAAATATTAAACCAGAATTTCAGTTCAACTCTATAAGAAGCCTCAATTAACTGTACCTCTGAGGTAACACATATATTGCCATATTCTCTTGTATTCATAACAAGGTCAAACATTCCACTGCTTGAAAAACTTAGCATTTTTCAGAAACTATCTGAACTCTGCTGCTATTATTCAGTCAGTTTTGGGACAAAAAGACTTCTTGAGAAGGCTCCTAGAGGAGACACAATTTTCAAGCCTTCTTTTAGATTGAAACTGAATCACTGAAGGTACCACATGCAAGCTACGAAATGCAACACTGTATTTATTTTCAGATCCAACAAGTACAGCACTCTTGGAACATTGCAGAGCCCAAATGATTTCTAGCAGGTGGTCTAGATATATTTACCCAAAGTATGCTCAGCTCTTACTCAAGTTTTCACAAACAAAACCTCAGTTTTAGCATCACAGCTTTGTCCTCCTAAGAGCTTCTATCTGAACAGCTTAGCCTGCATTGCTGACATTCAGTGAGGGACTGCACACAAACAACTAACACTTTGATATTAATCTGATTTTGCTGAAGAAAACATTAGTCTTGCACACCTGAAAAACATGCATGTAAATAATGTAATCCAAATTGCACTCATTCAAACAGCAGGCCTCATATTTAATACTGAAATTATTTTGAATTCCTTGCTTCTAATGAGCTACAGTACCATTCAAATGCTTAATGATCCCAGCAGTAGGAGCCAAATGAATGCAATGAAATAAACAGCCATATGCCTGAAATTATTTTATTCAGCATTATTTCAACCAGTCTTTAAGATCCTTACTTCAGGAAGGGAGAGAGGGGGTGGGGAGCAAAGCGCTAGTTTTGTTTTGTACTTCTGTTCCTTCTTCATTGCCTTCTGAAAAATGTTCTTTGTGAATGAGTTTGCAGTACAGACCCCTGACAGAGGTGAGATGAATGTTCCACTGGGAGCATCAGAGACTTCACTGCCAAAATGGATGCTCAATGATCAGCTAAGATACTCAGCTCTCAGACAGCTACTGCTGCAACAGAAGGGATGCCCCCAGTGACTGTGTGGATCCAAAGCACTACTGGAGTGCATGAGTTGTCAGAGACTGCTCATCTACCTCAGGTAAGTTTTCTACTCAGCTGACACTTGATCTTAGATGCTGAGGTAAAAGAACACTAAGTTTAACCACAAGAGCATTCAGTTACCATTGGCACATTTAATTTCACTAAATGCAATCCCTGTGCTATTTCTTGGTAACACTACAATGATTATCTTAGCTCAGTAATACGTGGCATTACAAATGGCTACCAAAAAGACTCTAGGGAATCTCATCAACACCTGGTCTATTCTCTCCAAGAGACCTTGATATCTACTTGTGATTACTGTTCCTGGTAAGTTCTGAAGCACTGGGTGCTGCAGGAAAGCATTCTGTGATCCCTTCTGTTCCACATTTATGCGGAGCTATAAAAAGGATTAGTGAGAAGTCAAGGCAGGTTTCCCCACTCTCAGTTTATTCATGAATCAAGACGCATGTCTTTACTATTAGGGGTTTAATTCCATTCTTGATCAGATGTTAGAGAACCTATGGCCATTAGGACAGGACCTCTAACATCAGTCACACATACAACTAAGTTAATGTGAGCAAGTGCTTCATGAATCAAAGCCGACATGAGGAATAATGTGCTATTACCCTGCTTACACCTCATTCAAATAAGTGTTAATCATTGTTGATAACCACAGTCCAGAACTACCTAAAAATACAGGGTCTTCAGAAGTTAGAATATCCTTCCCATGTAAAATGGAAGATGGAACCAGGCTCTTCTCAGAGGCGCCAAGCTACAGGACAAGAAGCAATGCGCAGAAACTGATGAACAACAAGTTCCACCTGAATATGAGGAAGAACTGCTTTACTCTGCAGGTGACCAAGCACTGGAACAGATTGCCCAGAGAAGTTGTGGAGTCTCCCTTGCTGGAGATATTCAAGAATGATCTGGATCCTGTACCACATGCTCTAGGATGACCCACCTTGAGCAGGGAGGTTGGACTAGATGATTCACTGTGGTCCCTCCCAACCTTACCCATTCCGTGATTCTGAGTTACCTGTTATTTACGCCTTGACAATCCACAAAAGACAATATAAAAAGCAGGTTTAAATGTATTTTTTAATACAGTATTTATACTCATTCTAAAGTTAATGCTAATATGTGGTCTTTATAGTTACCATCTGTTGTAATGAATTCTACTCCAAGGACCTTTGGTGAGAGGAGCAATTGGCTTACAACACAGAGTGCAGATGGATCAACAGCAGGATGCATGCGTGTGTTTGGTTGGAAAATTATAGATTTTCATTGTCTTGGGTAGAGAGCAGTGCCCAAATATTTGGAGAGGGCAGGAGCTTTCCAGACTTGCATGAGAAGGAGCGTCAGACTTTCATTAATGCTGTTTGTCAGTTTCCTGAGTTGATGTGGAGAGAGTAATATACTTGAGAAAGTATCTGCAAAGTTCACAAGCCAAATCAGTTGTTGATTTTCCTAAAAGGATTGTTTATTAAGTTTAAACACTGCAGGTGATCTACAAACATATATTTATTACCAGGCAGGATTCTAGATCCAAATTTACATGTGGCAGTAAATTATTGTAACCCACATCACTAAGACTCTGCAGATCATTCTTGCTCTCACCTCTGCAACAGATCAGTATTTATGCCAACTTTATATGCCAACTCATATATTCAGTGAAGGAGATAAAAAATACTATGAAAGTTCTGAAAGGCCAGTGAAGCTGACTCTTTTATTTCAGTTTTTAAAAGTAATTATTTCAGGTGTTTACCGTTATCAGGATGACTACAGCAATGAGAACTTGATAAACCACACAAATGTTTAGACTGTGGCAACAATGACTCACACAAAGAAACAACTGTCCTGAAGCTGTCTTGGGAGCAGAGGCTTCTCCTGCCAGCCCCTAAGCAGAAGGAAAACTTATATGAAAATATATTGTTTCTATGAAAAAAATGTTTACTTACAGCAAAAAAAGGAGAAGGTATGGAAATGGTTCCACAATGTTTCAATTTCATTACCATGCAACAAGAAGACAACAAAACGGTGTCTGTACTAAGATCCAACCCAGCAAGGCATATGCTGCGCATACACTTAATGAAGGCCCCACAGAAGTATTTCTATGCTAAAACATAAGCATAAATACTGTTTGCCCCAGATCACATTGCCTTACCCTATAAGGAGCTGAATACTCCAGTCCTAATTAAATTGTTTTCAGATAGATAATCAAAGAGAAGAATACAGGTCAACAACAGACATCACAGATTCTGTAATTTTAAGTTTTTCATGCAGATTTCTGAGGACATATTAACTGCAGTGTCATTGTACATGTTACTTATACGCATTATCTGCAAATGTTCTGATCAGGTCATTAAACAACAATTAGGGTGTCTTAATTCGTACATGACCACCAACTTCTACTAGAATGCAGTAAATAAGTCACATTGTGCTCAGCAGCAGTAAGTGCATGACTGAAGAAAACTGTACATACAAAAGCTGTTTCCTGGATCATTTGCCTACAGTATTACTAATGAACTATCTAAGCTGATATCCACCTTACAACATATCAGATATATGAATCTACTTCCTCAGCAAATAAAATACTAACATTGCTATTTAATGTACTGCTAAGATTTTGTTTTGGAATAGCACAAGTGGTTCTAGTTCCTATGAGCAAATGTTCAAAGAGCATCAGATACAGGAGAATCCATCACTGGAGTATGACTGATCATTCTCTCTAAGCACACTGAGGGATTGGACATAATAGGAGGAAATAAAGGTCCTATTAACCATTTAATGTATCTTAAATGTAAGTTGAAAAGGTAGTTTCTATTCAGAACAATTGTTAAAGTCTGAAGCATTTGTCAGGAGTGCTGTGGTCAGACTTAAGATCCTGAACTTCATAAGTGTTTGAAAACTGTGACTGTTGGAAGGAAGGGAAATAAATCTGATGTCAGAGGAACCTCTTTCCAGACCTTGAACACTTCTCTAAATGTAATTTTTCTGAGAATGCTATAAAAGCAAGAATAAGAGAAACTGGTACTATCTCTTCATTTCCATGTGTTTCTTCAAGAAACAGAGAAAATGAACTATATGTCTAACAAGAAAAGCAAAGACTACATGTTTCTAAATTGAATGTTCATTACAGAAATCTTTATTACTGGATACAGCTTCAGTAGAAAAAGTCCTAACACTTATATTTAAACTGGTATCAACTTAGAAGTAAGTCTTGCTCTCCAGAGAAAAAACGTGAAGCTTAAAATTTTGCCTGTTTGTAGCACAATTTGTACTACATACATCCTTTGCCTTGCTAAGTACAGAAAAGCAAGCTTAAGTCAAATTTCTGCACTTGGTTCTGCATAGGTACTTGCTGTCATCTCAAAATACTTCTCAGACACTTCAATAGCAGAACATTTTCCTAAAATGTAACTGCATGTATAAGAGGATACCAAGAAAGTTATTCAAGCTGACAACATTCTGTACGTTTTACTGGTTATTTTTACAGCTGCAAAAGGAAGGAGGAGGAAAAACTGCTGCTTTTATATTCTGCATCTCCTCCTCTACTACTAGAGAAAATTTATTAATAATTCCAGTCATGCCTGTGGTGTTTGTGATTTTTATTATTTTTATTGCTTAAATATTAAAAAAAGAGAAAAGTTTCTTTAACTGACTAAAGGTTAAAAGAAAGCTTCAATTAACTTGCTGACTACAATTTACATTTCTTACCATTTTCCCCAGGCATCTACTAACTACTGTTTTTAATAATATAATATTACAAATTTCTAGCCTTTGGTGGTGGTTATTTTGCTCCCTGCTTTTGGGTTCCTCCTTTGCTCATGTTTTACAGGAACTGAGTTTGTTCAAATGAACTCACTCTATGGACTGGAAACAATTTAAGAATACTGTATGAGAGCATGTCACTGAAGTAGATATGTAGTTATGTCCACAAACATAATTATAAAAAACTCCACCATAAATCACTCTTTGGAAAGGCAGAAACTACTCACAGAAAAGAAGCCTGATTAGGAAGGGCAAATCATTTAATCATGATGAAGTATCTGTCTTCTAGTATATAAAATATTTAACAATGGTATCCAGAGTCCACCTGTCAGATCTTTCAGAGATTCTTAAAAATGTTATTTCCCAGAAGATCCAAATATTCCCAGAATAGCCAACTATTTCTCCATATTTCTCAAAACAAGCAACAAATATCATTAGAACTATGTTCTTGGTAAAAATACATAATTCGAGGGTTAAACTTGGGTTCTTTAGACTGCAGTAACTACGAACAGTAATAGGAACACAAGAAAGTTTTAGTTCCATCACTCATTTCCAGGACTTTGCAAATTACCAGTCACCTCAAGTATTATCTATTTTTCTGGTTTTATACAGTATGACAAACAATGTATTCTTGCTCTTTTCTACTAGTATATATTTTCTACTATATATATGCTAGTAAAAACACATCAGTTTTTGCCTAAGCATACATAAATCTTCACCTAAACAGAATTCCTTCCTTTTTTTCCCCATTGTCATTGCCACTCCTAGTAGAATCAGTGGAAATAGTGTTAATTCATGAAAGAAAAATCAATTTCTCTTTCCCTCTGATGGTTTTGTCTTAAATAAAAATAAGTCTCTCTGAACTACTAGGGAATGTTACATCAAGCTAACACAGGGAGACCAATGTGCAGGGTTATATAAGACTCCTTAATATATTCTTCTAAGTATGGTGAAGCATCAGCATTTGGCTTTAAACTTTTTGTAACATGCTCATAACAACAGAAAAAATACCTATAACCTAAAAGACTAACTAAGAAGATATTAATGAAACATTTTAATCCTTATTATTTTCTAAGATAATAATCAGAAGGGATTGCACTGGAAAACTTCCAGCACCCCTACTGAATTGGCTAAATTTGACAGAGGTGCAGAGGTCTCAGAAACATTCAAATCTTACAAGCTCCATAAGGAATTCCCATGGAAAACACAGACCTAAACAGAGCCGAATGGGCAATACACTCTGGCATTAGCAGACATAAGTGAATTCATACAAGGAAGAGTTGGGAGCTCTGCAGATAAATGCACATAGTTTATAAACCCAGCCACAAAACTCCCTCCCACACTGACCTCAGTTTAATTTGCCTTGTTAGATACCAGGCAGACAACAAAAATAACCAAAAGATTTCAGCTGTCTAAAAAGGTGCAGACTTGAACTCAAGCTTTTCCCGTTATATTCATTTCAAGCTCTGTATGCACTGATGACTAATACAGTTGGAACTCACTGAACAGCCTTGGTGTGATTCAGTTCCAAAGGGTGTTTCAGCATTAGCAAGTAGGAGCAATTTTCTACAGCAAAAGTGTAGGTGTCAAAGCCTGACATCCACAGAGGGGCTTGACTTAAGGTCAGCTCAACTCTGGCCCTGCAGACCAGAATGCTACTGACACACCTATTTCAATGACCCCTCCACAGAGGACGCATGTCAGGCTCATTTCCTAGAGCCCCACCTTGCAGTTTAGCTTTGCTGGTGCATCTGCAGATACCTGTGAACCCAAAATGACATGAACTAAAACGCAATAAAGTGGGGAAAGACAGAAAGCTTTTAGTTTGAGTTGTGAAGCAAAAGCTAGAACAGATTTATTGATTTGAATAGACATAGGGTTTCTCCAGTTGTGCTGCTCAAGGAGCTACTTCTGGCCTTCAGTCTTCATGCTGACCATCAGTTAAGCTGCACTAAACTTAAATACAAACAAGTATGACTTACAAAGAGTCACAGCTGTCTTTTGGAAGAGTAAGTTCTTTCAGCTTTGGTTAAAATTAAGACTTATTAAGAGGCTTCAAAGCAAGTCAAATGCCACAAACTTCTATCTTCTCTCCTGCCTTATACATGGTGCTTATCTCATTAACTCCTAGCACATTTTGCCATTTCTGAAGAATCTTAGCACTACTTTCCATAACTGTAGTCCCATTAAACTTAACTATTTGCAGAAAAGAAGATATTTAACAGCAGCAACACTATGTGCTTTCAAAACAAAGGAAAGCTACTTATGTACAACACATGAAAATCAGAATAATCAGCCTTGCAAACTATTAATTTGAATTGCTGACACTATATTTTGCCTTTTTCCAAGGAACACCATGACCAGTTTTCATTTCATATAGCTTCACTCCTCCATAAAATACACATCAAATAATGTATCAAACAATATTACCTTAGGAGATGTCTAAGTAACAGGCAATTTAGTTTTAGACTGTTTCTGATTTGCTCTAGGATAAGTAAAGGATGTGCTCAGTAGCAGAAATCTTAAATGTGCTGGTGGAACAATTAGGAACTGAGAGGGAGAAAGATAACTTAATCTAAAAATTAACTAAATGTCTAGAACTTTCGAAACTCAGTTGGCAGGTACAAGTAGTTAGTATTAACACTTCTTAATTACATTAAGTCAACTGTACTCCAAACTACAGTGGTTAGTATTTCTTCCTTGGGCTATTTATATTAGGAAGAATTGTAGCTTTTCTGGGTTTTTTGTTGTATATAGCACTGAGGCACGTTTGTAGATATATTAATACCTAAAACTAAAACTCAAAAAGATTAAGCAGAGTGATATGGGAACAATTAGGAGAGACTGCATAAAAAGGTTCCGTCTTCACAAAAATATTGAAAGAAAATGTTATTTTTAAATTGGGGAAAACTACTATTTGTCAGAAACAGCTCAAGAAGAACAAGCAAGCACACAACAACCCTGAATGATACTGGCCTGATAGTTGAAGGGTGGGCAAATTACTCAAAGGCAAATGTGAATTTACAAAGCAGCTCAGAACACAGAACATGAAGGAAAAATATAACAGCCCTTTTCCGTATGCCTGTCATGCAATTTCACCTTGAAATGATATTAAATTGTAAATGAATTTATGAAAATGCTTTCCAGATATTTCTATTGCTGATTGTTATCTAGCAAATTTAATTCCAAAGGTAGATTGTTCCAGCATTCTTGATTCTGATCATGAAGCAGGAGTCATTGACATAATCTGGAAAGCATGAGAACCTTGAAAACAACAGACCAGGCTTTGAAAGGGAAATTGAATCTGCCTATACAGTGAGGGAGAGATTATCAGGCCCTTGGCTGATGTCTATCAAACCCTGTGGCTGAAAACCACTCATGAGAAAAGGTCCCATCTTCAAAGAACTGCCTTAGCAGAAAGATCAGGAAAACAAAGGATATTTATGTTCTCATTTGCTGCAGGTTGAGATCTGTTTGTTGAGGGGCTTTCACAAACTGGGCGCACTAGCTAACCTATTAAATCTATAGCTGTTCCCATGACTTCACGTGCCAATCAAACCTATTGATACACCTAAAAGAATCAGCATTGGATTGGCTTAATTTTATGAATTCTAAACATTTCCTTGCCATTTTACCTTTTTAGTGACATCTCAAGGACAGAACTGAAGTATTTTTCCATTCAATCTTACACGCTCTGGTACTTCTGTAGGCCAGGTACCATTCAGAATAGCAGAGTATCCCCTGTAACAGGGCATTAACATGTGGTGTCTACACCTGGCTCTACCATCGATTTTCAACGGATCATTTCATCATCTGTGTGCGTTCAGCTTTCTTTTATTCTCCTTGGTCACTTTGGGAAAAGGAGTTTCCACAGACACTCCTGGATGGGATCCCAGTCTGTGCTAAGACGCAGCTCTTCCACAGTGGCTGAGGCTACTTTGTAGTAGTAGCAATAAAGATTGTTTCCTTGTATTTCAGCAGTTGACTTCATCTGTTACTTTTTCCATTTAGATTAAAAATCCAATGGAAAGGATGCTAATTTAGATCTGCCTCTGTAACATGTTCTGGTCCTTGATTAGAGGTTCTTATGCAATGTGACAGCATGGAAAAAATACTACAATGTATCAAACAAAATTACCTTCGGAGATGTCAAAATAACAGCCAAAGCAAGAGAGATTGTTTAACCAGACAACATGAATTCCAGGTCACGAAAATACCAAAGAAAACCAGTAAGTTCTAGAAAGATAAACTGTGACAACATTATTGAAATAAAGCTTTGTTATAACCAATTTTTAAAAAAACTAATATTGCCCAATATTATTACTATTACAGTTAGTTAGATAAGAATTAATTTAATCATTACCTATACAGTATATGGATTCTAGAAAAACTATTATCTAAAAAACTATGGCCTATTAGAATTTACTGATTCTGTTTTCTGCCTGCAAGTAGCATTCATTTCTGTAAGAGCCAAATTTCTATTTACCAGATCAAACTTCAGTAACCAAAGGATTTCCCCCCCGCACTTTCAAGTTTTCTCCAGAAATTACAGATAATATATTCTTACTGATAGAGTAGAATAATAAATCATTTGGTAAAATACGTTAATCACTAATCATGCTATTTCATTATATCTTGCTCAGTCCATGCTTTTATACACACCTATTTCAACACATTATTCTGATACCCGATTTGCCAGGGTGGGATAAAGCATAACCATATGACTCACTCTTATTATTCTTCCTGCACTTAAATGAGAAAGAAATCACTCAATGCATTGCTTCAGCATTCCAGGCAGTGAAGGTCAGACTCAAGATCATCCTTTATCAACACAAGATTGCCTCTTCTCAGTTCTGACTGTGTAACAACAGTAGGCTGAACAATAGGTAATTCTCTGAGCAATATCATATTCATAATAACATCAACAACATTTAAATGGAATTCTCATTGTGCTCAAAGAGGACATACTTGCACTGACCAAACACATACTGCAAAATTAAAAGACCCGTCTCTATCGAATGCTTCAAAGTCTTTTTTTGAACCTAGCACAGTCCTTAGTATTTTTTAATGAGAAAATGTGCTGAAGTGAAACATACAGGAAGTGCCTGTACATGTACATACATGCCCATATGCCTGTATCTTTCACCTGCAATCTACATACACATGTAACTTTTAATAAACTATAATTAAGGAATTTTAATGGTGTAACACAAAAACTGCAATTGCCTAAAAAAACCCCCACAATTAATTACTCTGTGTACAGAAAGAACTATGTCCTTCCTGTAACATGCTATACTGTGTTTGACCATTATCCAGAATGCAGCCTTGAACCTTCTGTGTAACTGTTAGCTTTCCTCAAGGTTTACCTTAAACATTGACAATTGTAAAAGCTATGCATATCAATCAAATTAACCTCGGGTCAGAAAGCCACTGTACCCTCACTGAAGGAATAGATAAACCAAGAGATGAAGATTTCAGTAACTTTGCGTAACTCAGTTTAAGATACTTTGAGTTCAAGTGTTCAGAATACTTTGAATATTCATAGTGATAATCAAACCATGTTAATTGTTAACTGCAACAACGGGCAGGTAAGCTGAACACTTTGACAGATCAGAGGTTTGTGCATGTGGTGAACATGGAAGAAGATTAGGGATCACCCAAGGGGGAACTGGGTGCCTATACAGCACTGTCAGGCACAGCTATGCGGTGCGATGGAATCTGTCTGCTGGCCACAGACAGGTGAGAGCTTTCCATGCTCGTCCACAACAATATACAACACTCACTACCACAGGAACAAAGTAGCAGGGGCACAAGCCAGGACAAATTTTCAATCTCTTCATTTCCTCCTACCAATGCAAACTGTCAGCAAATGGAAGAGGGATCCTAAAGAGTCTACTATTGACTCTATTCCTTACTCAAATCTGCTCCTGCAGCCCATGAGGAGATCCAGTTTGTGTTCTGGATGAGGCCACAGACTTGCAGAAACAAGCAAATATAAAACTATTGAAACAACTGCATCTACAAAGAGGAAACAAACTGAAGCAGCAAAGGCATCACTGGCTGGCATTTCCTACCCTCAGCCTTCACAAAGCTAATGTAATTCCTTCTCCTGTCACCTTCTAGATTTACTTTCCTTCTGAAAGGAAGGGGAAATACTGAAGTCTAATTATCTGCCAACACAGACATCCAAAGCACTTTTCTAGAGCCATTAGACAAACCTCTGGTTTTTCAGCTCCCAGCCCCAGATCCCTTCCTACACAGTCTTACCTTCATCTGTTTAACTCACTTAAATCCCAGTTTCTTTGCCACTACCCTCCAAAATAAACTCTCTCTTCCTCTGCCAAAAGCAATTTGTCACAGTCTACTGCTCTTATTCCCTCATTCGTCAAGCCTTTTCCTCTGCAAAGATTGGTCTATAGTGGGGTTGAAAGAATAGCAAACACTGGTACCTCATTTTCAGATTGCTCTACTATTCACTGCAGTACCAACTACATGAATAGTCCCACTCTTTCCCTACACTACCCTGATGCTCTGAAGCAATCAAATGCTCAATTCTAATTTTGCATTCACGTGCAACAGGAATAGATTTTCAGATTTGGCTTTTGCCAAATCTTTACTGAGCACCTGCAAACAGATTTTGCAGTGGTGGACAGTCTTTGTAATGAGAGAGGTAAGTCACATTCCGAACAATGCTGTGTTAAAGTTTGTCACTGTATTCCACCCAGTGAGTTCAAACTTCATTAAACTACAGATGATCAGAATTCTAAATGTAACGAAATTATTATACCATAGAATCATGACAAGAATTTTGACAAGAAACTTGAAACTGGATCTTAAAACATGAAATTATGATAATAGTCAAAGAGATAATCAGTCTGCCTCAGCTAGTTAAGAGAAGCTAAAAGTGAAGTTCTAAACAAAATTATTGAGTAATTTTAAGTGTTAAGGTGAGGTTTGTTTCATTGCTATCACAATATATTGCCTGTTTTGCTTTCTAACCACTCAGTGAAATTTTGCCAATGGTATGTTTGCAGGAACACTGATGCCAACAGGATTGAGTGGGTTTAGTACTGATTCCAAATACAATGTTACACTGAGGTTATCAGATTAGTTCAAAAGTACCTGCAGCAGCCCCAGTTCTGACACCACCTCAAGTGCTATTTAGGGCTCATTGTTCTGCACTGTAAGCATCACTCAACTAATTCATGGAGTGCTTGCACATGAGATGGTATCTCTTTCATGAAAACATGTAGATCAGTTAAATGCCTTGCTGTAATATCAGCTATTCAGCCTCACCAAGTGCAGTGTGAATAACAAAAAAAGGATCAATAACATAATGCAGCATGACAATGTTTTCCTTCACCTACTACTCCCCAGTTTACTTAATATAATTATTAAAACTAGGTTCTCAGCTTAATCTGGTGTACATAATATTTTAACCACAGTTTTGCTGCACTAGGCATTTTCATTTTTTAAAAAGCTGGCATTCCCTTAGTAGATATTCCCAGTTCCCACACACTTAATTATAGTTTTATAACTACAGCCACCTACCATACAGTGCACTGCAGTGTGCCATTTCAAAAAGCCACTGTTACTTGCTCATTAAATTCCTCTGCTATGTAGAGCACAACTGACTTCAACTGCATGCCAACCCACAAGCACGTGACAAGGAGACAGGTTTCAGTTTTAACACATGTATTTCACAGGAACGTGCAAAAGTTAACATGGTGGCGTGTTGATTTTGTTTAGGAGTGTTCAGAAGAGGAAAATATCATTAAGATAAATGACATTCCATTATTTTAATTAAAACATTGATTGTTAAGTGGCATAACAAGTTACAGTATTTTTCCTCTGAAGAGCTATTTCAAACGGCTTAAAAAAAATGGAAATTTAACTGTAAACAAATCTCACTATTAACAAACTTGAGAGCCTGTGAAACCGGAGTAAGACTGTTACTTTTCTGTTGTTTTCACTCACAACTGTATAAAAATAAGAAATTTTAAACAAGATTCATATGTTCCATGTATTGACCAGAGATGAGAACAGTGTATGTTTCAATACTGTCATGGCAGACAGTTGCCCTCTCCTTCCAGCTTAGCCATGTGAAAATGCACAAAATTTTTGTCAGGCAGAAGTGTCAGTGTGCTCTTGGTTTTCACAGCAGCTTTCTGGGATGTTTTTCCTCACTCACAAGTTACTTGTAAGTTACTGGGCAGCAGCCCAGAGATCCTCATAATGGAGTAGAGCATCTTTAAAGTTACCATTTCCAGATTTTTAGGGAGACAGAAGAGTAATGCCAAGATCTGCAGAGGCAATAGGAAAATTTTCTATTATCTTACAACTGGTGGTCCTATATAGGAGACTGGTAAAGTTTTAAACATAAAAGTCATGGGGCTATAGGCATGAAAATAGGGTAACTGTGGAACTCATCAGTAAATTCTACACCTGCTTTTTAATGATTTTTCTATTTTATAGTCTGGCTTATAGCAGCATTATTTAGAACTTGTTATTTCACAGTAACTCAAATCCAAAAATGCATAAGTACTCACATGAAACAGTAAGCCAAAACTGTATGGGCAGAGAAACAACCTTTTTCTTTTTTTAAAGAACTCAACATCTAAAGGAACAACATAATCATATCTAAGAAATTTAGTGAATTTTATTTCACCTGTACTTTCTGAAGGAAAGAAGGTTTAAACTCACACTGTATTTATTTTTAAACACACATCTTTTTCCTACAGTAGTTACGCTAACTAGTCTTAAAATTCCCTCAAGTCATGAAATACCTATCTGTGAAAAGCTGTCAAATTAATAGAGTCAATGAACTGAAAACACAATTGCTTTTTCATTCCTTAGAGCAGTTGCTAATGCTGCTTACTAAACACAGCATATGAGAATCCAGAAGCCTANCATATCTCCACAAAGCCATAACCTTACATTTGGTCCCTGGTGATATAAATACTTCACCCAAAAACCAGTAACATTGATATAGTAAGACGTTCTTCCTCTCAATTAAATGAAATGGTATCAGAATACTTCAAATTAAAAAATGGGCTAATTCTGAAAGTCCATGCTAAGTAAAAGAAAGTATGTAGGAATCAATTGTGTTTGAAAGGAAATTTTTCACCAAGATAAATTAGTGTCCTGATTTCTATTTCAAATAATTAAAAATTATCTACTTCTTGAGAAACTAACAGTTTTAGAGAATAAATGACCTATATTACTGCTGATGCATGTTTAGTTGTTTTCTTCCTATTCTACACTCTTGCTGCAATTCCCTATTTCCCTTCTTTCCGTGCTATAATCCTTTTCACAACACTGCTGCATAAAATTCCTACTGTGGTGTGAAGTCTTGGGATTTTAAAACATTGATTCTATCTTACCAAAAACAGTAGAATATGCATCAGATAAAGAGAAGAACACTGCAATTGTTCAAAAAGTTTTCATGGTGGCAAAGAAGTATATTGTACAATCAAATCTACATTGTCACACTTGTGTTATAGACAAACATTTTGTGTAATAAATTGGCCCACAGAGGCAGAAAAATATGAAAAGAGTAAAAACTCTGCAGAGGATAAGTTTTTCCAAATTTACACATTTAAAAATTAAACCATCAGCAGTTATTAAAAATGACTGTCCAGATGCAAAACCTGGTATAAGAAGCTCCTAAGCTACTCCTTTTACCAAGTTCAGAGGAAATACTGGTGAAAGGACCACTTCAACCGTGTCTTATATCTACTAAAAACACTCACTCCTAGAAGTCACATACACTACATGACTAGATGGAAGTACCAGCATTCTTGTTTGGAGTTGTCTTACACTTTTCTCACAATGAAAATGATGGAAAAATTTGCATTTCATCCTTCAGCATTCTAAGATGGAAGCAAACTGTTGCACTGCAGTGATAACAGAGGATGAATTTGGCTTTACACTTTGGCTGGAGGCGGGAGAAGAGGTGATTATAGAAGTCATACCGAGTCATACAAGCCTTTTCCAATGCTTTCCTATTTTGTCTTTTTTTAACTTCTCTTAGTCCTAGGTGAAATACAGATGCAGGACAGAACCCCTATGTGGATGTCTAAGGAATGACATAAGTTGCATCCATGCTCCAGTGCCAGGACTGCTCTGCATTGTCTTCAGCTGAGTGACATCAGCATAAACAAAAAGTAGAGTGGGAGATAAGGCCCTGTGAATATATCAGCAGTGAATTAGTAACTAAGGCCAAGTCATCCAAAAAACACTGAATTTTTATGAAGTGCGCAAACTCCAAAAGAGCAAATGTTTCTGAATATTAAGTGAACCAGAACTGCAGGTTTCAAAAATGATTAACTGCTCCCTTGTGTCCTTGGCACTCTCATTTCATGCGGAATTCCTATTGTCTCTCATTACCTCAGTGCTGACTGGCAAATACAACCTTGTCCTTCTGCTCTATCCAGCATCTTTAGAGACTGGATGATTTGCTTCAGTTTAGCAGATTTTAAAAATACACCGGATGAAGCTATAACCTAGTTAATAAGTAAGAAAGACACAAATATGTGTCATATCCTCCATCACAATTAAGTGGCTGTAGAAGGCTGACATGACAAACCTCATTTCTAGTATCAATCAGACAAATCTCTTCCAAATACCTGCCCTCGTACAAAAGCTGCCTGTGAATGCATAAAGCCACTTCATTTTCATAAGCATAGAGAACTAAAGGCTGCATGTTCTATTCCTCCAAGGAGAAACTTTGTGCTTAGTGTAAGCACTCAGCACCAAGCTCTCTACTTTTCTGCTAATAGCCAGCAAACTGTGCTTAAACTTGATGACCTCCAAAGTTTTGCACAAGAGTAGGGTATCAACTTCATTTAAATGCACTGCTTAAATGAACTGAGAGTGAAAAGTGAGTTGAGTCACTAAACATCTATTAGAACAATATTAGCAATAAAAGAGAGTCCTACTCCAAACTAAAACCTAACATTTTCTTTAATGTTCCTGTAATTTTTTTTTCTGTTTGCACTCTGGTCACAGCTCTTTTCTTTATCTTCCAGTCTTGGAAATAGCGAAGAATGCAAATACTTCCTGCTATTTCCTCAGCTGTTATAAGCCAGTGCAGTTCAACTGAGGTCAATGGTACCCTTTTAATCTAGTTTAGGATCCAACCCCTTAATTATCGCACATTTACTAGGAAAAAAAAAAAAAAAAAAAGTAATCTTTCAGACAAAACAGCCCTGTGTAAACAGACTTTACAGACTAAAGAATTTCTTTTACCACTTACGACATTGAACATAATACAGGTTTTTTTTTTTAATTTTTTTTTTCAAATAAATTTAAGCTTTTAGGGACTATG
Source organism: Formicarius rufipectus (assembly GCA_013399695.1). Classification (NCBI taxonomy): domain Eukaryota; kingdom Metazoa; phylum Chordata; class Aves; order Passeriformes; family Formicariidae; genus Formicarius; species Formicarius rufipectus. Next base: position 1,631,385 of record VXAU01003163.1, read on the forward strand.
TAAATACAAACTACTACTATGCATTAATGTCATCTACAAGTAACCTCTACATGGCTACACTTAATGTTCTCGGCTACATCACAATTTGCAGTGGCCTGGCAACATTCATGGAGAAAATATTGGTTTATTATTGTACACCAAATGGAAGTGGACAGAACAATTGTTATGATACAAAAATTTTCTCCAAGAATGCTAGGCTGTGTGAATATAAACCTAAATAGTGAACCGACACACTCCAAAATGTCTTGGCTAACTATGTTTAGCAACAACTTTATTTCACACACTTTCGTGTATATGACTCACACATGTGAAGAGGATGGGCATTAACACAGTTGCATTGTTTTCAGGCACTCCTGTTTGGCTGCTGTGGAACATTTTGCAAGCCACTGTGTCACACAGAGGAGACTTCCTTGAAGTCTGACAGCAGGAAACAAATGTGGGTGTAGCTGGACAGGCACTCATTGTTTTGAGCTTCCACTGGATGCAGAGTTAACAAGTCACTCAGAGGTCAAAGCTGTCACAGCATCCCACTAGCTGAGAAGTGCTACTCCATTGCGTGTTTGGTTCATTTTTGCAGCTCTTGTAGCTGCTTCCGGGCAGACCGACATGGGAAGAGTTTAATAACAGAAAAGGCAGGCAGTGGTTTTGTAAGAGTCATTTTCTCTGCCTTGCTTTTGATGAGACTTTTTAAAAGGCATTTGAGAGGAGACTAAAATTCTTCCCGAGAGTAAAAAAGTAGCAAATTTCAGACATGAATTAGCTCACAGTAGCCACAAGGGACAATGCGGAACACATGCTGATGAACTTCTTGCTATATTAACATAGACTGCTAAGGTGCACTTTAAACAAATGATCAATAAAGGATGTTAGAGTAAATTAACCACATGGTTTTAGGTAGTGGACTCCACTTCAGGGTACCTGGACCCATTTCTTTATATGAGAACAAAGAATCAACATGAAGCCTGACAGTGTCATTTTGTTAAATACATAAAATATTCCTCAAGGGAGCAAGAAAAAAGTGCCTGCCAGGACTTTTCGTATGGAACTGTCTATAATTTCACGTACATTTGCCACAAAAAGACAGCTTACCATTCTTATAAGTTTGATTCGTTATTAAAAAAATTAACATTCATTGAAACTTGGTGCAAATGTTCTTTTATGGGTCATTAGTACAAAGCAAGTTCAAGGTCACAGAGGTAGGTCATCAGACTTGGTAATTCACTGTTACAATGGAGGGGCACCTCAAACTCTGGAAGAATAGGCTGAGAGGAACTTCATGAAATTCAACAAAGTCCTGCACTGGGGATGAAACAACTCCATGCAGCACATACAGTCCAAGGGGAAGCTCTCCAAAACAGGACCCATGAACCACAACGAACCTCAAGCCAAACATAAGTTGATTGCATGCCCTTAGAGCAATGATGGCTACACTAGCAAGAGTCTCACAGGTAGGTCAAGAGAAGGGGTCATCTCCCTCATATCGTGTCTATTAAGGCCAAATTTGTTCTTGCAAAGGCCAGTGAAAAGGTGAAGTGCAAGAGACATGTTGCAACACATTATGAACCTTGTGTTTGCAAAAAAAAAACAACTTCACAAAAGTAGTCAAGCACTAGAACAGGCCCAGCCATGCAGTCTTTCTCAGAGAAACAGTTAAAGATGAGCCACACAAACTGTTTGAAAGTACAGGTAGTACGGCAGCCTGACTGAACTCAAGAAGTTCCAGAGCTTCAGGTTTGAATAACATTACTTTTGTATATCAAGAGAAACCAGGCAGTGTTGAAAAGGGTGGCTCTTCTACATTATACAAAATAACCTAAACAAAACTAAAGCCAGACCAAATGGGGTGGGAGGGGGTGGGGGAACCAATACAAACCACCCCCCTCCCCACCCCCAAACCTCAACAGATGGCAGGAGAGGAGGAAATTACAAAAAACAACCATATGAGGTCACCAAGAAAATAGCAGTCAGAAACAAACCTGGGAAGAATGGGTTTAGTCGTTCCCTAGGGATGCATCCTGAACAACAGTTGATTGTCTATCATCAGCAAATGAACACCGAAGAAGCAAGGGAGATTTGCATTTTCTGTAGCTCATCTTTAGAAGAGAAACTTCATGTTTCATCTAAAATAAACTGTATAGTGATCTGTTTATAGTGTGTTGACACAATTTTATTATGCACAAACTCATTTTTGGCACAAGCTTAAATCTACTGTAGGTAAAATGGCAATATTTGTTTTAGAGCTGTTTTTGCATTATCAAACAAAAGTTCCTATAGAGGTGTCCATAAAAAAATCATGACATAGAAGACTCAGGATCTGTGATTAGAAACTAACTTTTTGATCCATTATTTCTGGCCTCTGCCACCATATACAACTCTACCTGGACCACTCTGACCATTATAGGAATTTTAGTATTCCAACCTTTCTGGCAAAAAAGTCATACCATATATATCCAGTCAGTCAATTCAGAAAGATTCCCACTCTCCTCTGTAAAGAAACATAAATATATTTGCCATGCTAACCCATTGGGAAAGAGCTTTTGAGACTCATGTTTAACACCTATAGCTAATTCATTATCTAGCAAATCTATCACATCCTGTAAACAACTCATGGTGAAAGCAGAAAAGCAAAAGGCTAGGGATATGACAACTGTAGCTATCTTTTAACTATATATTTTTCAGTGAGCATTTGTGATTAAAGAAGGTTGATTGATTTTTTCCAGTGACTATTTTCTCAGTTTCTTAATATAAGTAGTGAAAAGTTTCTTAATGTAAGTCACGTAATCACAAACTGGTAGCTTAAAACTGATACATGGTTTGAGTCAACACAAAACATGATGAAAAGATAGGCCTGAAATTGTTCTTTTCATTTCCATAAAAACATTTAAAGCACTTATTAATTCTGAAGCAAATTTTGTTTCTCTTTTAAAAGAATCTGTTTTTTAATGGGAGATGTGTGTGCGTGTGTGTAACACCTTTTCTATCTGCTAAAACAATGTTCCAATTAAGATTATGGGACAACCTAACACACAAGAGGTTATCACCTGAAAGTAGCATATGTCTGAAAGTAGCAAAGAAAATATTAGGTAGTTTACCTACTTCCCCTGTTCCTCAGCAGAATTGTCCAATGCGTTAACTCACAGTTTCACTACCTACAAGCTGTGATCAGTTTCCTCAGTGTCTGACCTAATTTGTTTTTTTAATGAGACCTATTTGCTGCTGTGTGTTCAGTCTTTACATTTGTGTTGTGACTAAAGTTATTGCTTTTCTAAGAGAGAGAAAAATTAACATCCAAAAGCCATCCCAAATCTTCCTGGCATCTCTATTTTTGCACCTATACTTTGCTATCTAAAAACTGGGGGAAGAGCCAACTATTACAAGGACCTACATTCCAATGAGTAATTATGATACATATACATGTATATATTAATTTGCTTCTTATGGCATAAGGCTTACAGAAATACCTTCCTACAATTATCAAAAGCTCATGAAAATTGACATGAATGGCAGCTGGAAGAATAGACACCTTTAGAACATCCCACTGTGTGGCTATCTGCATCTTTAGCTAATTATGGATCTTGAAACAGGGTGCATTTATAATGTTTCAGAACAAACCTTTGTGGAAACACAAATATACCAGTAAGGAGACGACCATCAACTCTCAAAACTTTTATTCTGTTCTGGGTCTCTCTCTTCTGAATTGGTAGCCCTAACAAGCACAAACTTATGCTTGACTCAAGTGCACTGATCTATATGCAAGAAAGTGCACGTGGCAGGAACCATCAGCTGTCAGCTATTCCCTGTGAAAGGACCAGAACTTCCAAAGTTCACATACTGATTCCCCAAACTCAGCCCAAGGGGAACAGTACTGGATGCCTGTAACTTACCATTCTTGTACTGGCCAGAGACAGTACAACCTTGTATCTTTGCTAGGTCCAAACTGCAATAACCATTTGACTGAGAACCCCTACAACACCACAACAAATGTATTTTGTTCTTCTCTTCCAGCCTTTGCTAAGGTCTTGAGATGCAAGTCTAGTTTCTGTCCCGTAATTCTGCTGAACATACTTTGAAATCCATTGTAATTTCTCAATCTGGAGGTGCTTTCCTCATTAAAAAAAAAAAAAAAAGTTATTTCAGTAAGCATGTTACACACTCAGCAGAAAGACAATGTAAAAACCAAAACATATTTCACACTATTCTTTCTTCTTTGTGGTATTATCATGTGTTACCATTACCATCTCACAAGCATGTAAGGGTTATAACAGAACACTTTCACCTGTGCACACACTCCTTCTCTCATCTCCTTCATAACTAGGCTATAGCTAAGTCCTTACGTCTCTTCTTTCATTACACTTGTAACTTGTAACTAGGCCTTCCTGTGTGACTGAAAATAACAGATTAATTCAACGTAGCCTGTAGCCCCTACACTGAGTCCCTCTGACTTTGCTGAAATTCACTGTACTCCTTTTAGGTTCTGTCTAAATTTCATGGTGAAAATAGCTCAGTAAGAACACCGTTGGTTGCTTTCCAATTCTGACTGAAAATGTGCAAACTTCTCTTTAACTGTCTATCCAGTTTTAGTAACTCACTAGTTCTCTCCATCAACTTTCCACAGAGCTGAACCCAACAGGGTGATGGTGGAGAATTAAACTCCTAGAAATTTCATCTTAAGAAAAAATAACATTTGGACCTTCCTGGTACTGGTAGCATACACCTAGATATAGTGTAGCTATTAAATGGCCAGATGCAGGTCTGCTGTACCGCAACGTAAAATACAAAAATAATACAGCAGTATATACCAAACACTGAATTCTACCAGGATCATGAAACTACAAGCAAAGCACTCTGTTTTGTATCTTGCACAATGCCATAGTCACTGCCAGCATGATCAGTTCTACTATCTACAAAAGTAAAGCCTTTTTCTATTTTCAGTCTATTTAGATCCAGATCCCAGCATCTAATTAAAACTATAAAAAATTTAGGCAGGCTTTTTAGGAAGGCCTTGTGCTATGCAATTATCTTTTTTAATGGAAAATTTTCAGTAGGGATCCCTTGTCCTTGCACTAGTCCTGTAAGTACTACAAATGTCTACTAACACCATGCGTGTCTAATTAGATGTCTGTGGGTCCTATTCAGAAACATCCTCAGCCCACATATGTGAAAATAGCTTTTTGTATGTAAACAATTGTTTCATGGGATTCATTAAGCCCCTTCATAAAAATCTTTTCATTCTGCATGTACTAAGAGGAAAAGTTCAGATCATATTTGAGAAAAGTCTATCAGAAGGTACCAGTCCCATACAATTTCAAAAGAGAAAGCAGGGAAGCATGTTTTAAATTTTTATTTTCTTGTGAAAGAAGAAACTAAATCATTGTAGAGGAAGGCCATAAGGCACCAGAAGCAAGATTAGTAGCCATGCTACGTATGCTTATCATTTTATAATTTGCTTTCCTTCCCAGAATAAATACTGAATAACAGAAAAGGTATTAAATTCCAAGTACTGCCGAAACTATGCAGTGACACCTGACTTCACTACAAATAATGGAATAACTTACAACTACTGTAGCAATTTCCAGACCTTCTTGTTTCATGGCATACAACCACTTCATCAGACATTTTCCATAAGTGAGCATCAGCCAAGCAATAAAGTGCTTTCTGACACACCGGACAAAGAGACGTGAGCAGAAGGGAAAGGCCTACAGTCTGCATGGCTCAGGAAGCACAGTACCCAGGCAGATTATCTCCTCTCAAAGGCATGGAAGCCTCAGCTGATCCTAGTGCTCTGTCTACACTTAGCTTTGCTGAAAATCCAACCTTCCCTAATAGGATAGGTAGGCAAAGATGGTACTTGAGAGCTGGATGATAGAAAAGCCTGAAGCAAGTTTCCTCTGCTGTCTCAAGACAGATGAGCCTGTTACACATCTCATAAACCATATCTCAAGGACACAATGGTCCAAAAATAACCGTTGATTTTCACAGGTTCTCAAATGAGGACACTGGCTTCGAGGCTTGTACTAATCCTATGCCATGCTGCTATGTTACATTACGATGCCACAACATTACAGTATCACTACAGCACTTCATTAGTTGCAAAGGAAGAGCAACACAGGACCATCCCAGGCTTTGTGCACCCTCTGTCTGGCGTTTCATGGTCCTACTGTGGATGCCAACTGTTCAGGTATAATACGTGGAATTTGCACAGAGAACAAGAAGGCCAAGAGTGAGCTTTGCTCCCAACACATTGAAAAAAACCAGCAGTCCAAGAATTTCCTACTTATCAATTTTATCCTTGAATGATACAATTATTCCCTATGACACAACAGTTTTGTGACACGAGAAAATCTGCAAGAAGTTGAGAAATTAAGAAAATAAAGGCAAAAGAAAACCACTGCCATCAGATTTTTCTACTGACAGCAGTGTTGATCTATTCCCTGTTACAGATGTTGCTATGGTATATTGAGCAGACACAGATCAGTGCATATTGTGAAAAAAAATTAAGCTTTCTGACTCAAATATCTGAAGCTGTAATTATGGTTAATACCAAGTCTGTAGCGAGTTACCATTCTTAGCTTTCTCATTTAAAAATATGAGGGCTCTGATTCAAAGTCCTTAATATATGACCATAGAATCCACAGTCTCCTGTGAGATATAAACACAGGCTTTTCTGTATAAGAATGGGATTATTCCCAAGCTGTAAGTAACCATGTGCTGTGGAAATCTGCTAGATTTAGGCCTCAGAAAAAAACCTCACATGAAACATACTTTTAGCACGGATTTTGTGTATTAGAAAGCATGCATTTTCTTCTTGCACACAGTTAACCAAGTACAGTTAGCGTATCTTAAAAGCAGCCCAAGCAATTTTTTGGCTACTGGAGGAACTGGAAAAGCAGCTTTAGCTCTACAGTTTTGCAATGGAGCAAGTTCAGGGATATTTTTATGCTTTCTACTTTGTCAAACATTTTGTACACTTTATTTCTTTTCTTTAGTTCATTCCAAAAATGTCCTCCCCAAATATTTTTTCCATATCTAGACACAAGACGTTGTTTCTTTTCTAAGAATAAACAATACTTCAGCTTACAAAACTGTCAGTCAAACTCCTTGATGTGGACATATCTTTATATAGGAAAAGCATCCAAAGCCTTCTTGTCTGGCACGTGGTTACAAAGGGGCAGCCCTATTAGGTGGGAAACTATAAAGTCAGATTTCCCTACCTACCTCATTGGTCCTACTTACAGAAATTTCCAGTGGAAATTTCCATAGGATTATTTGCCCTTTGCTTCATTTCTCTGGCATGTATACCTTTGGCTTCTAATATCCTGAGTGTGATTGCTTATGCAAAAGTATCCTGATCATACCACATTGAATTTGCATTTCCACCTGGAGTCAGAGGATTCAGCCATACTAAAAGTTGTAGCATCACATGTGGTGGGGGGAGGGAGCGCTTGCAAATCAGCTGTCAAGTTGAATAAAAAGAATAATAATTCAAGAAGCTGGCAGTTACCATTTGATACTGCATACTGAATATGCCTTATGGTAAAGATTAAATTGTTAATATTGCAAAACCAGCATCTATTGCAAAACAGAGCAATTAAAAACCCTAAAACAAGTCCGTTCACCTCTGAATTCAGAAAGGTGAGACAGTCTTTCTCTCAGAGTAATAAGAAACGTGCATTAAAAAACTAGTGATTTATTTTAATGCTATTAAACATTTTACACATGGCATAGCCTGAGAAATGGTTTCTAAAGTCAGATTTTTGTGGGCTATTTATGTGTTTATAGCTATTCTCTACTGACAAACAAACTACTAGTAGTTTTAGAAATGAAGCATCTAGTGTACGCAAGGAAATAAAGGGAAATTACACCAAATGTTGTGTAGACTCTTATGATGTAATTTTTCCTAGGGCCTCTCAAACACAGAGTCCTCTGTTACTGATTGGCATGGTTTTGCCTCACTTCTGCTTTACAAAGTATATTAAAGGTTGTATTTATGGTAATAGGAAGACAGCAGATGCAGATAAGAGTGCCTGGCTCATTTGAAGAACTGACAAAAAAAATTTCTTCAGAACCTCCTCCCACCTTATTTCACTCACAAAGTATCTGCAATACAATGAAAGTCACATCAATAAGAAAATGAAAAAACCTTAGGGTTGAACAGGCATGGCTTGCTAAGATTTAATATTCTCTGCCTTTGATAAATTCCAAGTGCCAGATTTTGTTGTTAATCCACTTTAATCCAGCATCTTAATTTGTCCTTTCTATTTTACATACAGGAACTGCTCATTATACATTTAAATGTCATGCTCTACAGACACTTCATGCTGACTACTATTTCAAATCATAAAATGCTAGCAGAAAAAAAATCATGAGAGGAGCAAGCATCCTGATAGCTACAAGAACAGACATTCCCCCATCCCCCTCACCCTCTGCAATGGGTTAAGTAACAACACTAATGAAATATAGATGATGGAAAACTCAAGCCCTTGAGAGAACAAGATGACGGTATCATATAGCATTTGTGGGAACAATGCACATAAACACAACTCATTCTATAAATTTAGTATTTTTGCATTGTCTACAAGTATTACACTATCTGCTCCAAGAGAAATAAAACAAAAAAGGATTGTTTTTTTAAAAAAAGGAAGCAAATACCTTTAAAGTTAATAATTAAACATTTTCTTGTGTGTCAGCTTTTAAAGCAATGAGAGGAGTAACCTGAGCTTTTACATATCTTCTTTTGATTCTGGTTCTATAACTGATGATTGTCATAAATAGGAGATATACTTGGGAGAGAAACCAAGGGGGAACAAATACAAAGACCACTGAAAAACTCTTGCTGAATAAAACCAAATTCAGAACACAATTTCCAACAAGAGCAAACAGATAACTATTTGACTAAGCTTTCACTAATAATAACAGAGGTACAGTGCTGTCTGTTAGTGAGACAGAGCATGCAGAAGTACATTCTCCTTAACAAGAGATATATGTGTGTCAACACTTGCCATCCAATTTGCAGAACTCCCAGGGAGGCCAAGCGTGTAAGTACAGAAACACAGAACAGGGTACAGTCTTTACATGGGGATACCAAGTCACCCAAAGAACCCAGCTATATACTAATTATTCTTCTGAGTTTAGCATATCCAAGTTTCTAAGTATATCTTTGTAACATTCAATTGCCATTGCTCAGAGATCTCAAGCTGGCAGGTTTCTAAAGCATAGTAAAGACAAAAGATAATTTAATCCTAAGAGTAGCAAGGTTCCAACATTTCCCCCCACACATCTTATTAGCTCAGGTATGGTGCCATGTTTACATGCTGTCTGTTCTAGAACTAGCACACTTCTGCATGGTTTGTTCAGGTTATCTGAATCTTCACCACAGATACACTTTTCTTCCATACGCCCTTAAGGAATTTCAGAGATTTCATGCTCACTGTCCTGTCTAGGTTCCATACAGAATACAGCAGTCTGAATTTCTGTACTGAAGTAAATTATGACTTGAACCCTGTCTGCATAACATTTTGGAAGCAGTTTGTCCTATGTCATTCAGGGAAGAGTGTCTCTGTACACTAAACAGTCAGAGCAGCCTACAAGGAGAAAGCAACCAAATGCTTTCTGCAAAATTGTAGAGCTCCTTTTCTCTTCATTTACATTTTTTTGTTAAGGCTAATGATGCAGATGTTCAATGTCTAGCCAAATTATTTACAAAGATTGTAGCATCAAAGGCAAAGCTATGATCTTGGACAAGTGTTTTTAAAACATTCAAAATCCACAGCTCATCCATCTTCTCACACTGTATGAATTTTTGAAGCAAGCAAAAATTATGCAGCTCTCTGCATAAAGCAGAAACACTAAAATGTGTGGGAATGTAAAAAAACTCTATTGGATCATTCCATGGATTGAAACAGCAAGCTTTCATCTTAGAGTTTATAGTTTGGACTCCTTAAAAAGTATAAATTAAACTAGTGTATGTTTAATACCTATATGCAATATTCATTGTAGCTAACTGCATGATCACAGCCTCTACAGGAACCCTGCAAACTACAACTGTATAAAACATTTTTAAATATTTCACAAAAAGAGACTTGCATTATACAAAATATAAACAGTAAATCTACACACAACATACCAACCTCTTTGTCTGAAAGAACAAGACTCAGGTCATGATTTACCTACTATAATGTGCATGGTGTTCAGAAGACAAAGCGACATGTAGAGTAGGACTGGAGCAAAGCATTAAAACTCTCCAGTCACCTTCAGGAAATCTCTGGAGACAATTATTTACTCTAATTGAGCTTTTAACACTTTTACAGCACTGAATTAGTATCTTCCAGACCAGGAGCTACACACAATTGCTAACACCTGATGGCTTCTCCTTAGGTGAGAGCATTCAAATCTCATGGTATGGTTAACCCCATGATTAATCTCTCTGTCTCTAAAGTACCAGGAGATAAAAATGGTGAATAATGTTAAAGTAGTAGACCACCTAGTGAACTGGTGAAAAGAGTGAGACTCACTTTTATTTGCTTTTTCCAGAAAACAAGATCTCAGAAAGAGGAGTAGGAGTAAAAAGTTTGTTAAAGAATAGAAGAAATCACAAATTACAAGGAATGGATAGTTAGGAAAGGGCAATGCCAGATATAATGCCCTGTTTAAGACAGAAAGATGACTGGGGAAAGAGCTGATGAAGAGGACAGGCCTGAAGACATTTTGGCATGATCTGCATATTTTTGGGCTACCTCTGCACCAGGAAACATCTAAGATCGTCACTTGACATAATGGTATGTAAACACAGTAGTGTAATAAAAGCCTTGGTAGAGGCTCTGGGAGACTGACAGAAGCCTATATATGCTCAACAGTCATCTCTAGAGCTTCTCTAGTGCATCCAGCCGGGCAGAAGAGTTAAAGCCAAGGTCTGCCAAGAAAAAGCACAGGCCTAAAGCTTCTACCCCGATGGCAATGAGGAATAGCACAATTAAAAGATGAGCAAAAGCCACAGACATTACTGTAACAAGCTCCAAGATCTCAACTAGCAGCACAGCTAAGGTTAAAGTACACACTCAATCCTGAAAGTGATGGCCCAATCACATCAATTTAAACATAACTTGACAACAAAGGGTACTCTGTACAATAGGAAATGGAAATGTGCAGTCTACTTGGATGTTTTAAGAGCAGTAAGTCACTTTACTCTTCAGCTTTTACTCTTTGTGTTTGGAAACATAATACGTGCTCACTCGGTGACTACATAGGATTACAAACTGTAGTCATTTCCTATTGACCCATTCATTGTGCAGCTCAAAGAACGTCAAGGTCATATTTTTATGCCAAGCCATAGTCATAGCCCTGAAGGTAGCATGTGCAGTGCTTCATTAGCCACACTGAATTGCACTGAACATTACCAATACCTTGATGAACAGTCTGCTTTAAATCAATGCAATATCTGGTACATTCTTTCTGGAATACAAAAGAATTGAGAAAAAAATAATAATTTAAAAGACTGTAGTTTGATCACACTAAGTATTTTGTCCTATAATTTCTTTCATAACCAAAACACATATCCTTCTCAGACTGGAAAGGTTGTGTATGATTTTGGGATGGCCTTGACTCAGCCCACAGACAAGTATGCCCTGGTGCATAAAGCAATATACTCTCAACTGTTTTTCAGATGATTGTGTGTAAAAATAAGCAATGAAATTTGCATATGCACAAAGAAAAGTGACATGCAAATTCCATAGCTGGGTAAACATGAGGAGCAGCATGCCAGAAATTATGTATGCAATTAGTATAACATACATGAAATGGTGCGTATAATCATAGGCTATGTATGAAAATGCATCCTACATCTTGTGTATGCTTCTATGCTCCTCATCTACTTACCAGGACCTCAACTGCTGGTCTTTGCACGACACTAAGCATGAGTGTCTGTTATTAACTGGTCCAGTTGTCATAAGTTTTGCCTTCCAGTTATCATTTTCAGATGCTCATCAGACATGCTTATTCCAATTCAGTCTACAGAGAGTGGTTCAGCTGCTGTGCTCATATTGGAGGTTTTAGGAAGAAACTCTCATGCATATCGCTCCCATGTAGAAGGGAGAAAAGTATGTTCACAAATATGGAAAAGTCTGTTTCCTCCTAATTTTACATGGGCATACAGTATTTGTTTCACAGACTGTATTTCCACTATGTAACTGATATTCTCTTAATGCTGAACAAATTGAAAAACAACAGGCTTTACAATAACCTGTTTTGATTGAATTTATAACATTGACAGACTAACGATAAATTCCTATTTCCTCACACATATATACCTTTTGGCTGTAAAAGTAAATCTTGAATATGACACCAGGAACCATTAAATATTTCCCTAGACTTGGAAGAGGTGGCAAGCTTCAGAATAACTGCTGTTTTGTATTACCCAAATACTATCTTCAAATACAGTGAAAATTTCCAAACAAATCTCTGCCCTTACTACCAGAATTCATGCAGCTTCTGCATTTTCTTAGTTTGTCACCTAGAAAAAAAAATCCCAAACCCTGTTTTGAGTGGCATCACTAAGTTACAAAGTATGTATCTGCTGTTACCTCCATGAGAGTTTGCCAAGTAGAATAATATTTGCATAAGACTCAAGAAAAAACATTCCCATCCTGTGACAGAGTATTTTTTCGGATATACCTTTTCTTCAGCAACCACCAAAAAATTTCCCACACTCATTTATTCTTTAGCAAGTACCTTAGCTGACCAGGTTTAGTTCTGAGGATGTCTTAATTCACTACCATGGTGCACTAAGACAAAGTTAACACAATTAACTGGAAAGCACTCAGGAATCAGACACAACAGGATGAAAAGCACTATGCAAAAACTTGGGTTGGGGTTTCTTGACCATCTGGGAACACCCAGTTAAGAGAGAATCCTCAGTGGCTTAACACTGCTAAGCACTTTTGTTCTGGCTTGTTTACAAGCATCTTCTGCTAATATTAAGCCTGTCCTTGTGCTAAATCAGTTACCAGACTGCATGCATTTCGGGGATCTGACTGCAAACAGATAGGCTGCTATCACAGAGCACATAAAGCATTTACACAGTGAAAAAGCATCTAAGGGTGTGTGCACATTGTCTGTGGTTCAGTCAAAGACAGCACTTACAATCCAGTGCCCTTATTAAAATTGAAAAACTGCAGTCTCTTCTCACTTGTTACTTAAATGCTGAACAGGGCTGGCTGCTGCTGGGATCACAAGCACTGATCAGTGTGGGCTGTTGACAAACAAAGATGCTGCTCGGAGACCTTAGCCAGCACTTCAGTGTCTTCCATGTGTGGATGATCCCTTCATTTTTCAACTCATCACTTCATTAGCAGGGATGAAACTACTCCATTACATTTTTAATGGTGACTGAGAGACTGAAACTGAAATGCCATCAACATGCTGCAGTCAAAGCCATGAGACCACAGCGAAACAGCTTTTTCCTTCCACTGCTCCTTCACAAATTTCTGGAGACAGAAATTACTGCTTTCTATGGCTTCAGTAGCATACTAAGCACTATTAAAAAAATACATCCAGAAAATGGCTGACCTAATTCCAACTCTTCCATTTACATTTAGAGTTTCGAAGGAGGTGCCACAGGCTACAGTGCTTAATTTTACCTTCATTAGTTTGCAAAGATAATTTCTTTGGGGTTTAGAGACTAAGCACAGAAATGAACTTCCTCTGAGCAGTGTTTCTTGGTTTTTGGAAAAAGTCAGCCGTAATTTTAAAATTTCTTTTAAAAAAAAGTCAAATTACTATATGATCAATGCTTGCAGTTATGACTTTTGATATATTATTCTAAAACTAAACTCAACAAAAATTTAATTGTAATTATTCCTTCTGAAATCCTGTTAACACAGAAAAAGCTTTGGCATCCATCTAGAGAATGCCATACAGTCAGTAAGCCAATCCAGATCACTGCTGGCTGAAGCATTTCTTCTGTTTAGCTTATCCATATCATCTGTACATTTACACTTGATTTTATCTAGTTGTGTCTACTAAAGACACAATAAAGCATGGTAGTTTCAAAATGAGACAGTTCTGAGCTAGTCACAGCTCCAGCCCTAAGTAAGAAGAGAACAATGTTGTAAACATTCAAGGTTGCATCTACTGAACCAAGTTTTATTCTCAATACTGACCGATTTGCAGTAAAACAAACGAAAAAATACCTCAGTGATAGGGCCAGAATTTAGCCAATAAGCTGTAATACAAAAAACCTGGGCTATAATTAATATTTAGTTTTCTTACCTGGGTTCTTAGATACGTCTTTTTTCTTACATTATCACAAAATACTATACTCAGGTACTATCGGTGCACTGCAAAAACTCTTCATGGGTTAACCCATTTCTCACCATCTCACCAATTTCACCATACTTCTATTTACTATAGGTGAAAAATGATACGTAAGGATGTATGAGGAGATACAATACTTTTAAGCACCTTAATCTAGCAATTTAACAAGGGAGGTTTCAAGATAAATTTTGACTCAGATATCTAAGAATAAGGGGCAAATATACTACATAAATACAACTGCTGCTCTAGACAACAAACAACTCATAAGGAAAAAAAATTTCTGTGCAGACTTATTCAATCACGCATGCCTCCTGTGTTTCTACTACACTAAATTACCCACAAACAATTTCTCCATTACTGAATAGGCTCAATTCATCTACAGTGCTTAATAAATGTTTGATTCTAATTAAATCCAACGATTTTCTCTGCTTCTGAGATGGTGCTGCAGATCAAAATTTTTTAGCACAATATTTGATTTAAAAGCAAAATTCTGAGAATCTAGTGTGATTCTGTTCAAAGACAAGCGAACATGAAAAAAAAAGAGCGTTTTATCTGTCAAGTGATTCTAAAAGGAGGAAAGTTAGTTATTCAAACCATGTTGATTTCCAGATGACCTTAGATACATCCCTGTCACCAAAAACTGATAACCAAGAGCCAGCCACTCAGCACCCCAGAGCCACCTGAAATCTAAGTATTTACACCTAAAATAAATTCTCAACACATTCTATACTTGATTTACACATTTACAACTGAAGGGCTAGCTTGTTATTTTAAGTTGTTTTGCCAGGCTTTTTATTTCTTTAAATAAGGAAGGTATGTTGGAGTTTGCATGTTTATTTTAGCATTCATTTGCAATTTTCAGAGCTCTGTTCTATCAGGCTATAAGGGAGGTTTACTTTTTAGAAATTTCTGCCATTGCATAAAAAAGATTTTTTAATTTTCTTTAAAGCCAGTACATTCCATAACTTTGTTTGTTTTTTAAATTAAAAACTTTTTACCAGCTTTGCCAAAATTCATGTTTTCCCCTAGGAGTAGGAACGTTGTCATTAGGAAGGGCAAGTTCGTTTAACCAAGCCAGGCACATAGGATTCAGGGTGGCCAGCATTACATATTGGAGATAGCAGTGGGGAAAGAAATTTCAAAGCCTAAAGCTCCCTTTTTCTATCAAAATAAATGTTAAGCTACTGCTTTGAACACTTCCCATGGAACTGGTTCTGGCACCCTGAATATTCCAACAAGTCAAGTGTTCTGTCATGTATCAAAAAATTTCACAGTCTTTTCTTTGCAGTTATTTTACACCTCACACACAGGTTCAGAACTTTTAATTTTGAACAATTACTGATATCTCCCTCTCTCAAAAGTATTGACAATTTTTCAATGTGCAGAATGGATTTGTTTGTACATAGTTTATTTACTAGTAATCAGAAAAAAAGAATTGCTACCTTATTTGGCATTAATTGGTGGCCCCAGCAGAGAACGGACTTGAATGCTTACACAGATAAAAAGTTTCCCCTCCAACACACTCCACAGTGGTGTCATGCCAAGAGAAAAGCATCATATGCTTCTGTGAATGCTGGTGCTGCCCAAGAGAACTTTATTTTTGGGAACTCAATCCTCTTCCAAGAGGATGTATTTCACACCATTTCCTTCAGCCAACCAAAGAGGAAAATCAGAGGCAAAGATTCTGCACTCAAGAAGAGTCCATAAATGAAAATTACAATCAAAATCACCTACGTAACATACTGGCAGAAGTAGGTTCTTAAAACTAGTTTAAACTAAACATTCTAAATTGCTTCATCAGACACATGCAGGAATCCTAATTCATTTTAATGTTTGCATCTAGCAATTACAGAAATAGCACATTTCTGCAGTTCTGCCAGTATCAGCTTTTAGGCCAAGGCAGTTAAAACCCTCAAAATAAAAATTAAAAAAAAATTATAACGAAATACTGCATCTTCTGTACCTGGAATTAATGTATCTTCTGATCT
Source organism: Formicarius rufipectus (assembly GCA_013399695.1). NCBI lineage: Eukaryota > Metazoa > Chordata > Aves > Passeriformes > Formicariidae > Formicarius > Formicarius rufipectus. The sequence goes on from VXAU01003163.1 coordinate 1,647,680, forward strand.
GGGGACAACTGGAATTCTTTTCAACTTTTGCATAGATATTTGAAACATAAGCTGAAATTCTCAAGTAATACCAGGAGATACAGAAGTGAGAGTTCATGGTACACAAATCAATACTTGTGCAGAAAGAGACAAGAGATGGCAAGAGAGACTAAAGGATAGATTCACTGCATCTACTTACAACTGAATAATTTCTTTACGAACACCTATTTACTTGAGCAAGCCATTCAGGCACTTTCGAGGAGTGATCAGATCTATTCCAGATTAAGTTTCCTTCTGACTGAACTGCTGTTGACTCCATATGGAATCCCAATTCTGGCACATTAGTGAAGAGCTTAAAGTGAGTCCAACCTGAGTCTTCCTTCAACACTGAATTTCAGGCATATAATTTAAAAAATGCTACTTTTTTTCACAGGACTCTTAGCACCTTTTCAATAAGCATCTTTGCTCATTGCAATGGTTTGAGTTAAAGGCTTTAATGCTTTTGACGTTCTACTGTGCATCTGCCCCAAGCATGAATGCATACTATCATTATAATCTGATTCTTGAAGAGCTTTTATTTCTTTGAAGGGCTAATACAATAGGCTTCAAGTTTCTACATCATTTAAGTACTGCGAAACTATTTCCTGTAGAAGAATTTGAAATCTTTGCCTTAGTTCTCCCTGAACACCTGTACCTTTCTAACCATCAGTAAAAAAAATACTGCAGAATAACAGCATCTATCTCTTTATTTCACTTTCCTTGACAGACTGTTGCTTTAAATAATAATCTACTGCATTTCTGGTTTTGCTAGTAATCTTCAGACAGGAATGCTGGATGGGTAAATGTTAGGCTAACTTGCATTGCATAGGAGAATCCAGATACTTTTGACTCCCTGTGCACAGGGAATACGCTTGTTTTGTGCATAAGCAGCTTGACTGCAGCAGGACTATGCATCTGAGATGTGGTACAGCTTTCAGAACTGTGAATTCTGGTAAAAACGAGAGCTCAGAAAAAAAACATAAAAACATAACCACCTAAATTCATACAGAAAGTTTTTTTGCTAATAAATGGAAACATTTTGGAAAAGTATTCGCTCATAAAAAGGAATTAATAAGGTAGAAGCTATCACATTAGTGCTGCTGCACTTGGCACATGAAATGAGGTATTGAAATTAAAAAAGAAATTACAGTAATTATTTGCACTTAAAAAATCAGTATGAGGAAGGGAGGCAAGTAATTTACTTCCAGCTTTTTAAGACACAAGGAACTATCAAAAGATAAATGATTAATTTTGTGAGACTTTAAGAGAATCATTGTGACCATCTCTTGGACAATAGTGTTTATAGGCCAGAATATGTAAAAAAACAAGTCTTTCCCTAGGATGTTCACAAGGTAGGGGTCTACACCATAGAGTTCCAATTTCTTTTTTTTTCCTCCCCCTCCAAAACGGAAAACTAAAGCTAGTCTTCTCCAAATAAAATCCCTTCCACAACAACTACTAATGGCCTGATTTTACAATGAAATCTGAAGCTATTCCCTCTTACTAGATGCATTTGAGATTCTGATGGATACTCTCCTGTGGAGAACTTAGAGACACATGCAGGAACAAGGTTGAAGGAATTCCCTTCATTATCTCAGAACCGCAGAATCATCAAGATTGGAAAGGACCTCTAAGATCACTGAGCCCAACTGATAACCCAGTACTACTGTGTTCACCACTAAACCAAGAATCTGCAAAAAGGATTAAAAAAGGTTCAAATAAGCTACGAATACTTTATATTCTTGGAACACTCTTGACTTTTAAAACTCCAGTGCAAAATTAACAAAACAGTAATTTGCAGTTCATTCTCCAGTTTTTGCTGTATAGTAAAATTTAATTTGGGGTTTGAAATGTACCACTATCTCTGTTTTCCAGTTCATATTCATTCTGCTTTGTAGGGGGGTAAAAGGCCTGGCAGTGATTTTTTTTTAGTATTAAAATAATGGCTAATCTACTATTGCATTAGTGAGCCATATATCAAGAAATGGTACAGCTACAGACTGTTTTCACACAGAATCCCACAGAATATGCTGAGTTGAAAGGGACCCTTAAGGTTCAACTCCCGACCCTGCATGGGATCATCTCTAAGAGTTACACAATGTGCCTGAGAGTATCGTCCAAACACTTCCTGAACCTCATGACTGATTTGTTATTGTTTGTGCTGAAACAGAGAAAGGAGTTGCAATGGTGATTTTATTTTTTCATCAGCACCCAACTAAATCCCATCTGAAGAGAACAAAGGAATAAATGCACCCAATATGAAACCAACTTACTGTGTATTTCCTTAAATACAGTCCTGTGGGAAAAAATCCTCACAGCAGAAGAAGAAAGATATGATTAAATAATGGACGCATTTTTGCAGAACTGCGGAAGAGGTGTCGGCCTTTCCAGTCATTCCAATTCTAGTCCTAGAGCTCATCACCTTCCTAACTGGTGAAACATAACTTTTTATGAAATCAGCTTATGAACTTATCACTGAAATGAGCTGCATTCAAAGTACTGCACAAGCAGTTACACTGCGCAAAACGAGCTTTTACCAATAAAATTTAATATTAAGAATGATTAGTTTTAAAACATAAGTGAAAAATATGGAGGAAAGGGGAAGATGTAGATAGTGTTGACAGATGAGAAAAACAAAATATAACCTTGCAAGAGCCTTTTTTTTTTTTTTTTCTTCATAGAATCATAGAATGCTTTGGGTTGGAAGGGACCTTAAAGATCACCCAGTTCCACTCCCCCAACATGAGCAAGAACACCTTTTACTAGAGCAGGTTATTCAGAGCACCATCCAGCCTGGTCTTGAACACTTCCAGGGATGGGGAGTCCACAAACATTCTGGTCAAACTGTTCGAGTGCACCACAGTAAATAATTTCCTCATAATATCTAACCTAAATCTATCCTCTTTCAGCTTAAGGTCATTCCCCCTTGTCCTATCCCTACATGGTCTCGTGAAAAGTCCATCTTCAGTCTTTTTGTAGGTCCTCTTTAGGTATCAGAAAGGGGCTATAAGGTCACCTCAGAGGCTTCTCTTCTCCATGTTGTGTGTGGGTCATGTAGTGGCATGAAGGTAACTCACTCTAACTCTTAGTGAGGACAGCTAGTTTTCCCATATTTCATCCCTATCACAAAAGACTAACAAAGCTCTCTTCACAAGCCAATGACAGCCAAATATCAGAACCTGCTGGCTCTCTGACAATACGGTTCTTTCACACATTAAAGCAAGTGTGGAGAACAGCGCAAGCAGGCTAGAGTTATCATTTGTTAATGCCACACTTACCTTCCGTCATAAAAGTTAACAGTATGAATTATTTAAACATGCTACTGAAATATAACTGTATTACTCAGGAAGCAGATTCTGTTAAACTGTACATGGCTGAGGATTCTTACAATAAACACTCATGTATATGGACTATTCAATGGTAAGACTACTGGTCTGAAACTCCTAGGGTATATTAAGTCTGATGATTGTCTACAAATGTGTAATTTTTTTCCCCATTTCCCACAAAGGCTATAAAGAATAAGTTACACAGTTCTAACACTGGTCCACCTTAGTCCAGGATCCTGCCTTTGTCACATGAAAGGTGCACCTCCTTTCCCTGTCACTTCCATTTCCCCTTCATTAGGTCCTACTGGTCACTTGATTTGGGATAAATAAGAACTACTTCTGAAACTGACTAAATATTAACACCTGTTGTGCATATAAATTTTCAATTAGATATGTGTTATATTGATTTTAAAATGGTTTTGAAAATGGGGGGTTATTTGGCCTGCAGTTCATATGGACTTCACGTGCAAGGCAGTTCAAAGACTCAAAGTTCACTATATCTCTAGCCTAATGTCCTTAATTGTAACCCTGAAAACAAGCAACTAGTCAGACAAGCTTGTCCAAGACCTTGGTATCAGCTGCCAACTTAGTACTTCTGTCTAGGTCAGGACTTCATCATTCAAAGAGCTGGCACACTAAGAAAGCCAAGGAATTACAATGTAAGTTGCTTTACACAGTGATTTAGCACTGAATAATTTGGAAATACAGTTTGTCTTAGTATTTCATTTTATATCATCTCCTGCTGGATTACTGCAATTTTCTATTCTAATACAATGCTCTTTAACTTTCAGTTTCAAACAGTGAAAAAGAAAGATTCTGCTCTTAGCTTTATAACCTTTACATTGCTCTAGACACTTCAATAATATTCCTAATGCTATGTAACAGCAAAAGGAAGAGATTAAGAAATGGCCACAAAGGTGAATGAAGGTATTTAAATAAACCATGTCACTAACAACAGGGGCAAACTACATTACTTAGCCATACTGAGAAGAAAAATCCACCTGTCACTTCCAAAGAGGAACGGTCTGCCTGTCTGTTACAAACACTACACTCAGCATCAAAAGCACACTATAGAGACTAAACAGTAAGTTTTACACCAGTCTCCATCATTGTTGCATTAAAGCTCCTCCTGATCTCTAAAATACAATAACAGGAAAAACAGTAAGTTACAGCATAAGATCAAATTTAAAAGGTAACTTGAAATTAAGTTGCAGAGTTAGCAGTGGAGATTGAGCTCAGGTATGCTGACTATGCAGAACAAGTTCGTCACAAGGGCTATTTTAATTTGCAGTATTAAGCATGTGCCAATGTGAAAGGGAATACTGTTGGAAAATAAATATTTTCTAACACAGGGTCAGGCAGAAAACAGGAATGCTGCACCTCCAAAAACCAAGCAATTGAAAACTTAGGCTGACAAAATTGATTTTTAAACAGCATCTCCATTCACTCAAGCATCCCTGCAGCACCTGACAAATTCCTTCAGATATGATACCATATCTACCATAAAGCTGAAATCCCCTTACCTTCTGGAAAGTAAGTTCAATCAAGACTGAACCTGGCTTAAGGTTTGTGGTCACATAGAACTAAATGTCCATTTGACAATCACTAAAATATCTGACCATTAAAAAAATTGAGAGAACTGCCTGCTTCCTTCCTTTCCTTCAATTAGGCTTTCCTTACACATAAACTTTACCCTTTACACCTACTGATGGATTTGTAGAACTTGATACTGATATTGCTACAAAGTTACTTTTGAGGATATATCTGTATCCTGAGACACTCTAGTGGCTGCCCATTCCTCACCTCGGCTGAGCAGCTTGCAATATTCCAGTCTTCTCCAAGGCACAGCTCTGTAAAGCCACTCTGAAACTTTCATATTGACAGGCAGAAAACATCAGAGGAGCAAAACAGATGACTGTACCAAAGGTCTTAATGAAGCTAATAAAGTTCTCCACCCTTTCAGGCAACAAAATTGCATGCTGGCAATTAACAAGCAGAATGTTTGACGTTACCATGATGATAGTCCAGCACATTTAAATAAAGCAGCTAGCAGTAATGCCTCTGGTAAAAATCTCCATTGGAACAGTATATTTTTCTTGGTTCCAAGAAAACTTTTTCATTATAATCTTAGTAGGCAAATATAAAAGTGAAGGAAACCTTTTAAAGGATTAAAAAAATAATACATGTGCTCACTGGCAGCTGAACTGCAAAAACCAAAGTACTTGTAACCCAAGGATGAAAACTGTTACTGAACATTGACCAATAATGGTAATGGTGAGAGAGTATGACGAAGTCAGCACTAAAGTTAGCGCACTGACTTTCCTCTAGACTGGAAAATCCAGAGATATGCTTGGATGCCTAATGGCCTCTCAGCATGAGCACAGAGAGAGAAAAAAGTATCAAACTTGCAATATGCACCTGCAATATAGATGAGAAAAATACAACATGCACTTCAGTCACATTATTTTAATAGTGAAAATATTCTTCAAGTTCATAATTATTTAGGGAAGTGTGGTGTGGTTTTTTTGTTTAGTTTTTTTGTTTGGTTGGTTGGTTTTTTTTTTTTTAGTTTTATATTGCACCCTCATGACTGATTTTCTATTTCTTTATTTTCAGCTACCATACCCATGGAATGATAAATGCCATGCAAACAGCAGCTGAGCCTTTACCACATGCCCTCGAATAGTTTTGCCTTGTTACTGTTCCAGCTAGTTATTTTCAGCAAAGGTCATCAGGTTCTGAAGTCCATCAGAAAACAAGAAAAAAAATCCCAGTATTTGTCAGTTTTATACCTATTACAGCCACCAATGCACAGTTACTCTAAAAAGATACTTGAGCAGCCTGAATTAAGTGTAAAGTTCATTCTTATGGAGAAAAAGATTTCTGTTGTTGTTATAACTTGTTCTTTTCCCATAAATCAACATTCATAGCTAAAACTATGCTCTAATTCAGAAATCAGATAATTCTCATGCAGGTCATTATGTTCAGAAATAAGNCCACACAGAATGTTTGGAATGAAGTGCAAAACCATCCTAGCTTCAATTGATAAATATACCTTCAGCTAACCCTGACAGAGCAGTTTAAATTTCTTATTCATTCCAGACACAGAAGAGGCCAGACCAGAGTGGAACACCACAAATTCTCATCTCAGGAAATCCTGCTNTTTTCAGCAAAGGTCATCAGGTTCTGAAGTCCATCAGAAAACAAGAAAAAAAATCCCAGTATTTGTCAGTTTTATACCTATTACAGCCACCAATGCACAGTTACTCTAAAAAGATACTTGAGCAGCCTGAATTAAGTGTAAAGTTCATTCTTATGGAGAAAAAGATTTCTGTTGTTGTTATAACTTGTTCTTTTCCCATAAATCAACATTCATAGCTAAAACTATGCTCTAATTCAGAAATCAGATAATTCTCATGCAGGTCATTATGTTCAGAAATAAGCCTATTCGCAAAAGCCCAAAGACATCTGCTCCAAAAGAAGGTCTTTATGCTGTAAATTTTGAGGTATGATGTATCAGCCTAATTCTTCATACTCTAACTGTACCTGCACATCTTCCAATTGAGTGCTAATCCAGTGTTAAGTTTTATCCAGGCACAATCAATCCAACATGTANCTTGTCTGGATGAGACTGAAACTAGCAATCTAAGCCTGTATGTCCTATATAGGCTACTCTCTGGGGTTTTGCCCTATTTGCTTCACCACACATTATTTACAGTCAAAACACTTCATAACTAAAATGCAGTAAATCTATGGTTACTAATTCTGCAGTGACTTTTATCAATGCCAGCATGAAAGGCACTTTGTCAATAACAGCATAAAATGAAATAGCTGTCAAAGAACTGACTTAAAACCTAAGGTTTGACATGTCACAGTTCATGTCAGTAGCACAGCTGAAGGGCCAAGCCAGCTACCATAGTCTAAATTTTACACTGGGGAAAAAAAAAAATCTTACAGTGAACTTTGAGCTTGTTTTCTTTATTTCCACTTACCTACAGCAGGGCAGTGATTTTCACGGTTCTGCTAGCAAACTTGGTATTGAGAATTAGCACAGGTAAAGTGTTTATAACACTGAACACTCAATTATGCTGCAAGTGCAGAGAAGCAGCTGTTTTTGACAGTTTAATAAGCCCAGATACATACACTAATCTTTTAAAGCCTTAAGAATATGAATAACCTTTGTCCAGGCCACTCTGGTTTGTCAGATAATTGACAGACAAGTTAGTAAATTCAATGAATAAACATTTTGCAATAAGTAGTTCAACCAGCTGATTCAAATGTCTTTCAAACTTGCTCTGTCGTGTTTGCTGGCCTGTAAAGGACTTCCTCAAAGAAGCCCAGATTTCGACAGGAAACAGCTCTCCAACTCTAAATAAACATTGCTAAGAGTGGAATAGACTGAAAATATTAGAGCATTAGTGTCACACTATTGCTTTTCATTCTACCTGCACGAAAAGAAAACAATGATCTGTAAATTTAACAAAACCATGCTCATTACCCACGTCATATAACAGCATTTTCAATCTGAAGTAAGTTGGATGTTTTTGTTCAAATTCTGATTAGAAGTTGGCACGTGGTTGATTTTTAGCTTATTAATAAGTATTTTAATACCTATCTAGACAGATGCAAATTTTCTTGACTAATCATTTGGTTTTACAACCAAACACTTGGCAAGTCTCACTACAGAAATCTAGGCACTGTAAGTCATTTGGATGAGACTTCCTAGATCACAGGAAGACAAATCAACACCATGCTGACCTGCCACCTGTCACTTAAGTGTTCTGCTAGAAAACCACCATGCAGTCAGCTGCTACAAAGCAAGAAACCACAGAGTTATTTCCAAGTCACTGGATTTATGTTTATCCTATTTACATAAAGGAGGTAAATCTCGATGGGGACGATGAGGCCAGTGTACAGCAACATTTGCACTAGTATATACAAACTTCACAGGACATCAAGTTCAAAGTAACTTAGCACAGCCCATTTGCAATACATATATATGTTTTTAAGGAATTCAGATGTCTGTCTAGTTACATGTTTTTAGCCTTTGAATTCTGGGGTTTTGTCTGTTCATTTTTAAAAACAGAATTCCAGTTCAAACAGTAGATTACAATGTACATCTATTTAATTTTGAAAAAGTCTCTTTAATTTTATGCAAAGACATTACTGTAAAATGCTTTGTATGAATTTATGATTAGCTACTCCAAGAGACATTGCTATGAAATTGTAATAATACAGCTTTAAACAGTCAGTTCTTGCATTACAGGTAGACTTCTAGGAATATGCCTGCACATACAGTCAGAACTACCTTTAAGGAAGATTTTTCAAAAGCTTTCATTACTAACTAATTCTGCTTCCACAAGTAATTTTCAATCACTGTTTTTGTCACAGGAAAAAGCAGTATCTTTCAGTACATTATAATGTTTCCAGACTTTAAGCCATAGAATCTAAGTTTTTTGTTTAATGCACACACACATTTCACAGCCTCATTTTTAACAAAGTCTTATGTAAGTTTTACTCTCACTTTTAAACTGTTACTTTGGGCCTAAGCTGTAACATTCCAAAAATAATCAGCTTCCCGTTTCAGCACTGGAAAGCTCTGTGCAGGACCCAGAAGGGAATTGGGGACCAAAAGCTGATTTTACATATTTCAACAGACCTTTAAAAGCAAGTTCCAAGTGCCTTTGGCTAACCATCACAGTGGAATGATTAACCAGCTTATTCTTTATATTGAAGGCTATGAAAACTCTTTAAAAATTCCTTCCACTGTCAGAATTTGACTGTACTGATAGACTAAGTGTTAGCAAGACAGAAGAACTGGCTCTTCAAATCAACTGTCCTTTTACATGAGCAACATAGCTTATCTTCCCACTCTCATGTCCTCTGCTCCATTCCCTCCCAGGAAGCAAATAAGATAATAGTACATTCTTAGATATATGACCTATTTATATCTGCTGTTCTTATTTCAATTTTCTTTGACTTTGGATAAGAAATCCACTGCTTTCCAGAAGGTCCAGAGATCTGCCTGCAGTTCAGGGTCACACAGTTCTGCTGCGAAAGTTGAGCCACTACCTACATTTGTCTACTTCCTTCCTAAATGCATTTGTATTAAATGATTTTGTTATAGGGAGCCTTTCTGTGGAACAAGTCATTAGCAGTGACAAGTGTGGAAGAAATCTAAGGCCCAAGTTACGTCCAGCAGTACAGATGACACAGCCTTCTAAACAGTATTAAATATTTAGGGAGATAAACCACTAAGGAAACATACCAATTCTCAAGACAATCATATTATGGAGATAAATGCAGTCTTACATACATAAACACTTTATGTAAGCAAACTTGAAAACAGATTAAAGCATGCTTATTAGATTACTGAGGATGAGACAGTGCTTAAAAACACACCTTTGTCTTTAAAGCACAAGTATACAGGTGGGGAGAGGATGGACCAGATGAGCTCACTGTGCTTCCTTCCAACCTTACCCATTCTATGGTTCTGTGGCTAAACAGAGAAATTCTCTACGATGCATCACACAACTTTATTACCAAGTCAGTATTTTTCTTAACTTAGACACAAGTTATAGACAAATGAAACAAAGCTCGAGACAGAAGGGCAAATCAAACTACTCATTGTTCTACATGCAAAAAATACCTGCTTTTAACTGTCAACTTTTCCTTTTTTTTTTTTTTTTTAAGATGGAAAATTAATACTTTTGAAGTTGTAGAATCTGAAAAATATTTATCGAAAAGACTGTGGTTTCATCTAACAGACAGTGGGTTCTTTAGAAAGGTTAAGCAGCTAACAGCTTGCACATTATAGTTAAAATAACTAATTCTGACAAAAGATGCTCATTGCTCTACTTGACTATTAATAAACTAATTCATTTTACTCTCTTCCCCCAAACCACAGATTAATGATGATGAGCAGAGGTTAGTGTGAGAACCTGGGAATCCTGCCAGATCCTATTTCATTTGGATCTATCAAAAGGTTAAGCACGATCTAAGCTCCAGAGCTAACAAAGAGGCATTGCCATCTTGCACTAGGGCAGACAGGAGATAACCATGAGGCCACAAAAATTCCACTCCTCTAAAGCAGCTAGTCACATACAGAAACATATCACAAACCTTCCTATCTATTGCCATCAGAATGTCACATGGCCAGGTAAATCCAGACACAGCTTAGAGGTCTTTCACATGAATACAATGCTGCATGATGGTCTTTTACTCAGACTGATTTCCTCTATCAGTAGGTCTTACTTTTCAGTTTTCAAAACCCCTTTTGCTGCTCCAGCATTGTCACATATTAATCCCATGCTGTTCCAACATATTACTATGATCTGCTGATACACTTAGATCAAAGATCAGAATCCCATACAGAACAGTTATCATAAAACCCTACTGTCATCAGTAAGTGAACTGAACTTAAAACCACACAGTGAAAGCACCATTGGCACATTGTGAAGAAACAGCATATTAATTTAAGGTCTTTCTCAGCACAAAGCTTTTCACAAGAAATCTAAGCTATCATGATCTTTTGTTTCCCAAGGTAACAGTTCAGTAATGCCATATATTCCTTGGAAAACACTACACTGGCAAGAAGAAAACATTTTCTGAGACACTTCGATGAAATTCACTTGCCTCCCACCCCTCTATTTGAGCTCACAAAGACAGTAAGAAGGGAACACATTTATGTAACCAGAATTGTTCTAATTGAGCCTTTTTCTTCATACACAAAGAATTACAAACAACAGTGTTAGGTGGTCCCAGGTTTAATGGGTTCCTTGGGGCCATATCATTAAGTAAAATGAAAAATCCAAATAAGAAAGTTTTGGTTTTTTTTCAATGTAATTGACACCCCTTTTGGGAAGTGAACAAAGACGCACTGTCAAAGGCAGAAAACTGCACAAAATGTTACCGTTTGTTCCCTGTGAATGCTGAGGTGTACTTATTCAATGAAAGAAATTCCACTGCTCTCCTGAGATTTCCTCCCTTTAGTTGAATTCCGTGCCAAGTTCACTCAGCTAAAGTTTGGGTTGTGTTAGCATGTCAGATACAAGTTCCTGTAAGTCAGCTCTGTTACTCAGTCAAAAATTAAGTGTCAGGTATAGAGGAACTTCAAAGTTACATCAGCTGAAAAATGATCATTAACAGTCCATCACTGGCCCTTACTTTAAACAGTTCAAGCACTGTTTCTAGTTGAAAATACTTGGTATATATTTTTGTCTATTATGTAGCCTAATTATGTGCAATTTCTCCTCTATCTATGTTTTTGGACATGTTAGCGGATTACAAATTTCTAAATTGCTTTGGAGTGTCTTAAGTTCCTTCAGAAGCTTCAGGTTTCTGTGAAGTAATTATCAGGTTACCAATTCAACAACATAAACAAGTATTCTCTAACCTGTGGCCAAAAGAACCTAGGAAGGACAGGGTGACTGATCTACAGGACTAGGGAAGCAGTTTTTATAGGGCACCAATACAGGAATAGGGATCATCTCAAACCAAGAAGGATATAATTTCAAAAAAAATGAAAGGGCAAGAAGGCTAGAAACTATTTCATTTGAAATAAAGTATGCCTGATACTTAAATTCCCATTCAAGTAGATGCCTATATTACAGCAGCAGATAGTGATATTAAGGAAGAACATGCGGAATTAGATCCACGACTCAAATAACAAAGCATTTCTGCAAAGTTTAAAACTGAACCAGACTTGGGTTTATGTATTATGAGAAACTGTTAAAGAAAATTCCTGAATCTTTTAGAAAAGTTTCTGTATTTTTTAACAAGAAGACAAGCTTTATGAAATGTATATATACAATTTTTCTCTTTTTATCCAAAAATACACTGGAAAGCTTCTTACTAAAACTTAAATGAATTGGAAAGCCTCCAAACAGCTTTTATATAAGTGTTGATCTCTTTTGTTTGTTTGTTTTCATATGAAAATATAATGTATAACTACTGCTTTACATGAAATACTAAATGAATTTTAAATATGACATAGGGTTTTCAATATATTTTTTGAAACAAACTAATGTTAGGGCTATAGTAAAGCCTGCAAAATGAACTGTGAGGAACCAGGGCATGCAGTATGCAAGTACACAGTAATTGTGGTAAACCAAAGCATTGCAGCATATGTAATCAGATGCACTAGGTATATATAGTCTGCCATCTAATGCTAGGCAACTACTTAGAAAAACCACAGCATAGAGCAAAAAATCTTTTACTTTTCCAAGCTTTTCTTAATTTTATTGCAATAAAGAACAAAAACGGAAGGTAGAGGACAAAACTTTCTTTTGTTTGGGTCAAACTGAGTTAATATTTCATAATCAAAGGAAAAAAATTTGTTTCAAGGTGTACAATCAAAACTCAAAGATATATATGGTAAGCCATAAATATCTTTAGTATAACTTTTACAGAATTAGCTGACCAATTAAAGACTAATGATAAGTACGCTCACCCTCCTATGAAATAGGCACATCACCAAGAAAAACAAACCATTGTATTAGATAACATCAACCTATTTTATCTACACAGGATGAAATGAGCAAGCAATGAGACAGGAATGAATTCCTGGGAAAACTTGTTTTTAAACTCTGACTTGACACATAATATGCTTTGCAATACAAATTCTCAGGATCATTATTTAAATACAGAACATTCAAAGAGGTAAATAATTTCATGACAGAATGATCACCACTTTTGCTTTAAAACATTTAATGCCTTCAATACAGCAAACTGAAAACAAAGTACTACATAAACAATTAAACTCCCACTTACATCAAAGTACTATACAGAATCATAGATCCTATTTTGAAGTTTGTAAAAGCAGCACAGTGAGACGCCTTTAGAGATTAGTCTTTGCACTTGATACAGAGCACGCAGCAGAACTATTAGCAAACAGAAGCTGGTTTTTGCTGAACACTAATTAGAAATTCCAGAATGTGAGTCATAAGGGCAGGAAGAAAGACAAATCCTTCTGAAAAGTATGACTTACCAGACAGATGAGTTTAGCTGTGTCTCAAATGCAGCAGAAGTAAGAAATTTCTGTATATGTAGACCTTATTTATTTAGCCCTTTATGAAGATTTCTCTCAAGAAATTAATTTAACTCACATGCAAGAGTCTGCAAAAGAAAAAGAGAAAGAGTCTGAGCTGCTGACTGATGTTTTTGTTCTAAGAACACTTGAACTATTTTCAGCAGCAATGGGCTTGCCTACTATCGAAATGAAAATGCAATACAGAATCAGCAGTCTTCCAATCCAAGCCAAAAAACATTCAGGAAATCCATAGCAAAAGAACTTTGTTCATTGTCCAAATTTTCAATTTTCATTTAAAGAAACAGAAAGCACAGGGAATGACGACACTTGACGAACCAAAAAAAAAAACCAAACAAACAAACAAAAAAACAAACAAAAAAACAAAAACAAAAAAAACCAACAAAAACATGAAAAACCAAAAACCACTGTTAAAAGGAAATCAGGGACCTTGAAGACTATTACCTTTAGCTCAGAAAAGGAGTCACCATGGATAGTTTTTTATTGTGAAAAACATCTTTTGAATTTGCTTTTATCTGAAGATGTGTTGCCTTCTTTACACAAGGGTTCATCTGAGATGGAAGCTCCTCTATTTGCATTTAAGTCCATAGTATCTGGTTGGTACACACATTCATGGATGGGACAAATCAGTTTACCAAGACTGAAGCCAGTAGTTTGTTTCTAGCTTGCATCTTAAGTTTCCAGTTCAGCAACAGTGCTATTTTGGAAGCTTAGTGACATGAAGTTGCTGTCACTGTGGTTTTTTTCTGCCAGGGCCATTCAGTGACATGATAAATATCTCCTTGCCCTCCTCTGTCACACTGATAATCAACCAGCTTACCCTCCCCATAATGTAAAAATACTGGGAAATGGAAAGCATCAATACAAATTAATGACTCTAGGAAAAGACCCAAAACATCCTGATGGGTCTATAAAAGCTAATTACTTTGAAGTTTAAGACAACACACATAAAATAAGTCAGTGGAAAATCACCACTGTTATTTAATTTTTTGCAGCTACTTCTGGTGGAGGAAGAAGTTTCCAAGATATCCCTCCAGATATCTTTCCTCTATATATGTCAGCAATTCTGACAAGCACAACTTTCTTTTGCTTCATCAGAAAAACTTCTCATGCATCATCACACTGTTGGGCACTGCCATTGAAAATCTCATTACTTTTGTTCAAGAAATATTATGAGACAGATTTACTCTGCTCAAAACCTAAAACAGGCTGTTGTGGTAAGTTTACAAAATGTTTCAATATCTGTTAAATTTCCAATCAGGTCTACTTAAGCACACCCATTTGAAAACATTTTAAAACACTATGGGTCACCCTAAATTATTTAATAATAAGCAATTGTTATGAACAAACAAAAAAAGCACATTTTCTCCTGAAGACTCCCATAAAAATCATTAGCTATAAAACATTTATAACAATAACAAGGAAGCTGCTGAGTGTGACAATATAGCACAAATTCTTTCTGGGTTAGTTTGACAGTATGTTTTCCATTTGATCCCAGCTATTTTTAGTGTTATTGCAATTAAAAGCATCGACAACAAACCCCACAAACTCTAAATACCAACCTGTTCATCATTATTTCTGCTTCATTCTGTCTAGTTTAAGACCACCATTTTACTGCAAAACTAGTTAGAAGTTAAAAAGCTCAGTTTATATTTAATTCGAGGTTCATGAACAACGAGATTTAAGGACTTCCAATAGCTTACATTTCAGATATGTGAGCTATAACCAGTTTGAGAGCTGTAATGGTCAGGTGAAACATGCAGTATAGTTTGTAAATAAATACAAGACCTGTATCTATCAGACCACTATAGTTTCAGATGCTACATGACCTTGCCTCCATAATGCTTTCATTTGGTGGTTACAAGTGAAATCAACAAATATCCACATGCTGAATACTAATACTGCACAAACACAAAACTAGAAGAATGTGATAAAATAATGATTAACAGTATCAATTTACTACTGAAATAATGTAATGTTCAATGCTTTGCAGAACAGCATTTATTTTCTGAGGCTTTCATCATTAGCTGATTCACCATCAGCACTAACCTGTTTCAGTATGTTGTTTTTTCATGCATTCCCTGCAACCGTATTTGTGTAAATGACTGTTTACCTATTGGTATTTATAACATTTACTAAATATGACATCAGCACTGTTTTGCTACACACTTAAGATGTGCTTTAACTACTGGATCAGACCACCTTTATCTACAGGAAACATTAGATGCCAGAAATATTGCATATATCATCTAGGTCTCAAAGAGAAATATATTTAGTTTAAAATAGACAAACACATCACTACTACCAAGACTGTCACCTTATGCTTTTCAGAGACTGACAACAATCATTTTATGGATATCAGCAGCATTAAAAACAAGGATATAATTTCTTTAGTGGCCCACTGCAGGGTGATTTAATCCACTGCTGGTATTAAACGAGTCAAACACGACATAGAAACGGACAGTTCATACTGCTAATGGAGGTACTTGGTGCAAGTCTTCAGGAGCTCCAAGACCAGACACTACAGGACAGAGATTCTCATAAGCCAGAAGAAAAAAATCTTGACAGATAAGAGACAATGAAAATTGCTCAAGATACTGACAGATAAAAGAGTTTCACACGTGCTTCACTGCATAGGTTCATATAAAAGAAATCTCAACTTTTCTAAACCTAACCTTTCAAACATTTGAGTCACTGAAGCTTTACATGGAATGGCTGAAGAAGAACCCTCCTTCTGAGAAGTCTCTCTGTACATTTCAAGATATGCAGATAAGCACTACACAGCCAGGTGCAATGGCTGCTTTTTCCTTGTATTAGTCTATACACGATTCTAATCATATATTTTAATAGTAGTACAATACCTTCTAGTAATATGATAATATGTCTAAATGAATGGCACCTTACAAGTCTCAGAAAAAAACGAGTATGGATAAGATTTTTTTTTTTCCCCCAAATAACCGTATTTCTTTAATTTCATCTGAACCAGGACAGATAACATTAAATGAATTTAATGTTAGGGAATGGAAGCATAATGCTCGCACTGCATTTGTGGATGTCTTGAGAGTTCATTCATAGAACTGACCATTTCAATGTCTGAAATAAGTGTTTTCCAGATTACAGAAAAAAATAAATGCAGAAGGAAAGCTGTCAGTCATATGCTTTGACCCAGACTCCAGCTAGCCTTGTAAATATCTTAGACATATATGAACTTGAATGATTTTTTCAATGTCTCATGTGTGCTTTCACTAGCTTCCACTGTTGAAAAGCAATGGAGCTATGAAGCCATTCTCCTGGACAGGATAGAATACCTTGTTACACATGGTCATATACAACATTCATGGTGCTTGTTTATATACAATGTAACATAAATAAAAATATATATGAATGTGTGTGTTAACTGAAGCTAGTGCCAGGGATGCCTATATTCAAACAAATGCATCAAATGCCTATAAAATCAAAGGATGAAAACAGGTGGGAAATCAAACTGATGTTGCTGAAGTTCACCTAGATAGTAGTATTTTTGATTTGGCATCACAAAATGAGTTGTAATCAGTATGAAATATGCTCAGGAATTAAAGGGTGACAATGGTCACAAGTTGGCCACAACATGTACATGAACAGTCTTGAGAATTGGATTGAGTTTCTTGAGAATTGGATTGAGGTTCATTAGTAGTTCATTAGTCAAGAGGATAATATGTCTGCCTGTGTTGCTAGTAAAATTAAGTTCCTCTGTTCCAAGAGTAAACAGTTAAAAATTCATTTGGAAATAAATATGAAAAGGCCTTTTCAGGAAATGGGGAATAGAAGCTTATTGTTAATCTCCCTCCTGATACACACCGCTAGTCCATTGTTTCAAGAACTTTGTACAAGGTTATTTGTCTTTCATGCCCATTTTCTGCTAGAACATGTTCAACTACTGTGTAGGTCTGTGAGGGTTTTTTGTTTTGTTTTTGTTTTTGCAAGGGCATTAGGGAGCAGGGTTTCCCTTAAGGTCTAAACCTCAGACATATAAACAAGCTAGAACTCTCAACCTGCAATGCTCATTGTACCTTATCAATTCAAATAACAGTGACAATTAAAAAAATACGCATTTTACATATGTCCAAATTCCAAAGCATCTGTATGACTTAACAGTACAGCTTCCAATTAACTAAAATTCTCCTCCTGAACCAAGCATGCAATGTCTCACCTTGATGAAACCACTGTGGTTACAGCTGTCCTGTACAAACTTGTGTTTTATCAATCTTAAACCTGAGGCATAAATACCTGTAAGACTTTCTCAGATTATTTTCAGTCTTTCAAAACCATGGAAGATGCTATTTACTCCACCAGATGTTATTTTTTAAAACACTGTACTGTTGGACATTAAAACACCTGCCACGGATATGGAAAACCTGGATTAAACTTCCACACGGATTTACAGTCACATCTCCTACTTCCGTGACACAGAATACTAAGTGTCGTGCTATTGTCGGGTCTTTTGAGGACACTGGCCCATCTTTCATAGAGTAATCACACACTTCATGTGGCTCATACAGCTTTCTCTTTAGCTCAATAAAGAAAATTTACCTAGAAGCAACTTAAGCAACTGCCTCTCCTGCAGTTACTCTGAAATATTTACATCAGAAGAATATACTCTGAAATATTAACATCTTCCCAGAGTTATTCATGGGCAAAAGTGTGTTCCTGTCTCAAGGGAGAATTTCCACCACTAGGCTCAGGCACCATGCATGCTCCTGTGTGCCATTGCCACTCTTAAGCTAGCCAGTTCATGCAAAGAGAGATCCACAGAAGAAAAGCAAGTCCCAATTCCTTCCTTCCGCTTTACAAAGACTTATGTTACAGAGCACATAAGGCCTAATGCCATTCTGCTTTTTCTTAACCTACCAGATTATAGACAGCCCAGCTTTACACCTCCGCACTCTGTATTGAGCTTCTGTTCAAATTACCATGACTAAATCCACAAAGGAATTTAGGCTTCTCAACAATTAACACAATGGTACTCTGCCAATTCCCCAAGCTGACAATTTAGAAATGAAAAAGTAAGGGACCTATACGAAAAACAGTCCTTAGCTTTACCAATCTAGTAATTTTAACATTCTCTGCCACTTGTGGCAGAGGGCAGGGAACAACAGACCTACTGCAACTGAAGCTTTCAGGCACTGAACCCTAGGGTGAAGAGAATGATAGCTGTCACCTCAAATGTGTACAAAACCACTCACCAGAAGACAAACAACAGTGCAGAGAACCATCTTTCTTAAATATTTCTTTAGTCAGTTCATTCATATTACTACTATGATCCACCTAACTGAAAATACAATCTAAAGACAAAAGTAACAGTGCTAAGTTTTGAAGGTATCCAGCTATGTGTAGATAACTCTTCATCATTTTAGAATACAAGGTAACACTGCTGGAGTCTCATATTTTTCTGGTATCTATTTTTTTACCTCCAAGAGTCTGATCTCAAAGGCAATATCTGTTTTTCAGGACAACCCAACATGTGTATTTGGGTTTCCCACTTCTAATGACATCATAAAAACAGCTGAAGTCAGACAAAAGCTCATTGACACACAATTGCTTGGGCAAACTCTTTGTTTCCTGCTCACAGATTTACATAATCATGACAGTTACCCACCCTTCAGTGTGTAAAAAAAGGTTATTACTTCAAGAACTCAGATACACGACAACAGCAGAATCAAGCTACTTGCACCTACACAGCCTCCACCTTTGTCCCTCTTCATGTTGCTTATCAGTGCTTATGGTGCTGCTAAAATGCCTAAGCCTACCAAGACAACTTCTGCTCCCTATGAGAACTCAAACAATGCTGTCACTGAAATCTGAGAGAAGAGCTACAAGTAATTTAAGAATAGCAGAAAGGAGAGTTACTGCTGAAGTACATCAATTATAACTCCTAGCCATGGGCATCATGAACACTTCTGTCAATGACATAACTGAATGTATCACTGGAAAAACATGCCATCTGGCATATCACAAGGAATCCCTGACCATCAGTTCCTAAGAGGTGGAGTGTGCTACCCCTGGCACTTTCCCAACTGTGCCATGCCTAAGCAAACTTGGGCCAGGACCTAAAAGGTGCTTTTGCCATATGGATACTGATGAACGAAAAACTAGACATGAGCTGGCACTAAGTGTTTGCAGCCCAGAAAGCTAACCTTATCCTGGGCTGCATCAAAAAAAGCATGATCAGCGGGTTGAGGGAGGTGATTTTGCCCCTGTCTTCCACCCTGGTGCTTTTACCACATACTCTTAAGGCCTTCACACAAAACTCTTCTCCAAACTGGTTCTGAAGAGATTTTTGATGGGATAGCAGTGATAGGTTCATTATTCATGAAGGGTGTGAAAAGAGAAAGAGATCTGGCAACAAACCAAACCGCATCAGCTTGTTGGACGTCACAAACTATTCTGACTTTGGGCACGTTCAGAATCAGGTGACAATTTGAGTCAGCTCTCCTATGATGTCTCCTATCATTAAAGAGAAGGGACGTCCATCTACTTCATAACAGGAAAATCAACAGCAAGTGCATTATTCCTGACAGACATTTGTCAATCTGTTTCAGAAGGCATCCAACAAGAAAGATATCCCAACTTCTGTATATACTTCAGCACTTAGTTATCCTTAGCATTCACTGTTTTTTCCCTAGCTCAAATCAAACTGTCCTTTCCTGTAATTTGAGCCTGAAATGCAGCAGTTCCAGAGATTTAGATACACACAGTCAATTACATGTGAAAGCAGGACCAGAGCAGCCCAACTGCCAAGCTACACTTTATCTTGCATTGCACACAGCACAGCAAGTCTGAGGGTCTGCAGGTAGGTAGCCATAGCTATCAGTGAGGCTTAGCCAATAGATTATGCTAAAGAAAGCAATATGACTTAGAGAAAATACTATATTAGATTGTGACTCTGATCAAGAAACTCTTACAGATTTAGAAACCACCTTATTCAAAAGTAGAGTTGAATCACTGTTCCTTAAAGGTGCCATGGACCACCACACACATTGCCCCAGTCAACTCAGTGGGCTGCATCTCATACTTCCAGTAAGTTAGAAGCAGCTTGTCAAGCTTGTGGCCTCATGCTAATGCAAGTACCAACTATGAAGTTAGGCCTACATATAAAGACAATAGGTAAATTGCACAGAGCACAAACAGATTCCTGGAGAGAAGTTCCAAAACTCTAAGGCTGCAAGAGCCAGAATGAAAAACCCACAGCATCAGTGTGTGACCAGCATCAACGTACATCTTAGCTAGAAACATCAATGATCCCAACGCTTTATGAAATGAAGCATGAACCCCAAAACAGGCTTTAACAGGTGTCAAGTTGTTGATGATTCCCAGAGATATGCAGATAGCATCTGTCTCATGTTTTATTTCCCTCTCACACATCAGTAGATAAACATAAGAACCCAGCTGGTAAGCTCATGTGCTGCTGGTCCGAGTAGTATCATCATTACAAGAAAGTTACATGCCATAGAGAACTTGTAACTGAACTTCTGGATTTTAAAAATCTTGACACCCCAACTGCAGTATTACTGAAACTGAAAATTTCCAGAGAATCCAAATTCAGGATTGAAGACATGTAAGTTTAGATAAGAAAGGGAATCATATAGCAGGAGGAAGCTGTTTAGGTGATGTTTCTTTTTGTTTTGGTTTCTTTTTTCATTTGTTTGTTTCTGATGGTAAATCACCTGGGTAATTTCTTTTCTATAACATGACATATCATCAACAGGAAGTCTCTAAAGCAGAAAATGGATCCCATCCTGTTCAAGTCTCTTTATTCCTGAAGATCGTAATTTCTCCAGAAATTTCTCACACTAGTAGCTTGGAGGGAAAGGAGGACTTGGTTTCTAGGAAGCTCTTTGGCTTCCAAAGGTAAAGTCATAGCATGCTGCCAACACACTCCAGGGGATACTCGATACCCCACTTTGCCCTGGCCCACTAGGAGAATGGCTCAGGAAATCAGTGCTGAGCTTGTGCTTGTTTTGTCTTCTTGTTAACAGAGCACATTGTAAAGTATTCATTTATCATGTACTGCTTCAGCTAAGTAAAAATAAGAGCTCTTCCACAGTTTTTGTTTGCTATTTGTGTTCTTTACAGCACTGTTAATTTCAGAGCCAGCTATTAGTCTACTATAGCTCAAACAAGTATTTCAATGTTTTTTCTAACTGGGGAAAGACAGGTTGATATCTGTGGGTTTTGAGGCAACACAGGATATTACAGTTGTTTTGCCAGTTAATTGCTCTGTGTTGACTATCTGTAGGCCAAAACTGATTTTTCAGCTAATGGGACTTGATCCTCGTTTAAGCAGCAAGTACAGCCACGAGAAGAGCAAAGTTATCATGGGTGACATTACTTCAAGGATTTTTAGAAACTTCCTAGTTCTCCTCTATCAATACAGTTTCACTGCTGGTCAGGTAATATAATTAATTACTGAAGAATCCAAAACTTCAGCCATGTTTTCCACAAAAGGTTTTCTCCCTGAATAGATAAATTCTCCCTCAAGGAAGATAAGTCTACAGACATAATTCTAAAACAAGACTTCCTTTCCATCTCCATTTTTGGTAGGCAGCATAGCTACACACATTTTTTATGAGATGCATTATATACTTAGGAAAATCAGGCCTTTTAAGAGATTCCAATTCATGTAACAAAGGCCAGTGCCAACTAGAAAGGTGGAGAGAAAAGTCCTTGAAAATATTCTCAAACAGCAATAAAGGGTTGGAATAATATGACTATACATATTTTCCAAATTGGGTAAAGGAAGGAGCACCTGTGTCCATACCATAAACCTAAACCCATGGCAGCTGAAGTTACACAAAAGAAGGTTTCAAGGACAGAAACAAAAACATGAGTCACACACAGGGAGTTCTTAAGATACGTGAGAACTGGAAGCCAAAGGTAGTATAATCTGAAGCAGATAATCTATTTTGTATCCCCAAAGTTTTTCAATTATTAGGTAGTTTCCTCTATTTGAAAAATAAACGTATGGAAAAGAGGATTTCCCTTCCTAGAAATTGCTTACTTCCTCAGAGCTTTTACATCCCCTGTTTTTCAAATCCATCCTCCTATTAATAATAATAACTCAAAAGAAACCTTTTCCCCCCTCAAGGCTCTTCAATTTTTCATCAGCTTGATGCAATTACTGTTCAAAACAGAAATTCTTAATTCTAACCGTTAGACAAAGATCACTACAAGCAATAGACTAATGAACACTAAGCAAACTGAAGGACAAAGTCAGTGACTTATGGTATTCTCTTTTTCTAAAATTGCTTGAAAGTTTTACATATATCAAGAAACAAAATTGACAAATTGAAACGTAACTTTTCTCTACAGAATTTATACAGGGTAGTTAATCACACAGTTTTCTATTTTACTTCCTGGAAGAAAAGGCAGAGACTAGAAAGTTGTCAGATTACACCTTTGTATATAAAAACATCAAAAGTAGACATTAGACATATATTAGAAGTTTAATTTAGTACAAATTCAGTGTCCAAACACCAAACTGTTCTTGTCTTATGAACCTACTAACTTAAATTTTAAGCCTATGCACATTTCGTGCCTAGAGCAATTACAAAAATTGTTCATAAGAAGAACATTATAAAAGCATTTTTTTTTAGCCTTTGCATTCTCATAAGCAGGGTAAAAAGAAATTACATACGACTGACAGTTATCTGAAGATTAGAGTTTGAAGCCACAGTCCAACAATGGGAGGGGGGAGAAATCACTAACAGTTCTATGTAGTGTCTGTATAGCTTTTGGTTATTTATAACAAATCAGCTTACAAAGAGATGGTGGCATGAACTAGAAACGCATAAATCAAGATAAAAGTCTAAACTGTCTCTAAGTTGAGTAGTTCAAACCATAGTTTCAAAAGGAGAAATAGCATTGAAATATAAAAACAACCAAACCTCTATGCTGTTATGTCATCCACACCTAAAAAAGTCAACACAAAATCATTTTATGATGCAATATTGAAACTTGCTGCCCTTGAAATGACTACACAATTTCCTGTTTCCTCCTCTTGATGAAGCTAAAATGACCCCTTGCCTTGATTTTGATAGTGACATTTCAAACTTGCAGGTGTGTCTGATACAAAGAGCACAGAAAGTGAGATGATAAAACACCAAAACCACATTGACCTCAATTAGTGAATCTGGTTAGCATTTGTAGGATCCCAGCTTTAAATGCACAGCATTTTAAAATAACTTCACATGTCCATCAAGTTTTAAGGCAAAACTATCTAACAGAACATCCCAATAATATGATAAAATGTGGGTATATAAACATGTAAAGCCATTTCCACTAATAAACACACTCTAAATAAGGTCAGCAGATTCACTCAAGATGGTGCTAACCTTTGCAGTAGATCCTACTAATGATAGTAGGATTTAAATGCCTATGCAAGTAATAATAAAATAATTTATTTCAGTGACACAAATATACACAAGTGCAAAACTCTTTTTCCATCTTTTATTTAAATCTCTTCAATACTCTTCAAAAAGAATTTACGGGCATTTTGGGCTGAATCTAAAATGAGAACAGCAAAAAGCTGGATGCTATGGCCTTCTCAGTGGCATTTTAAAAGTACACAAATTTACTGTAACTATTTTTAATGAATTCACAGAGGATCCTTAGCTTTGCCTTCAAAGCGAGAAACAGATCAAAAAGAGCTTCCAAAATTACCAGAAAATAATAATTTCATTTGTAAGCTTAATTTTGCTAAACTATCTTTGCCCTTCCTGCACAAACACTGAAATAAATTCTAAATTCGTCGTTTAGAATGTTTCTTTTTAAAGAATACTATATACACCCAGGTCTGAGGTAAGTAACAGAACAACTAACTTGCACTCATGACCTTGCTTATAAAAGCCTTACTCAGACTAGATTCTTACAAGCCCAAACTTGAATTGCCATTTCAGTACTTGCAGCAGGTGATACTAATTCAGGATTATGAGAAACAAGAACTTAGATTTCACTGTTTTGCAAATCTAAGGGTAAAAGTTCAAAATTGCATACTGTACCCACCAAAAAAGGTAGTGGCTTCAGAGTGTAGTTCCAAACTTATCCCTAGGAAAGTTCATGAAGAAAAAACTCTCTTGGCCAAAGACAAGCTAAAAATCTTTCTAGATCTTTAAAAAAGACCTCAGTAAGAACTATCCACATGTCAACGCTAGAGAAAATAAGTCCAAAATTCAAATGCAGCTGCTTCTTTTAAGATGATTTAATTTATATGTATTATCTTGTTTTTACAATATTGAATGTGAAAGTTTCACAGCATTAACTGCAATTAGTTTAGAAAAAACACACTTTAAATGAACATAAAAGAAATCTGTTCCTAAACATACTGCAAGATAAAATCCACAGAAGCCTAACTCCAATTTATACAATACTGAAGGTAACAGTAGAATTACACAGACTTGACAGGACTACACACCAGAAAGCTTGCAGTATAACCAAGCCTCCTCCAAGCTTACAGCTCAGTTGATAATTTTGAAAATCAAGTAATGCACTGAGAAATGGACACTTTCAATAATAAACTTGCAGTCCTGATACATGTGTACATAAAGCAAAACACACAAGATATTCCACCAACATTCTAAGAGAACTTGGCCCAGTTAAAACAATTTGTTACAAACGCAAAGGACAGAAATTAGCAAATCGTCAGCAAATATACAGACACAGCGGAAGTAGAAGACAGCTCAGTGTAAATGGTAGTTTCATAGCTGGTTTGGGGCACTGATCCAAGAGTCAGACAATCAAGTTCCCTCTCTTACAATGGCCAGCTAAACTGAGTACTACAGCATGTTCTTTTATGAAGTGTTATGTTTGCCCCCAAGCTACCTACTGGTTGTACTGCCCCAGCTCGTGTTACAGGCGTGGCTGCAGTGCCACGTTTGTGTCATTCGGTGGCAGAGAGGATAAGGCGAGGTCTTCCCCTGGTGCTCTGACCCACGTGGGCTCCCAGGATTGCTCAACAACCTGACATCATTGCTTTTCTGTTTGTTGTTTTTTTTCCTTAATGTTAATCTGAGATGTTACACTTGAGAGGCGGCGGGCGTTGGCCGAGTGGCGTAGGCCCCCGCCTGTGGAGCCGGCTCCTCCTCTGAAGACGCCGGGTCGAATCCTGGAGGAACTCGCTGTCGCCGTCCGAGCGTGCTCGGCCGTGGCAAGATGAGCCTCAGGAGTAAAGGGGGTGGGGCCAGTTCCACGCACACTGTGCCTCACCTAAAAAATCCATTGCGCAGGCTTATCCCAAAATCTTTGTTCGCGAAGTCCAGCCAACAACCTGCTGGCTGACCCCTAAATCTCAGAATTGCAATATTCCATTGCAGGCAGAGACAGCAACTATCTACTTGAAAACATGGGCCAGACTTCTAATGCTTCATCTAAGTGCTTATGAAGAGCCAAGACTCAACCGTCTGCATTCTCCAAGAACAAAATATAACAAAGAATAAAACCACAGAAGGAGAAAAATTTGTTTTCAAATCTTCAAATTTCAGTTGGAACTCCTAAGTGTCCGTATGAAGAGTGAAAAACAAGTAAAGAAATTAAATCTGTGGGTTTCCCTGGCACACTGTGTACAAGTGAGAAATCTGACTAGAATGCAAATATGATTTTTTTTTTAATATGAAAACCCACAAAAACCCTTGGATACTCAAATGTGAATTCCTTGAGGACCCAGCTCATGCTTCTTCACACCTGCTTCCCCCTTTGCTCTCCTAAGAATGTGTTGTAGCTTTTCCTGAGAGTACTGACTTCACAGTATTTTTGAAATCTTTCTTTGGTGCCTCATCAGGAATGCTATTGTTTAGGCCATTTGTCAACACACAATTTAACTTCAATATTTGAGCCCACTATTGTAAGTAACGTGTGTTCTGATCTCTGCAAAATCCAACCCATGAAACCAGTCTAATCTTTTTTTCTCTTGAAGCCACTGTGTTTCTCCCTACCCCAGAACAGAGGGCACATACAGATGGCTCCTTGTCATCTTACTGCACCAATTATATCCTCTTCCTTTTTCCTTTCAAGCACTTTCATAATTATCTTCCTGTCTTCTCTTGCAACTCCCAAAATTCTCCACACAACTGTAGACAATATCTGCTCAAATTCTCCCACATACATTTCATCCATTCATAAGAAGCAGTACCCTTTTATTATGTCAACACTTCCCAAGTTCATCTACAAAGCTACTATTTGTTTCTTTCTCAGACACCTTTCAAATTTTCATTTCTGCTACAGGAAGTTGGGAAACCACTGCTATCACAGTCAAGCAGTGGTCAAAGCCACCTGTTAGTCAATGCGCTCTTCAGTTTACCTTTGCATCAAGTGTGTTCCATCTTTTATGTTCAGAAACTATTGCAAAGTGAACTTGACCACAATCCTTTCTTTAAATGATTATCTAATATTGATAGAAACAATTACTTAAAAGCAAGAGTTTCCTTTTGCATAGAAATTCAGATGACAGTCTTTTTATCCATTCATTACAAAATAATTCCTCTGCTGTTTCTCTTCTGACGGCCAATGAAAAAGAGAAGGAATGCCAGAAATGGAAGTGGAATGCATCTATGTAGAAAGAGTGTAAACATCTACTTGCTGGTGTACTTTTTGTAGCTCCTTTAGTCAAACTGACATGTTTGTTTTGTGTTTTTTACCTGAGCAGTAACTGATTTTAGACAATAGTGTTTAAAATAATTACACCACTAAATATTGCAAAAAGTAAACAAATTCACACCTAGATTAATACAGCATAACATCTCTGCAATTATTACTGGCTTTCTCATAAGAAAAGTACTGCCTCAAGCTGGAAGGCATCCTCCTACTGCTTCACTATAGTATGTGTTAAATGCAACAGATACAGGCTTCCAAACAATTTTTATAGATTTTACAGTCCTGACAAAGCATGTCCTGAATCTGGCCTTTGCTCAAGACCATAAATCAGTCATCTGTGAATCAAATGCCACTGGAAAAAGGATGTGAACACGTAAATCTACAGCTATGCAAATAAGGAATTAAAAACCTCTCTCCTGTACTTGTTTAAAAGTAGAATGATAATCTGCAAGGCTCAGATTACATGATCTGTATCTGTAAAGTGACCCTTACAGAAGAGGTCTCTTAAAAGACTTGAATTTGCCTGATTATCTGCATGTATGTCAAAACAAAGCCTTTAGTTTGGTCTTTATTCTACTGTCAAACCTGTCAGCCTCTCTCTTCACTCTCATACAGTAGCACTTCATTTGATTAGCCTCTTTTATATTTTACTTATTCTAAGTAAACATTGGATTGCATCAGTCACACTGAAATAATTATTTCCTCCAAATTCCTAACAAATACAGATTTTTCCAAAAGAAAAAACAGTGTGATTACCACAAATTTGGTTATCTTGGAGAACGTCACATTCATTAGAAATTCACTAGAAATGAAATTAAATTTGTGCGGGCAACTGCTGGCTTCTGTCATAATTTACTTAATAAAATATGCAAACTGCATAACTGGAGCAGCAGTGTGATATACATGATGAATATATGAATTAAATTACACATACTGAATGTTTTTCATTGGCACCCCTTTGGGTTGCTACTGCTTGCTTGTCTCTAAATCTTTACTATTAGTAGGAAAAAAACCAAAATGGGGTTGATGCCTAAAGCAGACAATAACTGCTTAAGATTTTAAGAAGTGCAAAGCACAAAACACACATAAGTCAGTAGTGTGAGCTCTATATTCAAAAAGGATTTATTACATACTTCATCTAGGCCAACCACTAGGGCTTAGTACTGCCTCAAAAGCTACAGTCTGTTTGAAAATAAAAACTTCCACAGATGTCTTACAATGTTTAAAAACAGCAGTGAAAATACCAAGCCAAAGCTTGGGCCATCTAATTCATTAATCCATTCCTTATGATGGCCCAGGATGGCTGCTTCATCAGAGAGAGCAAAGCATATTGTGCTAGAGATCTACTAATTAACCTTTCTGAAATACAACCCTTTGTAATTCTCACCAATAAATAATCCCTTCGTACCCATTATTTACTCTCACTTACTTACCATAGTCCAAGGTACTAAAAAAGCTCATATCTGCTCAAAAGAACAGAGAATTTGAAGTTCTCAAACAAATACAAAATTCAGTGATAGAGATTTAGTACCTTGCAAGTGTCATTTTGCACTTGCTTGAAAACTTGGTGCCAATGATATCTTGATTTTACAATACATTTGTATTTACAA
Source organism: Formicarius rufipectus (assembly GCA_013399695.1). Lineage (NCBI taxonomy): Eukaryota > Metazoa > Chordata > Aves > Passeriformes > Formicariidae > Formicarius > Formicarius rufipectus. The sequence continues at coordinate 1,676,305 of VXAU01003163.1, forward strand.
AAACGAAAATATTTTCAGTTTTATAATTGTGTCTAATTTTTTATTATTAAGAGAAAATGCATATTCAAAACCAGACAACATTCAAAGCATCAAATATAACTGTCCTACCCCATGTTTTGTTCCATTGCCTGATTCACTACTTTTCCCTTTTGGTCACTTCAAAGAGTGAAAATACTGTTGATATGCACAGAGACTCTAATGTGCAATTTCTAGTTCATATATTTTTCAGACAACAGCATTGACCTAGATAACTGAAATACGGACAACCTCCCTACTCCACCATTTGCTAAAACTAAACTTTCACAAAGTATTAACTTTGAGCAAGTCAATCCCACTGACAGATACGTGGCTTTGTTCAACATGGTAGCATTTAATGTACACTGTGGTGCTGAAGCTTTATATTCAGGTTACAATTAAATCAGAGTCCTCAGATATTACGGCTGAAAAGAACATCCTATGGCTGTCCTGCTCCTGACGTAGTCCTCACCCCTTCTTACCATGGGCTACATTGTCCAACCCTAAGCCTTTCAGGAGGTGTTACAACTACCTTGCAGTATAGCTGCAGTTGAACTGGGAACCTATTCATACTCCTCAGGAAAAAAAAAAAACAACCAACAAACAAAACAAACAAACAAAAAACCCATAACAACAAAACAAACAAACAACAAAAAAACACAAACAAACAAAAAACACACAAAAAAATTAAACAAGGAACTAGATCTGGAAAAAAATTATTCCAGATCCTTTTAAATGATCTGGAAAACCCCCCCCACACACACACGAAAAAAACCCAAACCAACCCCAAACCAACAAAAAAACCCCAAACAAAGAAAACCCCAAAAAGACTCTTCCACTTATTCTGACCTTCAGTCACAACTACCGTTTTCTGATTAGTATAACTGTTGATTCTACAAATAAATGCAACCTTTAGAAGCCAATGATTTAACTGTTTTTATAAACCTTAATGAATTTGATTTTCAACTATGAGAATTGTAGTTGCTTATTCCCTTTCCATTTGGTTTCATCATGCATCCCTGTCTATTTTTTGGGGTCCTGAAGAAGCAATGGAATAGCTGCTAAACTGGGGATAGCTTTAGTTACGAATCAAACAGTTAAGATGTACACTGCTTTAATGCTTGTACATAAAACACAAGTGCCCTAAAAAGAAGTAAATCTTTCATTATTCTATGTCTCAGCATTATTTAAAAGCTATTTTCTGAAAATGCTAATGAAAAAGTGTACTGTATAGTTTGATCATAGCAAAGATTAAGAGGGAGGATGTTTGCTTTTCCTGTAATTTGTATTTTTTCCCCACCATCCTTTGAGTCTCAGGATCTTCAGCACCACTTCTTGAAAAAGTGCACTGTGACACTCAGGTTACTTAAGAACACAGAACCACATATCTGTGCTATTCAACTCCCTGATGGTGGTTGGTGAGGTTTTTAAGGGTGGATGAGTCAGAACACTATCTGTATTCAGTACAGAAAGTTGAAAAAAATGACATTAGAAGGAACTGAAGAAAAGGGTCCGCCCTTGGAATTTCCTACTTTACAGCAGCATTAGCTGTGATGTATCACTGTTATGGAACAATACATCTGAACAGAAAAATACATTACATGCTTCAAAAACACTGAAAGCAGGAGTAGATCTAAAATGTGGTCATCCAGTATGCCTTTACTCAAAGATACATACTGCCCTTTTAAGTACTTACTTCTCTCCCTTTTCCCTTCCATACACAAAGTTTTCCATTACATCAGTGCCTTTGAAAGTCTTTTTAGCTTTTGTTTTAGGCCTAAAATGTTAAGAAGCTTCATCATTTCAGAAAGGTCAGCTTCTGTCAAAACATTTTCATGAAAAGACACCAGACTATTTGAAGAAAAATGAACATAGAGTATCTATGGTACTGTCATCTCTCAAATGGGAAGCTAAACTCTACATACAACAGTAAAAAAAGAAAATTCAGACTGGCAGCAGCAACACGCTTAATGCAATATGAAATAACAACATGGGAAAAGATCAATATCACAGCAGTAGGACACAACACCAAAGTATATATTTGTAAAATTCCAGTTTACAAACAAAGAGAAATTGACAACTTCTATTTCTATGTGCAGACAGCTTCCCTGGAGCAGAAATACTGTTCCATCATCACATGTCATGATGTTTGTGCGCTCCGGATGTAACCTCATAATTGATGCATTATATTCAATATTTGATCCTTGCAGTCCAGAAGTGACATTCATCCATTCCACAGTGTAACATTATACAATGTACCCTAATTTGATACCCAAGTGTCTTCCCTGAGCACATACCACCTGTATTGTTGCTCACAGGTTTGTCAGATATGCAAGTACAATGAGAATAATCCATAAGGCGAGAGTAGATAAAGGTTACTGTGCTCCATACACCCCATGGTTGGGTGATGCTTATCACTGTTTGCTTAAAGCTAATTACTTTAAACAAACAACATACCAAAAAAGCTGTTACACCACTTGATTCTGCCTTCTTTGGTCATCCTGGTCTCTTATTTCTATTACTATTTGCACCTGTTATTATGACACTGCATTTAAGGATTCATCTGCCTGCTTTTGATTTGTTGGTATCCTGTTTAAGAGCAACACATGGAACCAGACTCACCTTCTAAGGTCATCTGTAAAAAAAAAAAAATAAATTGAAGTGGTTGTAATTTTAAAGCATGGTAGCTGATGTTATTTACAACTCTGCTGACCAAGGGAGAGCCTGAGTTTGCATAACCCAAAGGCTTTCAAATAACATCTAATCATCTCTTGATAGAAACTGTGGCTTCATTGAAACATGTAAAACTTCTAGACTTCATCTAGAACTCGACATTACCATTTCTAATGAAAAAACACCCAATTTGTCATTCCATGGCATATTATTGTCAAGGTCTTCTTATAAACCTGCTAAGTACACCTCAATACATCATGATAAGAAAAATGTCCCTTTCCCTGCATGACCATTTAATTTCTACATCAGTGACCCAATTCTAGGCCTTTATATCTTATATCATGTGGAATTAGTTCATACTGGATATAGTCATTACTTAGTTTCTTTTTCTTACCTCTAATTCATTTAAATTCTTCCTCTGCACCAGATTCTATTGCAGCACCTCCATGTCCATTACTGACAGTCACTGATTTGATTTACAAATAGCTCTGAGGAGATCAGATGTTGCCAAAGAGACAGTAAGGAAAGAGAGGGAAGCTGGGAAGTGATATGAGAAAAACAACAAAAGGAGAAAAAAGCGGAATGGAAAGAGTACAGAATATTGGTCTAAACAATAGCGACTAATAGGATGCATCTATCAGCACCTAATGGGTGCACACCGTTCAGTGATTAGTCATAGCTAGTCCTCGCTTGTTTTCATAACCTCTTAACTTCTTTGTAGCGAGATTAGTCCACCCTCAACCATAAGATCCTCCACTTATTATATACTGCTACATCCACGCTTCTTATTGTTGTAAACAAAACCTGTCTATCTCTTTGTTTAAGGCTTACCAACATCTTAAATATTAGCTTTGCTTGTTTATAATTTTCTCTAAACCACTTACTGTATGACCCCAAAACAGAGATATAGAAAAAGAAGTTGGGGTGTGTATTCACCAAAACCCCAAATCCTACAATGATTTAAGTAATATGGAGCTTTCCTAATAGAAAAAACAAAAACAAAAAACAAACAACAAAAAACCAAAACATAGTAGCAATTAAATGATATATTGCAGTATCTCATTTGGGGGATTGTTGCTGAACACGCTTGTTCAAATGCCTTTGAAGGATATATACAGAAACAACACCTTGGAATCTGGCTTCTAGTTACAAAGCACTGGTCACTAATTTAACCATAAAGATACCAGTCCTCAATTTTTTGATTTTCTGCCCACTCATATGTCCAAACAAATGGCTCATTTCAGTGTCATTTAAATCCATATAATTATTAAAGATTTAAGACCAAAACATCATCTCATTTTCTATAGATGAAAGGTGAATCAGAAAATCTGCTTCAGTTGTCCAAAAAATTTAATGTATTTCAGTATTAACTAATTCAGAAATTGCATTACAGCATAAGAATACAGCTGGTAATGTGGAAAATACTACATTTAATAGAAATGTTATCTGCCTGGAGGAACTGCAGTTTTATTGACCTAGGAGGTCAATAAAACTCTAGGTCTAACTAGAGTTTTCACCTCAAAAGCACATGTGTTGTGATTAATACCTATTCAGAACAATTCATTTTGCACTGAAAACCTGCTGCACTAACACACAGCCCCTATTAGAAGGCCCCTCCCATTTCACAATTAGTTTCTTACATTCATCTTAGTGTTTTTATTTTCTCTACCTTCAGCAGACTATCTCAGAATCACTGATTGTTCCATAAAAGTTGAACCGTCTTGTTCTATTAATGCGCTGGTGCTCCATGTGGAGTGCTTGTTTCCTTCCTCTTACTGAACGCCAAACGGAGGGACACAATGGGTGTGTTGTGCTCTGTCTAGCACGGTACGTGCGATATCTTTAAAAAGGAGGTGTGAGCCGGCTATAATACCAGTACTCTTAACAGCACAAGTACCACAAACTAATCAACCACAGCACTGGGGCATGCAGTCCATTGAAAGCTGATGAAAAAGCTGCTTTTTATTATGACCTACATACTGCACAGCAGCAGCAGGACAATTTAAATCTGACACTGAGGCTGAACACAATGCATGGAATCCACTAATGATGAACTCAGCCATGTAAGGCTTTTCAAAGATGCTCATGAGTTCTATTTTATTTTATTCCACCTAATGCTATCATCATGGTAAAAAGCACAATAAGAATACAAACAAACAAAAAATAGTCATCGTCTCTTAGTGCAGGTATAAAATTTTGTCAACTACTCGAAACACCCTTCTGAATCAGCAACTACATGGAACACGACATAGAAACACTTAAGGAAAACGCAGTCTGATCAATGCATTCAGCAACTACTCTAAACCCAGCCACTGACCAGAGCCGACCTTGCAACGCCCGGACACCTGGCGAAGCGTATTTCCCGCACGAAGTTGCGCTCAGCTGTGTTCCCCAGAGCCGCACTCAGGCGTCCCTCCCTGCCGGCTCCCTTTGGTGGCAGCAGGAGCTGCCCCGCCGGCGCGGCCCGGCGCGCCCGGGATGCCGCACACCTGCTCCGGCTGCCCGCGCCCCACCGCGCCGGGGGCGAGGGCGACACCCTCCTCCTCCTCCTAGATCCCAGGCTCCCGCTCGCAGCAGCAGCTAGCGAGCTGTCGACACAGCACTGCGGAGGAGCCTCACCTCCACAAGACAAAACCCCGCTCCGCCGCCTGACAGCAGATACGCAGCGCGGTCGCCGCGCAATCCGCCTCCTCCGACCCGGCGGGAGCGGCAGCTGCCGGTCTGTCAAAATGGCAGCTCGCGGCCCCGCTGGGATTACTCACTCGTATGCCAGTTTCTTCTGTTTTCCCCCGGCGGGATTTTTGTTTATTATTCCCCGGTACGGCACAGCATAATATGTCACATTGTTTTCCGTAAGCAAAATGGCTGGTCCCCTCGGCACCGCCGCAGAGCGCTCATTGGGCTCCCCCGGCTTGCCGGAGCCATGGCAACAGCCAACAGCTGCCCTGCCCTGCCCTGCCTGTCCCTGCCCTGCCCGTCCCTGCCTGCCCGAGCCGCCCCCCGAGCCCCCGGCCGGGCGCACCCGCCGCAGTGACGGGCGGTGATGGAGCGCCGCGGAGAGCCACCCCGATCGGGGGCTGCAGGGCACCGCCTTGCAGGGAGGCTGTTCTGATGCACCAAACTCAAGCGCAGAAATTGTTTGACAGGGCACGGCAGAAGCACTCAGGGTAAACAGTCGTCTTTATTTAGGAAATAACCGCTGGGATATCCGTTACACAATTGGCAGCTGGTTGTCCAACAATACGGCACAAGCCCACGCTCGTTTACCAAAAGCTAACCCCTGACATTATCGCAGCTTCTAGTGTTTATAAACACATTGCTTAATCTTAATAGATCAAAGGCTGCTGCTATTTAGATGACTTTTAAAAGTTGTGCCTTGCAAGCACCACGTAAAACCAGTTTTATTCTATTTAGAAAATGCAGTTTTTCATTACAATTAGAAGTAGGAAGAAAAGGCGATATTTGTGAGCAATTTAAATCTGCTTATGGAAATCCACACTTGAAGAGCTGTCATTAGCTCATATCTCAGCTGCCAGGGGTCAGGAACAAAAGCTAGGAAGCACATGCAGCACTCTTCAACCTAAAGTTCTCGTAAAATCATTTAGAAGCACTAAATATATCTAACTAAGCATACTGCATTCATACACAAGAGTTCTGAGTATTGGTCAGAACTTCCTAGTCATTAGCAGGGGTTGATTTAATACATATATCAAATCATGGCATTTCCTTGTTCAGTGTCATACTTTTCTACAGCTACAGCAGGGTTTTCGCCTCTGAGTACAGGGCTTTGCTGCTCCACCACTAAGTAAATTTGCTGTTCTCAGGATCCAAGGGCAGTGGTGTCCACACTGAGTCCCAGGCAGAGAACTAAGGTCCACTGATGGATTTTATGCATTTCCTTCTTCAGCATCTTTACTCTCGTCCCCTTGTGTAAGGGCTGGTTTTTCTGAGTCTTGAGATCTATGAAATTGACCTGGGAGGAGCTCACTAAGAGATAAGTAGGTAAATTCTGTTTAGACTTCTGTGGTGTCAGAGCCAAAACACTCCATTAAGTTTAAATAGGTTTTTCATATTGTTTCTTCTTCAGTTAGCCTTCTCTAAAAAGTTGGGTGGATGTGCACATCTCTCAGACTGCAGCTGGGAATACGAGTCTGTTCTACCATGAGGCAAAAGAACCCCCAGCCTCCATGACTCACACACATACTTTCTGTGCTGTGATTACTGTCCAACAGTACCTTTTGAGCATCCCTGATTCTGACGCCTTTTTCTGGAAAACATTAAACTACTGAAGTAATTATTTACGTACTAAGTATTAAAACAAAACCAGCCTGCATTACAAGAATACCATATCACCGTGGTTGGTTCACTAACTTTTTTTGTTAATAAGCAACACGAAACAGACTGCGCATCCAGTCTCTTGCTTCCTAATGCATTGATCTAGAACTGTCTGTAATGCAGGCACACTCCAGAAAAGAGTGATGGAGCTTTTTCATGCAGCATGCTCATAGGACTTGACAAAATACATGCACGTGCAGCCTTTCCTTCTCTGCAGTTTCATAAATGATTAGGCAGAAATTAGAAAAAGGCTTAACCTAAGTGCAGATTATGGTTCTAATTTAGCAAGCAATTAAAGCACAAAGAGTGAGAAGCTAACCTGAGTTTACCCAAAGGCTCCGCAGAAGTCCTAGAAACAGTTTCTGACGCATGCTCTACAGTCATAAAATTTCTCCTGGAAAAACCTTCTAAAAATATAATGTCAAAAGATGTGTACTGGATCCACAGTGCAGGTACAAGACAGAATAACCTCTTACAGGCCTCCTAAGCTCAGTTACACTGATATGGCTGTTTTTCTAGGAAAGCTCCAGAGCCAGGCAGCTGAAATAATGGCTGCTAGTCTGCTTCCCTTATATAAAAATTGAAGTGCAAGGCATAGAGTCATACTAACCCTACAAGGAGTATTTAAGTGCTTAAAGATAACCAGTTGCCTGCTGTGTTAGAACAGAGCTGAAAATAGAACACATCATTTGGTATCTTTGCTCAAATCCAACTCCCACGTTAATTCAAATAAGCTTCCTGATCTCACTTGTAGTACTTGGAGGACAGTTGCTCACACCAAAAGCATCAGAGCTGAAAGAAAACTAGTATTCACCTATTCTTGACCTTCCCTAACAATCTTCAGTTTTGAGACAGAAATAACATGCGTTATTCTCAGCCTTACCTACAGATAGGTACTTGTACCAACATATAATTTGTCACTGTAATTTAGCCGTTCCTACTATTTTCCTTCACAAACTAGTTTCCAGCTGTCTCAAATCAGCTCCACAGAATATAAAATATATGCCTCCACTAAGGCAATGTCAATTCTTAAATCAACTCAAGAACTGTTATTTGCATACAATTAAAATTCATTGTTTTATGAAGAACAAATTTGTGTTCTAAAACCATTCTAAAAGCATGAACTATAAGAACATTAAAAGACATTTTCTTCCACGGACAGGAAATGAAAAAAGACCTGATCCTGGTTAAGAAGCAGTTACTATACTAAAATCAATTTACATAATCTATCAAAGGTCTCAAATTTAAAAGGACTTTTTTTTTTTTTTAATTGGTTGGTCAACTTGCTTAAATGCAAAGCAGTAGGTAAAGAGAATGAATACTTGCAGGTGGGTATGCTGAAATACAGACTAATTAACATAATTTTTCCAAGGATCTAGGTGGTGACAAGCCTGTGAAAAAAAATGCTTTGATACCTGATTTTAAAAACATTGCTATAATCAACTGCCTGGGATACAACTTGCAGAAGAGTGAACTGGAATTCAGGCATAAGGTATTACTTTTGTCCTGGGTCAAACTTATTTGTAGCTCCTCCAGCTACTGAGCACTGAGTACAATTCCAGTTCTTGGCTTTGTATTTTCAAGTTCTCCCCAGTAACAACTCTGATCAATGTTCTGTATTGTGGATTCAACCAGATACTTGGCAAAGACGCTGACAGAGAATTCCATCTAGATTGTACAGAGCAATTAGTTGATTTAAGTATTTAAGATGTGTCATGCATTTAAATAAAACAGTCACAAGCACATTTCAGAAACATTTTCTAAAGCATATTTAGGAAAGTCTTATTACAGGAAGTATATTCTTTTTTTCACAGTTGCTCTTTGAGACATACCACTCCTCACAAGTAGTGCAGCCATAAAATAGGATAGAAAAGATAGAAAAGGAACTGTGATTTTCTTAAAAGCAAATATTTAAAAATTCTGAAAGGAAACCCTGAAGCCCTTTTGTAATTAATTAGAGATGAAAGAGTCTTAACCTAATAAGACTAGATCCCTCATGTTTTACAGCAGTGTTAAAGATACTACTGAGTTCCTGGAGCAACTTCCACACTATTTCCTATCCTTTATTTAACATTTTACTTTCTGATATAATTTAGTAAAAAAGCAATAGTGAAGGTATCACTGCCTAATCTCACATATGAAATATTACAAAAATTATAGTAAGCTGCTTTTTAGCTGTTTTTATCTACAGTTTAAGGTCAATTTTTGCTGCATTTTAAGTAAAATGAAATACAATCTGAAATAGAGACTCAATATTTTCCTTTTCTGTTTACTTGGCCTTAAAATTGGTTTAACTACTATATCATAAATTATAACATCTACATATTTTTTGCCACTTATCCCAAGAAAACATCTCAAATTTTATGATGTATTGAGCAGATCATGAGAACTTTAGTATGTACAAATGCTCTGTTTCCAAATCTTTACAATAGTATTTCAGAGAAAAAGTTGAACTCATGAATAGATAATATGCAAGGTTCTCCCAAAAATAAGTGCTTAAATGTCCAACTTTAAGAGAAAATAACAAATCTTCAATATGAAATTAACACACAGATGAGTGTCTTAATGTTATCCTTCCAAATTTGGAAATATCACCAAGACATCAGCTGCAACCTAAAGCAAACCAAAAAAAATGAGAAAGTGCTACTGAAATGCACTATGCTTTCAGAGTAAGCCCAGAATATTGTCAAGACAATTAATAGCTATCTGGTCAATTTGTACTTGAAAGTTTTCCAGTCCTGATTGTGTCATTTACCAACAGCTCCATTGAATAACTATGTTAATTAATAAACCTAAGCAGAAGTTCAGATAAAGTTAAGTTCTGAAGAACACCCCGGGCCACCAAGTTTCTAAAAAAGAAAAGCTGGTTCTGTATCCATTCTGAACTAGAGATCCCTGCAAGGCTGAGTTCCTGTGAATATCAAATGCCAGTCTTGGTAGTAATGCTCTGCCAAAATGCTCAGAGGCCTGAAATGCTCTCAGTGCCAGAATTTTAATAACTTACAGCAAAAAATCTGGAATTTTACAAGAAATTTTCTGCTTTCCCACTTATTGGAAAATCAAAGTTTTCAGCACACATTATCAAGTCTTATTATATAGTCTATACTTATATCTAAAAATACAAACATGACATTGATAGCTACAAAATGAGAATAAAATGTTTTTGCATCTTTTCTACAAGAAAAGAGCAAACAATTCTAAAGTGAAAATTTTATTACATCACAGTAAGAGTTTCCTCACATTTTGCAATTTAAAGAGGAAACAAATAAATATCCAGGACAAAAAGTTATTCCTCCTCCTTAGACACCAACAGCCCAGACTGAAAGATATGTGGGTACTCAAACATCACTGTAAGATATTTAGGAAGATGAGCTGTCAGTCTCCAAGCCTTCCCTTTCTTGCATTTGTAATACACAAATCCGAAGCTTTCACCTTCTCCTTTATTGTTATTCTTCATCATGTTCTCCTTGGCTATAACCTAAAGCCACCTCCCTGTGATATTGCCAGTGTCCTGCTGAACTGTATCTTCTCTACTGGTCACACTTTTTCTTCCTCAAATCACTGCTTCAATTTTGCAACTCCTCGAGAGCAGCTACCAGAAAGGCTTGGGCTCTTGTATCCCTTATTTAGAAATCTACTGCCATCCCTTAAAAAGCCTGCTTTATATCACTCCTCATGCACCTTATTACCACCACTTTTATAGACTGCTCTTCCGTACTCTAGGTAAGTAGGACATGCATTCCTCTCTCTGTTTTGAGAAACAATTCTTAATATCTAACCACTACATTTATAGAATCTTGACTCTGCAAAATGGAAAAAAAACCAACAGGAATCAATTCAAATGTTCTATTTCTGTGCAACTTGAAATATCTAGAGACATCTGATTCATTGCTAATAATTAGGGTGTGGGCTTTTGCCTCCTTTTTTTTTTTTTTTAAAGATCTGTTTGTCCTTATCTATATTCCTTTTTCCCTATAGCCTCATTCACTTTCATCCACTTGCAAGCTGTAATTCTATCCCTTGTACTACTACCCAGGAAACAATAAGTCTGCTTCTTAATATTCTTCTCTAACCAACCTAATTTTGTTCAATCTGGCATAGGAAAAACAAAGAAGAAATTAAGTAACAAAATCAACCCCAAATTATCTCCTTCCAGCTCCCCCACCCCATACTTTCAACACTGCATGATGCTAAGAATCAGCTTACTAAAAATAGAGAACACTTCCCTAAACATGACCATACTTGTGGCTCTCAAATCAAAACAGTTATTCTTGCCTGATTAGATTGGCTTATTAAGATATAAAGAGAATGTTGGGCTAGTCCTGCCACTCCTCAGAGCTAATCAGAGGACATTTAAGGGTTTGCTCTTCCTTATATTTAGAATTCACACACCTTGCACGCAGCAATTTTCTCACCTCTGCAATCCTCTTGGAGAAATAACTATTCAAAACCTAAGTTCAAAAGGATCTAAAAGGAATGCCATTAGCTATGGTATTTGAGATCATCATTTGTTAGAAGCAGCAAGATTTGGGAAGAGCAGGTGAACGAGAGCATCAGCAGCAAACAGGTATGATAAAGGTGGCAAACCATTATAGCTTTCATCTTTGAAGACATGAAGTTTTATATAAACTTCTTACAAAGGGGACTTACATTTTATCAACTCTGAGAACTTGGCAGCATCTCTCTATCCCAGATGAGGTCACAAATCAATCTCAAAACACCCCTGACAAAGTATAAATACCATAGCAGAGTATGTCTAAATCACACTAACAGGTCTGCTTGGCATGGCTACAATAGCAGAGCTGATAAGGTACCAACCAGCTTATCCAACACATTCTTTTCATGAAGAGGTCATTTCTTCTTTCGTGCTTGGAAGTGAAACAATGCCAAAGCTTTCCAGAACTGCTTAAACAAATAACATTAGTATGTACCTCCACTTGGACTTTAACAGCTTGTGCTTTTTCGGTAGCTTGTTTATTTTCCTTAGAATGTAACATAACACATTAGGAACTTTACAGATCACCTGCCAAATATATCCTTTATTCTAGGAAGTGAATCAGCCTTTTTGTTACAACACAATAGATTCCAATTACTTTCTAGCTTAAGCCATGGTTGGGCTTCTTAAACTTAATATAACATTCATTTCCTTTTATACTGAAGTGATTTTCAGCTCTCCTAATTTTTGGTCTTGAACAGTGTTCAAACAATACGTATAAAATTATGAAACATGATTATTTTAAAAAGTTTTTATTATAAGAGGGGAAAGATGAAACATTCAAACAGGAATATGACCCTTCTCTATGCAGTGCTGGTGAGGCCACTGCTGCAGTATTGTGTCCCATTCTGGGCTTCCCTGTACAGGGAAGTATTGGCATACTAGAAACTTCAGCAAACAGACATACAGATAATTTAGGGAGTCATCCATCCTATGAGGAACAGCTGAGAAATCTGGGAATGTTTATCCCAGAGAAAGCTGCAGGGGACTGCTGTGGGGACAGGGGCCAGAATCTCATCTATGTGCTGGCACCTGAAAGGAGAGTGTGTACGCTGACTGAGGCAGGTTGCAGGCAGTGGTACTCAGTGACAGGGCCAGAGACAACGGGCAGAAACTGACACATGAAAGAGTCAGAAAACACTTTTTTTGATGTGAGGGTGATTGAGTACAACCTGGTGCTGTGCCTCAGTCACAGGAGAAATTTAAAAGCTTTCTGGATGCCATCCTTGGAGAATTTGCTCTAGGCGGCCCTACCAAAGCATGGCAGATGGACCAGACAACCTCTAGAGATCCCTTCCAACCTCAACCATTCTGTGATACAAGAAAAAACAATTGCCCCAGTTTTTTTAATTACTGTGGATATTTATTCCTCTCTGGCATAAAAATTAATATTTTTGATTTCTCCAAATAGAATCAGGCTCAGATCTGCAGAAACACTAAAGGTAATAATGGAACCTCCAGTATGAGAATGGTTTTATACTACAATCTTCTCCCATTTAACATTAGAGAAGTAGCAGTGGAGAGTTTGCTTCGCATCACTTTCTGAAACAAGCTGCAGATACAGTGTGGGAGGAAGAGAACCACTGTACTCATATGCAAGAGGAAAGAAAACAAGGCACCTCAAATATATTCAAGATTTAGAAGCTCACAACATGGATGTTGTTTCCATAGCAACTAATATATTTCAAAGCAGGGAAAAAACCAGGGTGAAGATTTTAAGGGACAACATCACATAGAAATTAAAAGCAGATACTGCCTACCAACTGATGAAACTACCCTACTAACAAAATAAGAGTGAATGAGCAAAAACAAGCACCCTGGTACTTGACAGCCTGTCTTCCAACTCTTTAGTAGGCTAAGTCCAAGATGAACAGTACACTACCAGTTGACACAGTTGTGCCTCGTGCACTCACCACTTGCAAATTACACAGAAAATTCTGGGACTGGGTTGCTAAAATCTACTTACATTGCTAGAACAAAATAAGGAAAAACAAGTTTGTTTTTTTTTTTTTCTTTTCACCACAGTGAAGAAAAGGATGTAGGTGGGGGGTATAATTGACACTAATTATTTGTAGGAAAGGTCAGGGTTACCTTTTACCAACCTCATGAGGCAGCTGATTATCTGTCATATCTCTGGAACACAATCATGAATTTGTCAGTTACTAAATGACAAACAGGCCTTGGCGAGTAATCAAACTTGGCAACATTCAACAACACCGTACAGCAGATGTCTTTTTAAAATAGGTAAATTGTAAAACATTAGATACCATAATGATAGATGTCTGCAATGCTGAAAAAATGTCAATAAGGCTACTGTTTAAGAACTTAATAGGTGACTTGGTATTATGACCTTCTCTGCATTTGAAGAGCTAAAAAAAACACCTACATCCCAAAATTCCAACTCAGCTTTGAACTCTCCCAAAAAGTTTTCAGTTTCTACAGAACATTTAATTTGTTTGATACACTAAACCACAATTTGAAAAAAACCTGCACATAGAGTAAGATAGCTACAAAAAGCTGGAAAATAAAGAACAAATTGAGTAGTTTTAGAAAAAACAAAATTAAGTCAAATTAAAAAATTAGGAAATTTCCTCTCAGAGTCTCAGGAAATACCTGTCTAAAAGATGATCCACTTTTCAGAATGTAGAGGGTGAGGCAACTCAATTCCAAATAGCCTTGGCTTCAATTTAAATCTCAGAACTATGAGAATGAAAGAGATCTGTATGCTTATGTGCCCCCACCTAAGAAGTGAGCTTTCTGCGACAAAATACTTAAATGAAACAGCGTAGCAAATTAACTGGGGATTTCACTCAGTACTAAGTTTTGGATACATACATTACAATAGCAAAAACCCTTTGTTTTGCACTGATTATCTGTCTGCAGGGGTTCCAACAATTATCTAGTCAGTGATTAAGGTTATGTATGGGCTTAATTTTGCTTTGGAGTATATACATTTTGGTTGCAGTTAGATTAGGCAGTTCTGCAGCCAGTTTAGATGTCATCAGCTCCAGCTTTTGCCTACACATACATACATTCAGTACTCAAACAATACTGAGAGACTGCAATGCAGAATCCTGACACAGCCTACTTGGCGCTGAGGAGTGCTGTGTCCAGGGTATTATAGCTCCCATCTGGGCATTTCCATTCTCTAGGTGATACTACCAAAGTTTCATGCCAGAGCAGCAGTTTTGGGCAAAATTTTTGGTTTCCTCAAGTGTTTCAGGGTCATATTTCTAAAAATGCATTTTGATAGGGAAAGAAATGGATCACTTGGGCCCTCTAGATAAAGGTAATTTTGATTTGTAAGACTTTAGGTTAGCAAAACGGGGAAAAACAGTTATACAGGCCAGTAGTCCTGGTGCATAACCCTTGTCAGCTTTCCTTCCTTTCTTGCCCAAGTACACTGCAGGATTGGGCTGTTCAAGCTTCACAAAGCAGTGAACTCTGGCTTCTGGTTTTGCAAAGGTTAGTAAGCAGTAGCTTGCAACATGATATTCCCAAAAGGAAACAGTAAAACCTTTCTTAGTTCGCCTCAACAGAGACACAAAGATATTTGTGAGTCAATCCAAAACATTTTGAGGTGCAAGTCTCAGTAACTGTAACAAGCAAACTGAAGAAATCTAATTCTGTTTTTAATTTGTAACTGACCACCTTTGGCTGGCAGTATTGTCCTTAGTGTAAGCTACAGCAGTCATGTTTATCAAATAGAGTAACTACTTTTAATTATAGTGTAACAACAGTAAAGTTTAAAAGCAGAAAGGTTAACACATCTTTCTGGTTCTCACTACAGGACAGTGGCCCAACATACACTATTGTTTTGTGACAGGCCTGTAACTTTACCCATAACTCATTGCCAATTTCATATTTTAGCTGGTTTCTACTGAGTGTGTCTGAGCAAGGAGGAAGTTATTACACCTTCTCTCCTCAAAGGGTGACAAAACCAGACAAGAAAGATGAAGATCCTGATCTCCTTTCTGAATAGCTAATTTTTTATTTAGAAACACAAAGATGTCTCAGTGCCAAAAATTATCAGAAAAACTTGACTTAAAATTTTACAGCAAGATATGACAACAAGGATGAAGGTACAAGGTTTCTACCACATCTCTGAAATTGTAAAGACTGCTGCAAAGTATGCTATTCAAAAGAGACAGGCTAATCTTAGTAGCACTCATTTTACCAGTCCTAGAGATGGCTTTCACCAAATGTGAAAATATGTTTATCTACAACATACTTTAAGATGTCATTTTCAGGTTAGCTATCAGTGTCTGGGATTCAATTTTAACATTCATTCAACCTATTTTTGTAGCTAGCTAGCATGAAAACAGCTCAAGACTTTTAGTGCTAAAGATTTTGAGTAACTTCAAAATACCTGAAGCTGATAAAAATTTTGAACAATGTTCAAACAGTAAAGAAGCACTTCAAAGACAACAAATACTGCCACTTTTGAGACAGGTAAGCAAACATAGAAAAGCTATTTGACCAAAATCATCTTATGGGCCAATGGCTGCAACATCA
This sequence comes from Formicarius rufipectus, assembly GCA_013399695.1. Lineage (NCBI taxonomy): Eukaryota > Metazoa > Chordata > Aves > Passeriformes > Formicariidae > Formicarius > Formicarius rufipectus. Next base: position 1,692,338 of record VXAU01003163.1, read on the forward strand.
AGAAATCTCGCCTTCATGCATCTTTCACCATTTTACTGTCCACCTTCTCAGACAGTCCATGTGATTTGACATTGTAACAGACATGGTAACCTCAGGCCCCTCCATCAGTCTACATGGTGATACACCACTTCCTTTGGTAGCAGATAATCTCCATTCTGATTGAGGTCTTATTCAACTGGCCTGATTGCTTACCTCTAAACTCAGCACTGCTTCCAGTAGCAGCTATTTGAATTTTGACTTCCCACTTGAAACCTCTGATGTACAGTGAATAAACCTGACTTTACATTCAATATAACTAAGGTAATTATGCAACGCACAGAAGAAATCTTGCATTTGGTGTGAAAACCAATTCCAAATATTTTCCTCTATTTTTAGGAGTTCAGAAAACTTAGTGACATCACTTCCTCCTTCTCCCAGTGGTGCATATCTTAAACAACAAAACTCTGAATACACTCACATTTTTATATACTGACTTTCTTTTTCTTTCCTTCCCCACTGGCCAGGGTTAAAACTGAGGAAATATTCAAGCTTCTAAGTGAAATGAGAGCCCAAAGTTTTGAAAATGTGTGAAGCAACAGGATTGGTAATTTTAGGTTACCAGTCCAACCTTAAATAGAATTCAGTTTCCAAGTTAGGAACACATTACCAGTTTGCAATTGCACAATTAACTGTAAGCTGCAATCCTAAATCCAATTCCAATGTGCAAATCCTCATACTACTAGATTCTGACTCTAAATGTAAGGATACAGAAGAAAAACATAGGACATGTTATCTATCATATATTATATTACATAGGACATATACAAGTCCTTTACCTATACACAGAAAACAGGAACCACTTACTTTGATCACCTTTTCTTAGCATTCCAGAAAGGGGAAAGAAGAATCGTATTGCAGAGTCACTGTTAACCCTGAATTTGGCAGCAGGGTCCAGTGTTAGATACTGAGCCTTCTGTCAATGGCAGCAGCAAATCACAGGACAGTGCTCTGTCACACTGCTGCTTCTTGTGCAGAGGCACAAGTAGTTACCAAGTCAGCAGTACCTGAGCCATATTACAACTTTAGGACTTGAACCCCAGCTATATGGTTCCAGGTCATTTATTGCTAGGCTAGGAAAGCTTCAAAGCTTGAGGACCACAGCCAGAGCCACCCTTGAAGAAAGGAGTCTAGCACTTAGGATGTCCATTTTCTACCCAGATTTACTAATCTCTTCCCACTTATTAAATGCCAATCTACCAAACTGATCCAAATCGGACTAGAAAATCTGATTTATGTGCTATTGCAGAACATTAATGTTGACACAAAAGACGTGGAAGCTTATTTCTCTGAGTTCAGCCAGAACTTATTTGCAAATTAAAAGATCTAGTTATGATCATGTGAAACAAGCTGTAAGAGTCCAGAAAATGTAAAATACACTTGTGTTTTTAAAAAACATCTTGTAATCTTGTTGGTGCAGAGTGGCCATGGCTTAGAACTGTAGAATAAAAAGACAGCAGTGAAAGTTGAATTTTTCCCCAACATCTAGCATTCCTTTAGAATAACCTAATACACTACTGGAAAAGTGAGATTAGTGCTATAAAGAATGAGTGATGCAAATATAAATGAAAATAAAATATAAGAACAATGAAAATTTTATGTCTTAGGCAGTGACTCATGGGATTTGAATAAGGACAATTTTCAGTCACCTGTTTACACACTTGTGTGTAAATTGTCAATTTACTTTTATGACTTGTGGTATCAAGAAAAGAAGTGTCAGTGAGTCAGTTTTCCAACATCACACACAAAAAGACTTTTAGTTTCATCCATTCAGTATATTTTTGTAGACTGCAATGAAAAACACATTCTACAGCCAATTATTTTTAGTGCTTCTGCACCAGAAGTTCACTTACAACTAATTACTAATAGAGTTTATTTTTGGCAAGTACTTGAGGTATACCTTAAGGTACACTTGATGTTTCTGTTCTGACAGTAATGATGGAGTCTCCAAAGTAAATGTAGGTGAATCCATTATTTTTATTGAAAAGAAAAGGATTCTTTGTTACTAAAAGAAGATGACTATGAAAAGCATGAGTCACAGCATGGAGAAGAATATTCGAAGTCATGATATGACTTTTTTTGCCACTATGAGAAAAGCAATTTCCAAGAGCCTGAGGGAAGTCGATGTTCACTGCAAAAAGCTGAAAACTTCCTTCTTTCAGATTCAGAAATTAAGCAGAAGTTAGAGATTTGAGAGAAAAAAAAATAATAAAAGAGATTCCAAAGCTGTGTACTGCCATCAAGTCCTTAATTTAACTAAGCTCTCCTACTGTAATAAAAATTTCATGCAGCAACAGTTTGAAAGGGTATGCCTTGTTAAATAATCAGACAGGCTTGGTTTGGGCTTTTTTTCTGTTTTGGTTTCTTTTTGTTTTCCAAAACTTTTAATTAAATCCCTTAAGTTCTGGTCATTTGATTTCCTGAAGAGTAATTTAATTATTTTCCAAAGTGCCAAGAAACATCAGCATTCAGTAATCAGTTTAGTAAATTTTAAGCGGTAAACCTTTTTAACTACTTCACAGACATTTATTTCCCAAAGTCATATCTACTGTTGGTCTATGAACAAGTGAATATGGTAAGCGAACAGGTGAACATACACATCTCAATATAAGTTGGCATGTAGAAAAAATTGTGTAGAACAAGTCATGGTTTTCAGGATTCTTTTTATTTTTATTTTTTTTTTAATATTTTACATTTTATAAACCTTTATTAATCAGAGTTAGTAGAAGAAATAGGTGAAGGTTAGAAACAGAATTTACAGTGACAGTCATATCTGATTTATGTATCAAAATAAGTATCAAGACCATATGCATTCTAGATATTTTTATAAGACATCAGGATTTGTATTCCTAGAGTACTGTAAGTACAACTCCTGTTCAACTAAAGTAGCTGTGTGAACTTTCATAGCTGTTGATAAAAACTTTTAGTCATAATTAGTAGCTGCAATTGAGTTACTGATAACAATTCTGAACTGAGCAGTTATTCTGATTCTGCACAGTTAATGCCTTTCAAGGGAGTACTAGGTGGGTGTATGTATATTCCCATGCTTCAAATAAAAGTCAGTCTAGTATTCCATGTTGATGCAAGACAATATTCAAAATGCTGAGAGCTTGCACTTATCTCTTGTGCAGTATTTGAAAAGTTAAGTTTACAGGAGACTTAACTGTCTTTGAGGCAGTTGCAAGCATTTTACCAGGGGATGTTCTAGACAATTACACCACAGTCATTATCAGGGCTCTTTCATCACTACCATGAATCATGTAAATTGTTATGGATAAAGCTACTTCTAAATGGTTTGTCATCTATGGATTAGCCATATCCTATCCCATAGGATAGATAAATGGTAGGGAAAAGTCACATACCAAATGATCAGATAAATTATGTTGAAAAAAAGATAGTTTTTCATTCAGATTCTCTCAGAGGAAGGACAAGGAAATTTCCTAACATGAGTTCTTTGCTCCATATTTTCTGAAGAGGAACAGCTAGCATCAGACCTTGCACAAAATGTCTATAGTGTGAATACAGACACTCCATCCCTGCTCTTTCATATTCTACCAATGATGCAATTGTGCCCTTGATACCACCAACAGGACCCTAGTGACCAAGTTGGCCTATAAACATCTGCTTTGAGAACTTGAAGATTCACACTGCAATAATGTATACCCTTTGAGAACACTGCTGAGAGTCAAAAACTTGCAGAAACACAGCACCTAGATGCCCTCCCAACACTTGCAGTGAGAGCTGGAAAATGTTCAGAACTAGTTTCTTGTCTAAAGGACTCTGACAGGTAGGGAATAAAAATTGGAGTAATACTGTATGCCTTCTTTGTAAGGAACTCTGAATTTGCTACTGTGGTCCTTGAAGAAATTGAAAGCTCTAGTGTTTGGAAAGTCAAATGACAGTAGCATTAAACAGAGTGATAAATGTGAAAAATTGTCAAGGAAGCCAAAGTATGAAGTAAAATCCAAAGCTTCTGAACAGCTAACTTAATAGAATAATTTATTTTCTTATCCCTTGCAGTAGCTTGCCCCATGCTGATGTTATTTTAGAACACTAGCTGTTTATGAAAAAAATCCATTCATTACTAGCCATACTCTGAAGGAATATGTCCATTATATCAAGTGAGCTAAAAGATGTCACTGGTCTCCAGCACTCAGAGTCCAGGGAATAGTTACTCCTTTAAAGATTTTGCTATCTTTTCCTTCTAAAAGTCCTGTGCAGTTAGAATTTAGTTTCAAAACCTTATAGCACTTTTTGCTGCCAGGATCAGACATATTCAAAAACACTAAAGCAGCTAAAGCTTTTTTTTTTTTTTTTTTTAATATAATCCTACAAGAAAAATGCTAAGCCAAACAGGTAGTCTCATCTTGGATATTTGTAATATTATGAATAGAAGTCATAGTCAGAATTGTAGCTTTTTCGATTGGTCATCAGTGATGTCACCTGTTCAGCAAGTTGTATAATCACATACTGTACATTCCACACAAATGAGCCCACTCCTAGTCATTTTAGCTGAAAAGTTACACTTTCACACTTAGTCAATGAATTAGTATTCATTGAAGATCTATAAGCAAAGTGATATGTACATTTCTGAAACTCATCAGCTTAATATAGTCTGTTGAAAGACTGGCTTGCTAAGAGCACACTTTAGAGAACAGAAAAACAGCTCAGCCTCTTCTACTGCTAGGGCTCCCACCTACAGGAGATGCCAGAATTAGCACTAACATTTGGCTAAGTGGAAGAAGCCCTAACTGGGTAAGTAGCTAGATCAGTGTATAGAAAATTCTATGATGAGAAGTCAGTGTTTGATGTGCTGAACTCAAAAGAACCTATTCTGAATTTCTGCAGAAGTCTTGCACTAGTTTTAGTACCTTCAAGTTTCACTCACTTCAGAATTGTGTAAACTCATTTACCATTAAGGTCTCACAAAATTCCTCTCAGCAGCATTTCATCAAGAGAAATCAGTGCCTGCTGTATACTTTTCTGCAAGTTTCTCAATTACTGTAAAAGGGTACCATCACGTGCCTTTCATAATTTCATCCTGATTTACATTATCACTGTAAGGATGCTCAGACTATAGTTCATGATGCAGTTAAGATTTTATTTGCTAGTTATTAGAAGCTACTGAAGAATTTGCACTCCCTTACGACATCAATCCTGGAGCAAACTGATGGTAAAAAGTAAACTCAGATGCAGAAAAGCACTTTATAAAGAAGCTTAGCCATAACAATATCTTCTCATAGTGTCTGTTTATTTTAATGTGAATTTGGTTCCATCATAATAAACTGTATAAATTTATATTCTCACACTTTTCACCATGAAAAAGCTCACAGCAAATACAGAAACAGAAGCAGATATCTTACCAATTTGACAAGTCTCGCCTGTTTGTTTTTGACTGGGGTGAGGCACGAAACAGGATGGAATAGACTTCAGAGTAGCAGTCAACCTGAAGAACCAGTAGCAGCACACTAACCTTTCCTTCTCTATGTCAACTTAAACTAAGCTAACAGTAATCAGTGAGCCAGATTCAAAGCTCTCTAAAGCTATTCATCTGCTTTAAAGGAGTTATCCAGGTCTCAGTGTACCCATTTTAAACTTTCCCTTTACAGATAAATTTTTCTGGTCTTTCCCCTCTCCGGGGAGCTCTGATATCCTTGAAAGCAATAGTGCTTCTCTTGTCTGCACTATATATGGTCTGTGAAGAGAAGTCAAAATACCGATGGTATTTTTGGTCATGTTGTCTGTATTGAATTTGTCTCACTTATTTTGAAGTGTTCTGAAGAACAAACAGGGAAAATTTATTTCTAAAGAAATTGTACACAGTCATATTATTATTATTTTTTAATCAGATAATCTTCCTATTCTAGTTATTTGGTTGTATAAGGTAAGACAAAACTCAGGGTAGCCACTTGTTGCAGGGCTGTTAATTTTAACCACCATATCAAATATGAGCTGCCATTCCAGTTAATCAAGGTATTCCATTATTATCATCATCAGGTTAAGGGAATGAGATCATTAGCACTAGCCAAGCTATAAAAAGCTGCAGCATAACTGAAAGCTGATGCAATCCTAGAATGTACTTCAAAAGAAGTTTGCCTTTTTCAAAAAAAAAAAAATCTAATTATCTTAAATGTATTTACATTTACACTTCACAACTTTATACTTTACAACTTACACACTTGAAACAGTTACAGTTTTACTTAAAAATACCTGCACTTTTTATACAATGAAAAGCATTCACTGGGTATCCAGTATTCATATGGTTACCAGTTACAAAAGTACTTGCAAAAGTAACCTTACAAATTTCCGTTTTTATTCTGGATGACTTCCACCACATTTTATCAGTGTATTTGTTTTCTAAAATGCTCTGTCTTATGTTGCTATGAGATTGAAAACTACAATTACCTTCACACAGATTCATATGACCACAGAAAACATTCTACATATCAAATCCCATTCCAGATCCTATCTATGCAAAATCACTGCCCTTAACCAACGTGTTTACCCGTTTGCTAACCCTCCCCGCCTCCCCCATTGCACATAACCAGAGTTACAATTTCAAATAGTGAGGTTGATTTAGGTATTACTGCAGTTAAATGCATCAATTAATGTAACATACAGGAAAAAATTCACTCCCTCACAACACTTGTAGCTCACTAACAACTGTAAATGTGAAGAATAAATCTGTATAACAACTGCAGAATAAATATTTGTTGTAGGAAAAGGATGTCACTGTACTCTTTAGTGTATGAATTTCTTAGAGTATGTGAAAAATCAAATATATTAATAAAGCAATGATGACATTGACTGAAACATCACAAAACCATATTAAATTCATCAATTTAAATCAGTCAGTGAACTTGCTGCATAATTAATAAATTCTTCATTTTTGGGAGAGCTTGTACACTCAGAATGAGACAAAAATTAACATTAAACTTTAGCTCTGAATTGAATTATTCTCTTTAAAGCTATTAACTCACTTTCTTGCTCCTCTCAAGAGCTAGGAGCCAAGCCTTAATAATGAAATTACTGAGAATTTGAACTGTAATTCTTTCCCCCTCCCCACCTCCCCCCTCCTCCAGGTAGTACAGCAGCTGTTAAGGATCAAAAAGCTAAGATGCCACGACACTTTTACTGTTGTGATTTTAGGTACATCAAATGGGTTACCAAGAAACATTAATAATAGCATTTTCCTTGTATGTGCTGTTCCTCTATCTGCTTTAGAGAATAGGATATATATGGGAAAACAAAAAATATCCTTCATCCTTGAACAACTTTCAGCATAAAGTTGTTTATTTTGATCTAGCTAGTTTTGACTCTAAGGTAAAATGTCTTGATCTGAAAGTTAAAAAAATACAGGCAAAACATCACTAGAAAATCCCTCAAGAGTGCAGCTGTGCTCAGTGTTGCTTACCAGGAACTCTCCTCTGGAGTTCTCTCTTGCCAGAGTAAAGAAATAAAGCAACTAAACACCCTCTCCCATGAGAAAGAATCTCCTGGTTCTACAGACTTGAGGCAACATGATTTCCGATATTATGACTGCAGATACAGACACCGGTACAATCCATCACAAAGATGTTTACTAATGATTTTTCATTAATAAATTTTATTGGCAAAAGCCATAAAAATTGAAAGAGCCTTTCCTCAGGTGGAAACTGCCCTGACCACGGATTCTTATCTCCAGTTGTGTAATTGGACTACTGAAGTCAGAATTTATGATAGCTCTAGCCAGTGATCATCTTAAATCATGGCCAAGACTCCTTTGTGGCTTAGAGTTGCAAACCAGGACACTGACATGGCAGGTGTTTAGTAGTTCCCTCAGTCAAGATGGATCCTTGTGGCTCCCCTCCAATCACACTAGTATTTTAAGAACTTCAATATGAAGCATCCTCTAGTCAACTTTGCTTGTTATTTCTTAGTTAATTTCATTTACAAACACTTACATTTAGAAACAAACTTCAGCTCTCAGCAAGCTTCCAGTGCTGAGCAATGCACATGGAAATTAAGTAATCCTGAAGGCTTTCAATAGTCAGTACCTTGCAATGACATTATACCATTCAAAACATAATTTAAAAAGAATATATACATTTCAGAACACTGAAACACAAATATCAAGTGCATTAAAAATCTATTTAGTTATGCTCAATCACTCATGAACATGGACAGTGCCTATTATGTTCTTGCTATCTGGATGTTTGAATTAAGACAAATGTCCTTTATACCTAACAAAATCAATAAGGAATGGAGGGAAGTAAGCATGTATAGGGAAAGATCCACCAAATTTGAAAGTCTGAAATTTAAATGTGTAGGTTCCAAAGGTCCATAATCACATCTGGCATTTGATACAACAGTTTCTTTACTCTTTTCAGTTTTATTTTGACTATGCAAGGTGTGATGCATTTTCATTTGATAAATATTTGATTAACTGACAACTGCTATTATATTACTACAAATTCTTATCTGTATTAACCTGTATTCCTTAAAAGAAAAGCTGCTTTTGTGTTTGAGTATATGGACTATGCTGGGCAAATCAACATTCCTGGCTGAGCAGCTCATTCTTACTATTCTTGAAAGCACAGCTTTTACAAAAGCAGTTCCAAGAATGAAACCCAAGGCATGCCAAGTTTTACAGCAGGTAGTCACTGGCATGGCAGCAACACCCATGTCTCTACTCCCAGTCCTAAAAGCACCACCACCTACATCTAAAACCCTGTGTTTATCTCTGTGTGCAATTGCCTCAGTGATCAAGTGAGAAATTGAGCAAGGGTAGTTTGAATAATGGAAGGAGCAGTGGACTGCATTTTTGAAAAAGTGAAAATACATTGTTGTTTTGGCATATTTGTTCCTAATTCTCATTTTGGGGTTATTGGATATCATACAAAACATTCACTTGCACCAAAACCAGCAAGTTAGATTTCAGGCACAAAATACATGAATACACCAGCACACCAATTTTACAGTCTGCTAGTTCCATCTCTGATGTTTCCTGCAGTGATACAAATTTTCTGTTTTCTTTTAGGTTTGGCTGTTATTTTTATACAGTGTGTAATTTCAAAAATTGTAACATTAAATCTACAGTCTCTGCCTTGAAAGTCTTTAGAAAAAACCAAATTATAACTTCTAACAGCTCTGTCATAAGGAAATATATTCATGATTCTTGCTGATGCTGAGATCAATTAACTAAATGCAGTTTTCTTCCACTTTAGAAGACACACTCCTATTTGCATTTTTGTATTCCACTTAGACTTTTATTCTACTGTTGGTCCTCAATATGCTGAAGAAACTTATATATTAGCCACATGATAAAAGGAACACAGATGGAAATCAGTCACCTGTAGCTGTTGGTTTCATTAAAGTGCAAGTTTTCAGACTAGAAATAAATGTTAATTTCCGCCATTTACTTTGTTTATTTGAATGCAAATGTCCTCTACCAAACTGAAAGATGCAAGTCTACTTCACATATTGTACCCCTAAGTACCTGGACATAACCATTGCAATCTTGCTAACTGTAAAGAGCTCTACAATTCAGGACACTACCATGAGAACACAGATTCACGACAGTCAAAAGACTCTGCATCCTAGAGTTTGCACTAGAAAAGTTGGCAATGGTCTTTATTATGACAGTAGATGAAAAAAATTAAGCTGCATTGCAACATAGACTTTGCTCTGAAGACAGTTACCAGATTTAAGCAGGTATTTCATCATAAAAATGAAGCCCAATGTCACTGGGATAAAATTGTCAGCTGAGTCTACAAGACAGAAAGCACTGCACTGTAAGTATTTATTCTGTAAGCAAACATGAAAATACATAAATGTAACAAGCATAGTTTTGAAAAATAACGAGTCTAACCCAAGTATCACAGAATACGCCAAGTTGGAAAGGACCTGCATCATTGAGTCCAACTCCTGGCTCTGCACAGGACCATCCCAAAGAGTCATATCATGTACCCAAGAGTACCATTCAAACATTCCTGAGCTCTGTCAGGCTTGGTTCTGTTACCACTTTCCTGGGGAACTTGTTCCAGTATCCAACCACCCTCTGGGTGAAGAACCTCTTTCTAATATCCAACCTAAACCTCCCCTGACACAACTTCAGCCCATTGCCTTGGATCCTGTCACTGGTCACCACAGAGAAGAGATCAGTGCCTGCCCCTTCTCTTCCCCTCAGGAGGAAGTTGTGACTTCCTTGAAGTTACATTGAGGTCTCCCCTCACTCTCCCATAAATGAACTCATTTCACATGAGATACCAGGATTCTTCAAGACACAATACAAGCAATAGGGCCATATTCCATTTTCTTGCTCAGGAGGAAGATAGTCCAAATAGCTTAGAGTGACAAAGTGGTAATTTGTGTTATATGTTTGGAGAACAATTTCTACCTCAACCTTTTTAGGGGCCTTCACTTGGATTAATAAGGAGTAGTTTATGGATTGTGACAATGCAGAGGGAACACATTAGATACTGATACCACAAAGTTGTTGTTGATAAATGTCACCAGGGAAGACAGATAAAATTTTACTTGACTGGGTTTTAGGTGCAGATGCAGTGGGAGGTATTCAACTAGTTTAAGTAACCACAGCCCAGATCACCTTTCAGGCTATAAGGGATAGCCAGTATAATTACAGAAAATATAGGAATTCATTCAGTAGAGGAATTCTTCATTATAGGAATATGTTCCAATTCAGAAATAAGCAGTTTATTGCTCCTTGTAACTTCTGAGCACAATCATTAATAAGTTCTTAAAACCTGAACATATTGCTTTATTCATGCTCATATAGTAGGGTTAAATGCTACTGGAAACTAGTAAAATGTCTGTTACTGCTATTAATGTGAATTCTTGGGGAGTAGAGTCCCCATGATAAGTGACTCCTGAGAGTGAGATTAAGGCACTTGGAGCACTTTCAGCATTTACACTCTTCCTGTACTGTGACAGTAGAAGATTTGGTCTGGTTACCTTAACCAAATTTCGGAAACAAAAAGCAGAGAGTAAAACAAGAAAAATGTTTGAATTCTAGAAACTAGATAAAGGACTTTTCTAACTTTTTTTTTCCTAAGGGATCTTGCATAGTTTGTTTTCACTATATTGAGGTTCCACAGACCTTTATAAGATGACTGAAAGGCAAAAAGATTTTTTTTAAGCTTGGATTTTTTTCTTGCTTTATTTCCCCCTTCATTTCCTAGATCCAAGCAAATATTAGGAAGTTTTAAAGAAGTTTCTAGAATCAGTACATGTAGGCCAAATAAGGCACTTTAAAACAGGGTAATCTGGCACAAGAGATATCACACAGCATCAAGGTTGGAAGAGACCTTCAAAACCATCTAGTCCAACCATTAACCCAGCACCACCATAATCATCCCTAAAACATATCCCTTAGCTTTGACAAAAAATCCTGATATTCTTTGTTGCTCTCAGTTGCCACTGGTCCTCAGTCAGGAGAGAAAGTTTATATTTCATACTGCAAAACAGCATGATTCAATCTGTTATAAAGTTCCCTGGTATTAGCACAGTCTGAACCTAAGTGCATCAGATTCAGTCTCAGTGAGTTTTACTTTGTTAGTCTAGTCATTAACCTGCTTGTGTCATGGATGCTGTAAGACACTCTTCAGCTTATGCTATATGCCTGTCATTCCTTAAGAGCACAATTTGTGATTCATCACAAGTTTGTGAAAAATGCTATATTGAACTGAAATGTATGACACTGGATAACTAGGTGATTTCACTCAACATCTTAATGATGTAAAATTGCACAAAAACTCAGTTCCTCTACTAAATATGCTGCACAGTGACAGCCTGTTTGGAAATAGGTGTTCTCTAAGGAATCCCTAGGAGAGGCAGTACAAAGTTCAATCCAACCTGTGACCTATGTACCAGAGGGACCTAGTGGATTCACTTAAGATTAAACAACTGTTGTCTGTTCTCCACATAGAATTATCAAGTCTTAAAGCAGTTCAAAGGTTTCAATACAATCTGGTACCTTCTGCTATCCAGTTCCTTTTAATTAAAATACAACAAAAGGAAATATAACCTTGGAATTAATTATCCTACCAATAACTCTAGCTACTGTGCTCAAAACCCAGTTTTACAAAGCAAATTTATTTCTTAGGCTTTTGCTGGATTTTCTAGGTCTCATTTTAAGCTTCATCACAAAGAACAGAAAGGAAAAAAATGCTTACTACAAAAACACTATTGGACTAGCAGTATTACTACAGAAGCTTTGGAGTTTTTGAGTCCATAACTGAAAACATTGTTATCATAACTGATTAATGAACTGAGGACAGAATTTTTATTTTTTTTTTTTTTGTGAGGCATAGGTTCAAGTCATTAACAGGAATTACAACTAGTTACACTTATCAGCATAAACAGCAGAAATAAAAGATTCTCTGATCTGTGGAAATAAAGCTACTTAAGAAAACTAATCGTAAAGATGTGCCTCAGGGGAAGTACTATGAGTTTGAGCAAGCACCTGCCTACTCACACCTGCCCCAGCTTGTGTTGCAGGCGTGGCTGCAGTGCCACGTTTGTGTCATTCGGTGGCAGAGAGGACAAGGCGAGGTCTTCCCCTGGTGCTCTGACCCAGGTGGGCTCCCAGGATTTCTCAACAGCCTGACATTATTGCTTTTCTGTTTGTATGTTACACTTGAGAGGCGGCGGGCGTTGGCCGAGTGGCGTAGGCCCCCGCCTGTGGAGCCGGCTACTCCTCTGAGGACGCCGGTTCGAATCCTGGAGGAACTCGCTGTCACCGTCCGAGCGTGCTCGGCCATGGCAAGATGAACCTCAGGAGTAAAGGGAGTGGGGCCAGTTCTGCGCACACTGTGCCTCACCTAAAAAATCCATTGCACAGGCTTATCCCAAAATCTTTGTTTGCGAAGTCCAGTCAACAACAACAACAGCCTACTCACAGGCTATCAAGAGTAGGGTATGTACAGTCAGTATTCTCCTGTGCAAGTGTGTGCAGTGGCCTACATACAATCTGTACAGGCATACGAGTACACGCAATGGCAGTATCTGCTTCACCTGTGAAGCATTTCAGCCACACTCAAACAACATTTAATAATTAAATTTTTAAAGCATATTATATGCTTGCTAATGCACATAGGCTTTATGAACTAGAAGCAGAGCTTTCCTGGAAGGAACACACATAGTACTATTGAATTATTCAGGCTATAACTATATTCACTGAGTTGACCAGTGCAGAAAATCCCATTTTGGTAAATCCTGAAAAACTGATTTTATCTCACTAGGACTTGAAGTTTAACTGACATATGGTATATTTCCAATTTCTTTAAAATTTTTGAAGAATCATCACATTTAAAGCAGATTTCATTCTTATATTTTTAAGCTGTCACAGCCAAACCATCTAATCAGACCTCATGCATTAGGAGATGTCAACCAAGAAAAAAAGCAATGACAGAAAAAACCTGCAAGGCATGAGAATACTTAAGTCCCTCTCTATTTCATACACCAGTATTTCCTTCCTAGTTGTTACAGAAGCCTCAGAATCCATACAGGAATTACTGCTTATGTGTAGGCTGTTGTACTTCAACTTTTGGGAACTGAGAAATGCTCTTATTTTAAGAACAGACTAGGCAAGAACAACAGTTGGGAGTTAAAATAATTATGCATAATTACTCAGTGGCAAAAATCAGAAATCCATACCATAATTCCTGGAAAATGAGAACGTATTCAGGTCTTTGAGACTGCTCTTTAGGGAAATGGAATCCGTTCTCTTGTCCCTGTTAGTAATTTTCTTTAATTAAATGATTGCTTTAGATTGAGATTTTAATGATTTTGTGTGTTTGAGAAATACTAATACCTTTGAAAGCTATTCTAAGAAGTAAGTTTAGAAATGTTTTCACAGCAGAATTGACTAGTGTCACTGAAGGACAACCACAGTCGGGAACGTTAAGTTTATGAACTCAAATCAAATATGAGCCAAATCAAAATCATACAGTGGGAGCAGAGTCATGGCAAGGTAGAATTGTCATATATTGAAGTCTATGAAAATACATAATGATATTTGACCTATCCAAATAGTAGCTCAAATAAATCCCTGAAATATAGTAAATTAAATTTATATAGAAGTGCCAAGTAGTTGGCAGCATAGTGATGATTGCTGAGCACTATTGTTCTGAGTTGCCCAAGTTCTTGAAGTACTTTTATAGCCTCAAAGGTTTGTGCACTGGATTATTTTCGACTGATAAAAATGCATTTTCAGAATAGATTATTTGAACATGGGATGTAACCACAGAGGCTACTGCTTCTAAATAAAGATTATTTTTTTTTTTTAAAAATTTGGTTCCAAAATGAAATCTTAAGTATTTTTTTTACATGCAAATGCACAGTGATAGCTCTAGGACTCAAAGAAATTTAATTCTTAGAAAGACATCTGTTATAATTAGTAATTCAGAATTTAATCAAGGGAAGGTGTGGGCAAATTTTTCTGAAGACTCTACTTGATCTAGCTAACCTTTCATCCATGTATTCAGATACTAAAAAGTACTTTGTTTAAATAAATATAATTTTGGTTATGTGATTAATGAGTCAATTAAAATGAAGACAAAAAGTTTTGTAATTAGTTACTTGATTTAGCATATATAAAAGACTGACTTTAAGACAATTACAAATTAAAATACAACTTGACATAGCGGGCTAATGTTCTCTCACAAACATGTTTTCATACACACTCCAAAGAAATACCTGTGTTTACAGTATTTCAGTAGTCCAAATCCTTTTGTGGGTAGGGACAGGAGTATTTCACTAAAACAGCTTGGTTTTTTGCTCTTACAGCCTGAAAAAATAATTTCTTGTTTACCATCAGGGCCACCTTAGAGACATCCGTATCCAACTCCATTTGTTAACATATATACACTTTAAAAATTGTACTTGGTAAAATTAGGAACTACTTAAAGAATGAAGCTGCTGTGGTGAGCAAGTTTGCTGTACAGAATACAAACTCAGTCTATTTATTTTTATTCAAAGAACTCTAAGCAATTTTAGTAGGAACCAATGTAACTGGATCTGAATTTGTCTCAAGATATGCTAAATGTATAATTTAAAAATAGCTGATCATCGCTGCAAACAAATTCTTCAACTCTGTCTTCCTCACAACTGCTCTAAAGTAATTTAATATTGAACATAATACTCTTAGTAGATTTTGTATACTACAAATCCTTAAAGATTATTTAACTTTGAGTTTATTCAGATTAACAAGTACTAAGAACGTGCTTGCTACTGTACAAAACAATTTGTGTCTTCCCAAGAGGCATGCAATATAATTTAGATGAAGTACTAATATAATACTTCAAACATAAATACTATGTAAAAAATACATAGTAGTACATTTTAAAATTTGTTGCATAAAGCAACAAATTCCATAATTGCTTTTAAAAACTGGAGTACACAGAGTAACTGCTTGAAACTCGTATGCATTGAAATAGCAAGAAAGTACAACATAAGATGATTTGAAAACATGAGGTCAAAGGACTAGAAAACCTGAGGGGTTTCATTTAATCTTCTATTCAGTAGCAACAGTTTTGCTGCTGAATATTCCCTCCAGTAAGACCACAGCTTGTTTGAGCTGAAGAAAATATCCTGGAGCATACTTTCCTATTACAATTCAAAAAGTATATTGCATTCCCTAATGTTTTAAGGATTATCTTTGATATCTTTAAGTAGCAAAACAACAACATAATATGCAAAGTCAGTGTACAGATTTTCTGCAATGCCTAAGACTGTTGCAGGTGCAGTGATGTTTTGTAGTTACAAATGTAAAATATTACCCTGTAATTCATTCCCAAATAAAGAGACTGAAGTATTTGCATTATTATTATATACTAAACTTTGGAGCAAGAGCCACTACAGAAGCACATAGATTTGCATTTCTCTAACGCATTACATTCATTTTTAGTTCTCTTCCACTCCTCTTTCAACCCTGAGGGCTCCTATAACATATTTATGTAATCACAGCAACAACTAGATTGGAAGGGACTTTAGGAGTTCATCCAGAGTGGGACTACTCAAGCGGGATCAGCTAGAACAGGTTGTTCAGTCCAGTTGGATCTAACAGATAGGAGGATGGAGATTTTCAGTCTCTCCAGGCAGTCTTGTCCAGTGTTAAATTGCTCCCATTAAGTTTTCTTGGGTTCAGACAGAATTTCATGTGTATCAGTTTGGGGCTAGAGACAGTTGGCTTACTCTGAAGCATTCCTAACACAGGCAGTTGAGTTTCAAAGTGCAGCACAATAGCACTACCAGTTGAGACATCAGCCTTCATAGAATAGCTCAGTGGTTAGACACAGGCTGTGGGACACTCCTGCTTAGTATATTTATTCACATAAGTATTAATGGTTATGATATATACATAGGCCTTCAAGCAGACAGACCTGGGACTGGCCCTTGCAGTTAACTCTTTGTTCTTGTTCTTTTACTGGTTTATGGTAATATGAAAGGCCATCTTCATGAACACAGAAGGGAGAACTTGACTTGCAGCAGTCAAAACACAACCATTAGAGTATTCTGTAAGACAACACACTGGACTAAAACTGATGGCAAGCGGAGACTGAATCAAATTCTTTAATTTCCTGAAATTTTATCATGCTGCTATAAAAGAAGGAAAAGTCTATTATTTAACTGCAATCAGTTGAATGACTTCTACCAGAAAAATCTGAGCTACAGACCTTGAAATACTTCCTGCTCAAAATTGCAGGAAGCAAGTATGCTTCTGCCCTTAGCATTCTCCCTTGGGTAGTTCTCCCTCATTGAAGAAAACTAGACACAATTCTTTTGCTGCCAAGTATCTATTTTAGCACATGCTGAAGAAATGAGTTCTATACCTGCTCATAAAGAGAATTGTTTCCAGTCTTATGGCCCCCTCTTTTGCATCATGAGCTAAGGAAAGGCTGCCTTTCCAAAAGCCTAGATAGAATAGGGACACAGCAAATGCTTCTATTATTAGATCTCTTGAGTAAAATACTCATCTACAAAGGCCATTTCTCCTTGTGTAGGTAATCATATCGATTTGTACAGAGCAGATAGAACTTGTCTTAATAAAAAATCCAGTTTATTCTAGAAATTAAGAATGTTGGGAAAAGTCTATGACCAAGTGATTTTTTGTAGCAGTGCAGAAACAGTGCTTGATTAGAGAATTCATGGCTTTAAGGAAACACCCAATTTACATCCTTCTTCAGGATGTAGTCTTAGCTATTCAGTATTCTTCAACTAATAGACACTGAGCTACAAAATTTGTAATAAAATTTGAAAAATGGCTGTAACAGTGGTTGGATTTCTGAAGTGACAGTGTGGATAAGTCAATGAAATCTGTGTGAACATCACTTAGTGCATTCCAAAAAAGCTTGAAGAACAAATAACAACCTGAAGATTAAGTCTGATTGACAGAATCAAGTCTGTCTAATTGACTGATCAAATAAACAAAATTTAGCTGACTTTGTCAATTACAAGCAGAAGCAGTCAAGATAAATCTAAGGTCATGGATTTCAGTATCACAGGACCACAGTTCTGCTAGAGCCTGGTGCTAGTAACACCAAAGTTGTAGGTTCAAACCCTATATGTGCCATTCAGTTAAGCGTTGGACACAATGACCTTTGTGAGTCCCTTCCAACACAGAATATTCTGTGATATGCTGGGAGAAGCAGTATGAAGACGTCAAGGTATTTATGAAATGTCTCATTAAACGATTAGCAGTACATACAGTTTTTATTTTAATATTTAAATTCTAAAGCACCGTAATAAAATACTTTGATCTTCTCATCTGCCTGTGTGGAAGATACCTTAAGAATTGTTATACTTTTATACAAACTGTTCCAATTACACAGCATATTATAGCTAATATACATAGAAAAATACAGAAAAGAGAAAAATATATTCATATTTGTCTCTTTTAAATATTTATCTGATAAAATTCATTAGATAATATCTGTATAAACAGCTACAAATTTAGTTGTTTCCTTAATTTATCAACTGGACACAAGAGAATATGGAAGCATACTTTTGCAAATTATAGCTGCCTTCAGGTTTCATTATGTAATTATGAGCAACTTGACCATCAAAGTGGTAAATAAAATGTGTAGAATCATAGAATCATTTAGTTTGAAACATCTCCAAGATGGAGTCCAACCTTTGACCAATCACCACCCTATCAACTAGATCATAGCATTGAGTGCAAGATTCAGTCGTTTCTTGAACACTTCCAGGGATGGTGACTTCACCTGTATTTGACAACCCTTCCATGTAGAAATTCTTCCTAAAGTCCAACTTGAACCATCCTTGGTGCAGCTTGAGGCGATTTCCTCTCGTTCTGTCACTGGTTGCCTGGGAGAAGAGGTCAACTCCCACTTGATTACAGCTGCCTTTCAGGTACTTGTAGCACACAATAAGGTCTCCCCAAGTCTCCTTTTCTCCAGGCTAGACAAACCCTCCTCCCACCCCTCATATGACTGTCTCTAGACCCTTCTGAAGAGCAACTTTGTTGCTCTTCTCTGGGGATGCTCTAGCACCTCAGTGCCCTTCCTGAGCTGACAGGCCCAAAACTGGGCACAGTACTTGAGGTGTGGCCTCAGCATCACTGAGTGCAAAGGGACAATCACTGCTCCAGACCTGCTGACCACACTATTTCTGATACAAGCCAGGATGCCACTGGTGCTCTTGGCCACCTGGGCGTGCTGCTGGCTCATGTTCAGCTGGCTGTTGACCAGGACCCCCTGGTCCTTTTCTGCTGAGCTGCTTTCCAGCCTGTGGCACTGCATGGGGTTGTTGTGACTCAGGTGCTGGACCCAGTACTTGGTCTTAATTCAGTCTCATGCTGCTGGACTTGATTCCTCAATCAAGCCTGTCCAGATCCTTCTGCAGAGACTTCCTATCCTCCAGCAGATCAACATTCCAATGCAACTTAGTGTTGTCTGCAAACTTTTGCACTCCATCCTCTTGGCTAGATCACTAATGTAGTTGTATTTTGGAGATACTAGGGTGAAAAGTCCTAGACAGAACAAGATAAGTACAAAGAACTGGAGTGAAGCAGGATATCCTGCCAAGTATCTAAGAAAAAAATATTGAAAAAAGCAGACAAGATCCTCCTTTTTGGTAGGGTGGAAAGATGTATCAAACTAAGAGGGAAGAGGAAAAAAAGAAATTCACTTTAGTTCCGAATTCTCTCAGAGTTAAAGCCTATTCAGCTTGACCTCCCATAATAAGATCATCAAGGACCATTGCCACTGGTTCTAACTACACAGCTCACCAATACTCAGATATTGCATACTCACAACAAGCATAAGAGGTGATTAGAGACCAGTTTGGTGCATCCAGTGATTACATTATCATTACAGGAAAAAATGAACCCTTTTATTAATGCTTGAATTAGGTAAAATTTTATTCTAACGTTTGCAGCTGGTCTCACTAAACAGTTTCTAAAGTCTTCTACCACAAAGATCAAGTTCAAACAACTCTATATACATTTCAGTTCTAACACTAAATTTGATATTATCCTAAATAAAAACAGGTTCTCTCCAGGTGTCCAACTGAATCCATAAGAAAGATAGTCTGAATAGAGTGATGTTAGTTTATTCTAGAGATTCTGATCTACAACTCATCTAAGAGATCATGTTTATTTTTCCTCAGTACTTAGTACTTTCCTCTCAGTATCATAAGTACAGGTATCTGAGCTGGTCAAGTACTGCATATATGCAGATTTCTCTCTCATGGCCAAGGTCTTTGTCTTTCCATCACAAAACTTCAGTCTACGTTTAAGTAGACCACTGAGAATCAGTCTAATACACCATATTGGCTTAATTAAATCTGTCAAAATGAAGAAGTTCGATGCCATGCTAAGAAAACTCTGCCCTTCTTGGTGCTCATGGAGAAGCTACAAGAGCTGCTCTTCTATAATTGTAAGTAGGATAAAGCAATCAGTATTTTCCCAATTTTTATCTTTGTATTTTTAAAATATTTTTAAAGGTCTTTTTAACAATAAGAACTGGATTTACAAGTGTGAGCCTTTTGCTGTGACTTTTGGTTACCTCTGCTGGTATATTTGCTATACTTGGCAGCATACATCCAAATCAATTTTTCAACAGGATTCTTTAAGAGCTGAACCACTAAAGTATTAGCCCTTACCAAGAAAGAGTAATTCTCAGTTCAGTATATGACCTCTGGTCTTGGGTACTAACAGCCACACATCTGAGACAAAAGAGTTTTTCCAGTACACTTTATACTCTACCTTTTCTAGGATCTGTCCATTCCACTTTAAGAACTATGTGAAATAGTTTATGACTGCCCTTGGAAAAAATCACCTCCAGTATGATTAGATAAGAATATCTCAACCCATGTGTTCAGATACTTAAAATAGCTGCAGATCAAAGTCCACCTCCTTAGTTTTCAGAAACTAGACTGTATTTTTGATGTTACAAAACATTCTACTATTCGGCTATGTGAACCCTCACCATTTTATTCGACTATAGATGCACAGATGATGGAAGGCATAGGCATGTTGTAGTTGGAGACTATTACAACTGTATGTGTACTACAAGTGTTACCGGCTTTTCTTGGATAACAACTTAAATTTTCAGAAGCTACATAAAAAATTTTACACAAAAGGAAGTTTAGAAAACCTTCACCACTATAGAAGTCATCAGCAATGAAGTTTTTAAGCTGATCACCTAAAATAGCTTAAAAAAAAGATGTGAACTGTACAGTTAATAAAACTCAAATCAGCACCAAGAAAAAAGAATGAGCAAATATTTTACTCAAATAACAGTACTGCAGCTCTCATACTGCTTTGCCAGAGATTTTAGGACAAATAAGAAAAAAATTAAAGTGCTAGTCAAAGAACTGGTGGATAAAAATCTGGTCTTCTGAAGTTAATTAAAAAGCCAAAGGGAATATTTTAGTAGTGTAGAAACCACTGATGAAAAGAAAACTCTTTCATTTATTTTAATAAACGGGAGGAGAAAGTACACAGACTATTCAGGCTGGAATAAAAGAGCTACACAGTGCCAGAAGCAGAGATGTTTGACTTACGATAAAGAACAAAGTATAACTTTACTAAGTTTAGTAAATACATGGAATTAGCTCTTTAGAAAGAAAATTGGGACAGACTATGAAATCAAAGCTTTTAATACAACTAGCTTAAAAGTAATTTATTGAAATTCAGCATAATCAGGTATAAGGCATGATAAAAAGAACAAGAGTCATGCTTAAAGTAACAATTTCTGAGAAATTAATGTGAGAATACTTCAGTCTGCATTCTACATTCTAGTACATTTTCCAGTTATTGATGCACATCATCTCCTGCTGCCTTTGTTATATTAAGTAATTATGATTCACGATAAATATTAACCCAACTAGTAGTATCTATCCCTCCAAGCATTAATCACAACACTCAGTGAAGATATTTTGCAGTGTGCTCTGAATTTCAAAACGTAGGAGCTATTTTGAATCAAGACAGCAAAAGAACACCCCAAATTTATCTCTGTAAAATACCTTTTTAAAAAAGACATTTTACCACATTAGAGTGAGCTCAGTGTTTATTAATCAGCCAGAGATGAACAGCTTGAAGAAGGCAATAAACTGCCATAGTATTTCACTATTTCTTCTTCCAGCCACTTTCCTCAATACACTTCACTTTTAGTTGAATCTTCAGCCAACAAACTCTCCTGTTCTACACTTCCAGGACAGCATCTATAGCTTCAAATTTCATACATTTATACTTTTTTAATCAGCCAAAGAAGGATACCTAAGTCTTCAGTACAAATTCCTACTTAGGGCAAAGTGAACATATTTGTTTGACCCAAATAATTATGGCACAGAGTTAGCTGAAACGTTCTGAGTCCAGAGTAGGTAAAGTACTTTCCTGCAACAAACGAGTAATACCACAGAAACCCAGCAGATTTTGTATCCGTGGAGTAGCAATTTCAGATAAATTTATGAAGTCATTCAAGCTGAAAGGTGCTCAGAGTGACAGGGGAATTTAAACAGCTTCAGGGAGTGCACCAAACAGGAGTGGGCAAACAGCAGTTTGCAGGGCATTTTGTGCAGGCAGTGGGAGGGAGCAGGAAGGGCTCCTCTCTGACCACCTGGGAGCAGCCAATAGAGGCAGCAAACACTCAGTGTCTGGTAAGGAAGAGATCCTTTCAGCCCCAATCTTATTAGCTTACTAGTTTCACCTTTGTTAAGTTATGGTGTTGACTTGCCATAAGTTTCGATCCCCTGCAGCTGCAGAAGTCACTGTACCAGCTGTTGACTCCCTGAAAGGCCAGGAGGCCCTGCAGAAAGACCTCAACAAACTGGAGGATTGGGCTATCACCAACCAAATGAAGTTCAACAAGGGGAAGTGCTGGATTCTGCACCTGGGATGGGGCAATCCCAGGTGCACAAACAGATGGGGAATGAGAAAGTGAAAAGCAGTTCCAGAGAAAGAGACCTGGGATCCTGGTCAATGGCAAGTTGACCATGAGTCAGCAGTGCCCTGGCAGCCAGGAGGGCCAACCATGTCCTGAGGGACATCAGGCCCCCTGAGGCATCACCAGCCAGCCAACAGAGGAGATTGTCCTGCTCTGCTCTGTGATGGCTTCACCTTGAATATTGAGTGCAGTTTAGGCACCACAATATAAGAAAGATTTTAAGCTGTTAGAGAGTGTCCAAAGGTGGGCAACAAAGACAGTGAAGGGCCTTGAGGGGAAGCCATACAAGGAGGGCTGAGTGCACTCAATCTGTTCAGTTGCAGAAGAGGAGACTGAGGGGAGACTTCATTGCTGTTACAACGTCCTCCTGAGGGCAAGAGGAGGGGCAGGCACTGATCCCTTCTCTGTGGTGACCAGTGACAGGACCCAAGGGAATGTCCTGAAATTGTGTCAGGGGGGGTTTAGGTTGGATATCAGAAAGAAGTTCTTCACCCAGTTGGGCACTGGAACAGACTCCTCAGGGAAGTTGTCACAGCACCAAGCCTGATAGAGTTCAAGAAGCATTTGAACAATACTTTCAGGGATGCAGTATGACTCTTGGGGATGGTTCTGTGCAGAGCTAAGGGCTGGACTCCATAATCCTTATGGGTCTCTTCCAACTCTGCATATTCTGTGATTTCTTTATAATGCTGCTGATAATGAGCTTTAAATTACTGTGTGTTTAGAGCACTGAACTGGCATGAGTTTGACTCTTAGAAATTTATGTTGCAGTTTAAGTGACTGTAGCATTCTGGTGCAAAAGGAAACATGTTTATACTATTAAGTGTCCATTGTCAGAATTTGCTCTTATTCCTTATTCTTTAGTGTACCATCAAGACAAAGTCTGTGTAGAAATTTGTGTGTACTTTGCATAAAGTACAAAGTGAACTACCCAAAAATCCAAGTACAGCTTTTATGAAATGACATGGAATGCTCCTCAAATGCACATTATTTATTGTTATGCCACTGTTCTCAAAAAGACTACTAAAAAAGGTAGTCTTCAAAAAGGTATGTATCTTCATCTCAGGATGGTAGAACAGACGCACTTAAACTGAGCTCTACAACACTGTTCTACATGCACAGTGGTGGCAGTTTCTTGATAAACTCATCCACTAAATGTTTTGATGTTAGGGCAAGAGCCAACCCATTGAATCTTGTGTATCCATAATTCTCAAAAATATGGTAAAATTGTCTTTTACAATTATAAACCACTACACCAACTTTAAACAAAACTAGAACTACATGGTAGGAATGCAATACTATAGTAAAGGTGCAACACTGTTCAGTCTGTATCTGTATATCCAGAGACTTGATGCAATGCCTGCATTTAAAAAATTTTGAGTAACTGCATGAATAAAATCTTCATGAGAACTTCATTTTTAGACAAGGACAATTTGTATTTCCTCATTTTTTTTTCATTTGCATGAATAGTCAATTTAAAAAAAGTTCTCTATGTAAAGTAGAATGCTCAGTATTTTGTTCTATTTTCTTGTAAAAAAATCCCACAGATGGGCAAATACTAACATGGGCAGTGCTTAAATATACAGCATTAGACTTTTTTATATGTAACAGTTGGACAGTTAATTTATTTACATTGGAAAAACTCATGTGCAATAGGGACCAAAAATTTAAAAACTCAAAATTACTGCTGGGAGTTTCTCTAAAGTTTTCTAATTTGATTAAGCATAGGTAGATTTTCCAGCCTGCAAAGGGCTTATCTTTAATATAAATGCTACATGCCTTGCAGCTTTCAAGTACCAGGCTTCAACATATATACAAATGAACATAACTCAGAATGGCAGTGAGTAAACTCCTTAAGTCTTTACAAAAGGCTGATATTTTTTGAATCTGAAAATGTGCACAGACTTCTACCTCACACACAAAAAATCTTCAGGACAAGAAACTAAATGAAGTACAACAGAAGTCTTTAGTATCCAAAAACCAACACTCAAGTATTACATATTTTTGTCTGCAGAAGCAGTGCAAGTTCAGCATCAAAGTTTTGCCTGAAGGGTGACAACATTTAAACCAAGAACTCTAAGACAGTTCTGGGTGGGTTTGTATAAGATTATGTCATAGGATACATTCCCAAATGTTTTGAACACTGGACATAGGCCCTTATCTGCCAGTTTAATTCAACATTTACTTAATTATCTATTTTAACTTCCTGGTGGGTCTTAAAACATTCCCAAATTACTCAATAATAACTAGCTGAAAGTTCAGGCTGTCTGGTTGTCGCATGGAAAACTTAGCAGGGCATGCAAAGAGAAGTATCAGTTGAGTTTTCCCACCAGCATTGTTTGCATCAATAAATAATTTTTTTGCAGCAATAAAAGACCACCAAAAAAAGTCAGAAGTCCAGTTGTGGAACAAAAGAAAAGTATTTATTCATTGAATTTATCTTTGTCAATAACCCAATTCTTAAATTGGGTTTTTAATTAATTGATTTTTAAATGTTTTAAGATAATTACATTTTGCAAATTCCTAGTTTGTAATCTTGCTTTTTAGCCCTTAATGCAATTTGCTAGCCATTTCTTTTGTTCTTTCCCACCCATACTGTTAAGCAAAAACGCATCTGTTTAAATAAAAGCTTACTTAACGTTGCTTCTTACCTTCCCTTGAAGAATGATACAACTAACACAACGTGTGTTATAACAAAAACACCTGTGTCATTACAAATTGCACTGGAAGATAAGATATCTCACTGAAAGGAAAAAGATAAGCACTTTATGCCTTCCTTTATTTTCTACAGCAAGAGTGAAAATTCTTTATTGTAAACAATACCTTTGCAGGATTAGTATGTCTGCGACAAACCCAAGTCAGTCAGAGCAAAGGGATATTTCAATGTGTGCAGCAAAAGCAACTGGCTGGTTTAGTTACTGAACGAAACCCAACCTAAAGAAATCCCCAGTTCACAGAAGGAAAAACATAGGAAACTTGAATTTTTCACTGCTAGACACCAAAATACACTTCCTTCATGACATTAATGTGCCCACCATAAACAGAACTTCAGCTGTCCTTCTCAGGAATTTAAATAATGCCCAGCATCCTAGAGAAAAGGGAGATTCCTCTGCATGTATCTGTAAAAGCCAGCAGGCATCAATCCAATATAAAGAGTAGCATCAACATATTTTCCTCCCAGGATTTTATGCAGCCTAAATATAGTCACACAGAATCGCTTCACACCATCTACACTACCCAGCCTAGTAGAGTTCAGAGATAAGGTTAACAATACCTTTTTAAAAAGCAACAGGGATCAGATTCCTTGAAGGGTTCCTATCTTCTGACTTTAATTCAAAGTATTTTAGCTTCTTTACTTTCCAGACGTTAAGGATAATATGATTACAATGATATTCATAATTTATTTATGAAGGGGAAAATCATGCTTGGCAAACTGATAGCAGTCTACAATGAAACAACTGATTTAGTGGATGAGGGGAGAACAGCAGTTGCTCTCTTGACATGACAAAGTCTTTCAGTCTTCCATAAAATCCTCACACTGACAAAATGCAGATTAAACTAGTGGTCAATGTTATGGACTAAAAAGCTTGCTGAACTGTCAACCACAGAGAATTACAATCAGCATCACGATCACAGCAGGTCATCAGGGGTGCACCCTATGGTCAGTCTTCACTAATGATCAGGACAATGCAACAGAGTGCACCTTCAGCTCTTTCCTGTCAATTCAAATCTGGGAATGTGGCCAGTATTACTGCTATTCAGAGGGACCTCAACAGGCTAGAGAAACAGGCCAAGAAGCAGCTAATGAATTTCAAAGAAAAGTGTAAGGTCCTGCACCTGGGGAGTACTATCTCCATGCACTGGTATACATTGGGGACTGACCAGCTGGGAAGCAACTCTGCAGACAGCCACTTTGTGATCCTAGTGGAGAACCAGTTGAACAGAAATGAGAAAGTCACCTTTACAAATAAGGCCAAAAGCATTCTTGACTGCATGAGAAAGAACATTGTCAATAGGCTAAGTGAGATGATTTTTCCCTTCAGCACTGTTCAATCCACAACTGGAGTACTGGGTCCAGTTCTGGGTTCCACAGTTACACAGAAGTCAGGGATTTACTAGATAAGTCCTGCAAAGATCCAGGAGAATGATTAAGGAACTGAAGCATCTTTCATATGAGAGTGAGCTGGGACTGTTCAGCCTGGACATAAGTTTTGTGTTGGGGATCTTACATGTATACGTCCCTAATGGGGTGAAATTAAACAGTGATAGTCTTCTCAGTGCTATTAAGGGATAGGGCAAGAGACAAAGGGCACAAACTGAAACACAGGACATTCAGTTAAAATTTAAGATGAAAATTCCACACTTTCTAAATTCTAAAANCAGAAACCGGCACAGGCTTCCTAGAAATATCTTGGAGTCTCTAGTCTCAAAGATATTTGAAACCCATCTTAACATAGTCCTGGGCAACCTGCATTAGCTGTTTGTGCTTTGAGAGCAGGAAAGTTGGACCAGATGATATCCAGATATCCCTTCCAATGTCAGCCATTCTATCCTTCCAATGTCAGACATTCTATAATTATATCCTATATTTACCTTCTGGACCAGAGAAAACCCCCACCAAAACAAAACCAAACAAAAACCCTCAACTNCAGTTAAAATTTAAGATGAAAATTCCACACTTTCTAAATTCTAAAAAATTCTAAAATAATATTTAGAAATAATTATAAATAAAAATATATCATTATATTGTATATAATTACATTAATATAATATATTAATTATATTATTATATTANCAACTGAAAGAGCTTTGGAAATAAAAACTCCAGCCTCTGAAGATAACAAAGTTCAACAAAAATGTTGAACCTCACTCTACAATAGACTAACTGACACAACAGTCATTTGAGTATTTATCTCATCCAATAAAAGAAATGAAAGGTAAAGGCAAAGGAAGAATGGCAGTATTCATGAACATACGGTACTGTTGGTTGAGACAATGCCTATAACACTGTGACATTTTGTAGTTCTGTTTTGCTGTTAAGTATCTCTGGGGGCCAGCTAGTAATGTCATCCATTGTTTTCTTATAGCTGTAGAAAATATAAACCACTGAACTCACAATACATTCTTTCCATTCTTACAACAAAGTTATGATTTAGATTCTTTTCACGACATTTGTTCATGGATTTTTAATTTGGATCTATGAATTTCAGACTTCACTGCATGAGAATAAAAATTAACACATGAAAACATAAAATTACTTCAAAGTATTACAAAAAGGTTTAATCACTGCTGAACTAGAATAAGAAGAAACCCTACTAGCATGTCACAGCTGTGTTATGCATTTGTCCTCACTTCATTTAGTATTCAAAAGCAGGAATGGCAAATGCATCAAATTGTTAGTCTTGTTAATCAGCCACTTTTCCACATGAAACTCCTTGCCTACCTGGTAATTTTTTTTTATTAGCCTTAGTGATCCCTTTTTCCTCCCATACACTGAAAGGCTCTTTGTACCAAATTCTCACAGCAACACTTGGTGAACAGGCCTAGACTTGTGTAAGTGCTTCCTTGACAAGTTTTTATTCAGGAGTTACTTTCACTAGCAAAATCAATAGTCCTAAATGAGCAAAACCATTCTTTTTTTTCATTCATTAAGCAATATGTTCCCCAAGTACATTGAAAATAAAACTGCTTATCACATGCTTCACAAGAAACTAACAGTTCAGAAGAAAAATCCAGACAAACAGCAGTGGAAGACATAGTGGACATCTATGCCCCTCAGCAGTAGTTTTCCTTCCATAAAGCCTGTTCCTTCTATCCACATTGATAGCTGTGATCTAGCTTGTAAAGATGGATGCATTTGCAGTTTAGTCATCTTGCTTGAAATGAACTGTTTCCATAAGCTATTTGATAGGATTATTTTCTTCCTTCCAGTTTCCACACAAACTGTAATAGTACACAGCTGGGTCAACATAGCCAAGAACATACTTTGACCCACTGATTATAAAAACAGCTGCCAAGTTCAGTGCATATGAAGGAAACAAACAATTTAACTGAAGCTGGCAAATTGTCCTTTCGGCTTCATTCCTTAGGCTAAAGTAATTGTGCCCTCAAACCACAACTCCTGAAAGCTCCTACTATTTCTGTGTCAAAACTTCTCTAGCTGCAAATATTCAGTTTTCAATAATGAAGAAAAAAGAAATCCATAGTTTAAGAAAAGCATTTTTAAAGTTTCTACAAAAAGTCCTGAACTGTTTCACCAATACAAGAGTTTAAGTGTCTCAGAAGTTTATCTACACCTGTAAAGATATCACTTGAGGGGTGGTGGTGGAGACTAAAGAACACAGGAACAAAAAGTAAGCAAGTGGACTAGTTGCTCTAGCATTTGCTGTGGTTTAGACTGTTTTGACTGTCAAACCTGCCTTTTACATCCTGTGAACTCTGAACTGTTAGGTAGTTTTCATAATCCAGAATGTTAGGTAGTTTTCATAATCCAAAATAATTTCATATTTCAAATGAAATAATATATTTCATTTCTATTCACAGATAATACACAAACTCATAGGATAATGCAGGCAGAAAGACCTTCTTATAGTGAGACTTCATTTCATCCATAAAGTCACCAAGACTTCATGATTAATACCTCATTTTTTAGAGCAACACAGGGAAAATGTTAAGGCTTCTGTCAAAATACAACTGAGTCCTAATTTCAGATGCATCCTGCTGTGCTGAAGTAAAGCTCTTTTGAATAAGTCGTCATAATTACAGCAGCAAGTTTGAAACCGATCTTTTTCAAAGAAGCAAAGGGTGTTATAGTAAAAAAATTGACATGATGATCAACATCAAACTAAATTCTGCACAAATTCTAAAAAAGCTGAGTTATTGGAGGAGAGGTACAATAAACAGGATACAAGAATAATACTTGGTTTTAGTCCACTGTTATACTAGATGTGAACTAATTCACAAAGATGAGCAACTACCAATAGGCTGACAGTTATTCAACAAGGATTAAGTAGGATAGCTTTTCAGACCAAGTACTACATAAAACAACATGCAAACTCACAGAAATACCAATATCAGTATGTAAATACAATACATTGTCACCCAAGAATCTTCTCAACTAAATGTTTACAAACAGTTTGTATGCAGTTCAAATGGCTCAAAGTTTTCAAACATAGTTTCTTACTCATGAAAAAAAAAAAAAAAGATGTCCCAATATTTGACAATAATATTTTGATGAGCTTTCCGAGATCAAAAGATCCAAGATCAAAACCCAGCAGAAATTTGCCTAGGTCCTTACCAGCAGCTGTGGAAAATGGTTTTCCAGTCACTCCAGCCAGCACAAGAACTTGCGTTCCTCCCATCTGCTGGTTTAGAAGCTCCAGATGAATATTTAGACTCCTAACACATAGTTGAGAACCTAGTACCCTGGGAGCTGACTTTTTAGGGTTTCTAGTTTTCCATTATTATTCAAAGCTTCTTATTATTCAATTTTTCAAGTCTCAATACAACTCACTGCTCTGTCCATGTGAGGGGGAAAGAAAAGTTTTGATCTCCCTTGCTCTCCTGACTTCACTTTATATAAAAATATTAACAAAAGAAAATATTGTTGTTTTTGATGACAGTGGATTTAGCTCTTTGTTTTGAACTGGAAATGCTTAAAATATTTTAGTGAAATGTAAACAGAGTCTCAATCAAGATGAGGACAATCAGTTAATAAGCAGTGAAGACACATTTTAGGAAAGGTAAGTCACATTCAAGGTAGGACACACTTTCTCCTAAGGGTACATTGATGTTGTCAGAAAAAGCTACAGATGAGTTAGCAACAGTAGAACTAATTCAGGCTGCTTTATGAGAGCTGTGCAAAAATACAGCAGAAAAATCTTTTAGACGATACCAAGATGAGATAAAAGAAAGCCGACAAGCATAACAGACACACTCCCTGTTAAGCAAGATTCATCCAAGGATAACCAAGGTCACAGAAGACAGACTGTGAAGACTGAACACACTAATGAAAGCCAACAGAAAATATGCAGTTGAGAGTGGTGATAAATCTGAAGAGTCAAGAAAAGGACATATGTTTAGTATTAATTATTGGCTAGTTAATACCTGAAATAACATACTATGGATATAGTTTTATGAATATATATGAATCCCTGTTTTCTCTCTGCCATGAAAGACAGAGAAAGATAGAAATCATAAATTTTTTTTAAAAATGAAAGTTAAATGAGAAAATAAAACCCATTCCCTCCCTTTCTTCATAGCTCCATGTTCTCCACTCTCTCAGACTCTTGTCTTCTGGGACACGTTCACACTAGAAAAAAGTGGAACATTTCCACTAATTAAGAAATATCTGAACCAGGAAAAACTGTTTGGCTGCCAGCTTGTGTCTAAAGAATAAGTTGCTCAACTTCCACTAGGAATTTACCTTATATTGAAATCACCATATGAAAGCTAGCTGAGAGGAGAAAGGCTATACAGGTGACTGCCAGTACCAATTGTTTTCACAGTTTCTGCTGTATTTTCATTATGGGAAGCCAACATAATTCTGATCCAGAACTAAGTTGCTAATGACAATAAAAGTCACTCTAACAGATAGATTTTCCAAGTAGTGCATTTTAAGGGTCACCATCACAATCAAGTAACCCTTCTGGATTCCACTAGATTCATCTTTTCCATGTAATTATGAACATGCACATGCCCCTGAAATAGAAAAGCAGAAAAAGTCGAAATAGCACTTCTATGTAGACTCTGTAACTTATAAATCACAGACTTCTTAGTCACATCCCTGATGCTGAAATTCTGTAAAGATTTATAGTATTTTAACTTATATCAACATGTGCTCTGTTCCTGTGTGCTCTGAATCTAAAGAGCCCTGTAAATGTCACTTCCATTTTGAATATTAAAACTTATGTCAACCTTAACTATAGAAGAAATTGAAGTGTACTGTATCTTGGCACTGGGGTGTGATACTGCACTTAATACAGTGATGATATTCAGAAACTAGGAAGCACAACAGATGCTACAATGTGCAGCTAATTAATCGTGCTGGAATTAAGGCAAGAAAAAGTTTTGCAGCAGATATGCCAGGTGTATTGCATACCAGAGTACAGAACAGTTAACACTCCTAACACAGAACTCATACCAGTAGATCTCATGATAAATATAGCTTTCCTACAATAATATCCTCGTTCTAATAAAAAGTTCCTAACATAAGCAGCATTGTGGCTAGAGTCAAAGTTCTAAATAGTCATGTTGACACAGTGAGAGCAAAATGCAATGCCTTAATGTCTCTAATCAAAGAGTCATGAAGATTTCTCCCTTGCAGAGAAATCTGACTCATGAAAACAAATCCATTGCATGCAAATACAGGTCTGCTTGAGACAGCAGACTCATGTTAGCATTACACCCACTTCTTTGTTTTTAAACACGTGTAAAGTTATCTATCAGTTTAAATAACTTTAACAAATTCATACAAGCGTATTGCAAAACTTCATTTATACTGCTTTGATTGCATTAAAAAAAAGGCCTCACTTCCTAAAGTATTTGGAAGTTGTTAACATTCCACATTTAAAAAGTCTATTAGTCAGCTACAACAACTACTTCTAATTGCCATCAGCAAGTAAAACCTCAAATTATTTTCCATTCTAAGTGGGAGGAAAATAATTGGGTTTGATCTGATTAATGCTGGATCTTAAAGAAAAGCAGCAGATAATTCAAAATTAGTATCTCCAAAGCTACTCTTTCCAAATATTCACCTGTCTTCTAACTGATAGTCCTGTTAGAGAAACGGATACTCAATATCCTTAACTCTGATACACATGCTAAGCACCATATTAAGCGAAAACTGTCTTGAAGCCTCCCATGCTTCTGGAGCTGATGGGCACATCTACCATCTTCGATAATTTCTCTGTGTCCTAATGATGAAATAAACACCAAACTTAAGCACACTGTTTCATTTTGGAGACTACCAAGCTCTTTCAAACAACAGCAAAGACAAGTACCACAGCTGGGCAGGCTATTGACAGGCCTCTGGAAGTTCTTACCTCTTAAAAACTGCTGAATCCTGAAAAGCAGTTATTTCCAAGTGGTAAAAATATCTTGCTCATCCAGCTCCACGAATAACCCAGCAGTTAGGTCAAGCTATTTAATTGTTTGAATTAGCTTCTATGACTTACACCTGTGACTGATACTGGGTTCCCAACAAGCCCTCCACACAGAGATTAGGCTTAAAGAGATATCACTACTCTTCACCTTTTTGAAAAATTCTGTGGGCTCCAATAGCAACTGTATTTCTACACATAGTTACACATGAAAAGAATCATTACAACTGAAATACAGTATCATTAAAGATCCCTTTCAGAAAGGGATTATTGTTGTGAGAAAACTATTTTCCAACATATGAATTATCTTCTTTGTGAAGCAATATATTGCATATGAGACAAAGGTAAAAATATAAGTGTATTTGGTTTGGGTAGCAAAGTTTTAGTACCCAAGGGACCGCAGGGATGGTTTCTGTAAGAAAACACCAGTCTGCCCCCATGTCAGACAAAGCCAGTTCCAACCAGTGCTAAATTGACACACCACTGGCCAAAGTTAAGCCCATCAGCAACACTGGTGGCACCTCTGTGATAATATATTTAAGAAAAGGTAAAAATTACTGTGCAGAATCTGTGAGAGAGGAATAAAAAATTGAGAGAACCAATCATGCATCAACAAGGTCTGTGAAACAGGTTGGGGAGGAGATGCTCCAAGTACCGAGGGCAGAAATTCCTTTGCAGCCCATGGAGGACCCACATTCTACCTCAGGAAGCAAAGAAATCAAGTGGAGCCTGAAAATACAGGTCAGGGGGAAGATGGTCTTAGTGTTTTATTTATTTCTCACTATCTTACTCTGTTATTAACTGCCAAGAAATTAATTTTCCCTGTCAAGTCTGTTTTGTCCATGACAGTAGCTGATGAGTGATCTTCCTATCGTTATCTCAACCCATGAGTTTTCATGTTACTTTCTGTTCCATCTTGTTAAGGTGGAGTGAGAGAGCAGCTTAGTGGGGGCCTGATAGACAGACAAGTTTAACCTACTACAACAAAGAACAGTCCTTCAAAAAAGTAATCTCAGAAAGATCTGACAACAGAACTAGGGTTTTCCTTCTATTAGGGATACGCCCCTCAGTGTGTCTGGACAACCATAAGCTTCAGGGACATGATCTCTATGAAAGGACTGTTTGATTATGTTTGCATACTGAATGTGGTCACAGCTGTGTTCTCCAAAAGATGTGTCAAACTCCAGGAGGCTTCTTGGCCTCACTCTAAAGACAGCAGTTCCAAATGAGAAAATTTGGAACCCGTATTAGTAGAGTAACACATCCCTTCCCTTTGGGGGGATATTTAATATCCTTGTGTGAAAAATAACATTTATAAAGATAACTTGAAAAAATTGGTTTATGCAAACCAAAATACAGAAATGTTTCATACAGGTTTTAGTTTCATGTTCTACATGATCACTCAATACTCTTTTAAAAATCAGGTAAGCTTAATATTCAATTTAAGGTGGTTTTTATATTTAGAAAGTGTTGTGTTTCTCAGAAAACTATTCTATCCCACAAGTAATTTTGACTTTGACAAGTCAGTAGACAGTTCATATATCAAAGAGAATTGCTAATTAACATAAGAAACTGGTCTATCAGTATCTTAATGATTTTAGCTTATCTTTTAGGTAAAAACTAAGCATTTATTTGAGATGAGATAGCATGGTTAAGGGATTGCAGACTAATTTGGTACAGGTTTCAGTAGCACCCAAACTAGCAGATCATAAAAGTCTCAGCACCAAATAGAAACTTACATGACTGTGTGTGAATCCAGGTTTTGACTAGACTCACAGATTATTAAAGTTGGAAAAGGTCTTCAAGATCAGTGAGTCCAACCTTTGACTGAACACCACCATACCAACTAAACCATAGCACTAAGAGTTATGTCCTGTCATTTCTTGAACACTTCCAGGGATGGTGACTCCACTACATCTCTGGTCATCCCATTCTAAAGCTCACACACCCTTAAACACCCATCAGAAATTCTTCCCAATGTCTGAACCTTCCAAGGTGCAGTTTGAGGACATTTCTTCTTGCCCTGTCACTCATTGCCTGGAGAAGAGGCCAAACCCCACCTGGCTACAACCTGCTTTCAGATACTTGTAGACAGCAAACAACCTCAATCTTCTTTTCTCCCAGCTAAACAACCCCAGCTGCTTCAGCTATTTCTCATATGACTTACTTTCTAGACCCTTCATCAGGTTCATTGCCCTTCTCTAGACCCACTCCAGCAGCTCCCTGTCTTTCTTGCAGTGAGTGGCTCAGAAATGGACATGGTGCTGAGTACAGAGGGACAATCACTTTTGGCCACAAAAGCGATTGTCCCTGTTGGCCACACTATTTCTGATACACTGGCCTTACTGTAAGCAAATTAGTCTCAGTATTGAAATAATTTTATGTCTTGTCTTAAGAATGTTGCATTAAAAAGGGTCATGCAGAAGAGTACCATTAGAAATACCCAAAACATAATAAACTGCTTCTCAGAAGTCACGTATTCAGGGACTGGAAGCAGTCTAATGGTGTGAGATTAACTGGTCTACAAAAATAGAGCATAAATTTTATTTGAGTGCTTTGAGTTCTGTGTTAGCTCATGTGAAGCTAGGTCAGTTCTCTGAGTACACCTGAATGCTAACTGAAGGCTAGAAGATGCTTATTACCATCAGTCTCAATAGCATGTGTATTTTCATTCAATCATCTCAATTCAACAAATCTTTATTCATGTTTTCATACCTTCTGGGTAAGCCATTACACTGCATATGAAAGAGATTCTCTCAATCCATCCCTTTTCACAAAATATGAATAGACCAAAACAAAATCCCGAATGCAAGTCAGTTCCCACAATTTCTGATGTTAGCTGAGGTATTTTCTGAGGAATAGTTTAATGGAAGCTCAAGAATATCAGTTTACTTCAGCACACAGTATCTATCTGTCTATTCATTCGTATTTCCCCTTTGCAACATATTACATAGCTACTTAAAGTAATCCAAATCCACCAATTCACAATGAATTGAAAGCAGCAAATTCTTTTCAGCCTTAGATTTCCAATACAGCCTTTCTCATGCAATAGGAGATTCCAAAATATTGTTTCTGTTCAGTCTTTTAAGGTGAAATACCATAGAAAATTACAGCAGTTAAAACTATCTAATTTAAAATGTCAAGTGTAAAATTTTGGGAGAGTTCAGAAAAAAATCACAGAGTAACAGCTGTTTTAAAGCCTGAGTTCTAAAAAGAATACTTCCTTTTAAAAGAAACAAACAACCAAACCAAACAAAAAACCCCAAAACAAACAAAAAACAAACAAAAAAACCCCCAACCCAAAACAAACCTCACTGAGCTACTGAGAACTGATTGAAATACTAAGCATTACAATCCGGTAAGTACACATTAATGGACATATTTTGCATTCTAAATCACTGATACCCATTTGTATATTTCCGGTCAATAATACTAATCAGTTTTAGATGACGTTTAAGATGTGTTTACATCACCTCAACTTATTATTTTAGGTAAACCCACGACTATTAGCCCTTCAGAAAAGGTTTTCCCCTCCCTGTTTAGTTCTTACAATTATAAATTTTTGGGGCACACCTTAGGTCATGCATCAAGATAGTCTCCTAACATCCTAAGAAACACTTAACTAATAGTTCCAGGCACCAACTCAATGTGTTGTCTAATTTTAGATCTGCTTCCAAGGACCCAAAGTCTCCCTTATCCTTTGTGAAGTAAGACCAAGCACAAAATGTAATAGCATCAGGGTAAATACTAGGGTATTTAGTTCTAAGTAACAAAGTCCATTGTGAAATTTTAATCCTGAAGAGTTTTAAGTACAAAATTCTGTGGTGGAGGTAGAGCTGAGCTATGTGTTCCACATTCTTCCATAATATTCTGATGAAAACTGTCATCTAATGTAATCTCACAGGATCCTTGTGTAGGTAGTTTAGGTTAATAGGCTAACATGCATGTCTTACTCCATCAGAAAAACTGAGTATTACATCCATATGAAATTGTTTTTAATGATCTACAAAGTTTTTATAAACAAAACTTCCAAATTATAGATAAAACATTGCACATGTACATAATGTTCTATTTCCTTTATGTTCTGACTTAGTGTCTTGGCCAAATACTTCACTGAAGACATGCAAGCATTATCCTGAAATACGTTAAACATGATATATAGTGCAAAAACATTCTGTACCAAAAGGCATAGTGACATTAGGGAAGGACAAGAACTTAAAAAGTCAGTGCCTCTGCACAGACAGTATGTACTACATAAAATGTATGTGTATGAACTCCACATTTATGAATAACATACTGCATCACTTGGATATTGCTGTATCTAACAATATGGTTCAGATGACATGATATTACTACTTCAGTTTGTGAGCCTGTACTTCGTAGCAACTAATAGACAATAGCCCTCAGCCACATAGGATTTGTATGTAGCATAAGGAAAAAGTATCTACTGGAGAAATGAAAAATAAACATATTCTGGGGAAATATAACAATAAACAACCTGATTATTAGGATACTTCAGAAAATAATCTTCCATTAAATTGACATGATGTGATTATATTCATTGTACAGAAAGCGAACTATAAAATGTATGATAATTATATGGTACGGGCTTGGTCAGATTTAGCTTTTCTCAGAAATACTGCAAGGATTGTCACTACTTCAGTAAAACACATTTTGGTTATCTCAGGAGTGTGAGCTAATAAATTAACTCATTAACTTAACCCCTTCCCCCACAATTATTGAAATCTAGTATAAGCAGCAGATTTTCCTTGTTATGGCAACACCTTATGTCACACTTAAGTCATTCTCCACATCACTTATAGCTCAGATAAACTCATAAACTCATCAATTCTCAGACAGGAAAAATGAAAGGACTGCAACACCATTCATCAGGAATGCCACTCATTCATTCACTGCTCCTCCCAAACACACTTTTACCTAACTACTACAACAGAGCAAAGTGATCCAACAATTGAGAAATATTATGAAAATTCCTAGGCATAGATAATTTTCTGACCAATGCTGGCAAGATTCCTCCTAGTTCTACCTCAAGAACACAGCAATTGCATGGACTTCTAAAGCAGATCTGTTTGTATAGATTCCAGATTATTATGTCCAAATATTCATGATGCATATAAGTCTTCATCTGTACAGTGGATCATGATATTAATATTTCTATATTATTCCTAATAGTTGTAGCATAAACTAATCTTGAGGATTATTTTTTTAACATTTAAATGCTGTTTTGACACCTACAGCACTACAGAGTCTCTACTACCAAATGCAAACAGGATTTTATGAAAGGACTCTCTGAAGCACTAGAACTCTAGGTCTATATAAATATTATTCACATAGTTTTATGAAGTATTTGGTCTGACAGATTTTCTGGCGAGGGCTACATACCTCTGTTTCCCCACATTTGTTGCTGTGAAACACAGAGCCCAGTTTTTAAGTTTTTATAGCACAGTTGTAAGTACTACCCTCACATAAAACCAGCTTGGCACATCTTGTATGCCATACCAGTCAGGCTTGCAAGCAAACACAATTCTACAGAAAGAGAACATGTGTTCCATATAAGTATACACAAAATGCATCTATATCTATAAAATTCTGCCTGTTTTTAAGTCCAGCCAGCACAAGAAATTGAAAATTTTATAAAAACATCTGGCTTCACTTTAACCAACACAGTGCATTACTGTGAGAGTCCTGAGGCATTAGTGATTGTGTCGGTTGATTCTTCACTGCTTTGTCTAAAGATAAATCTTCCCCTCCTAACATTATCCTTTCTCCTAACTAGTAACAGTGCAAATTGCCTAAAGACTGTATATTTTTCAAGAAAGGCATTTCATAGAAATATTATATCCAATAGCTGGCTACTCAAACAGCTAAAATCCAGTAAATATTAATAACAACCAGATAAAGAAGTTATTTTCCTCAGTTATTTCTATACGCCATCTATTAGTGTCTCCTCTCAAACAATATAGCTACCACAGCTAAACTGAAATCACCAATTAGCTATCTTTAATTCAATTACACAAAGACCTGCTAGTATTTATTTTAGATAATATTATAATTTATTAATTTTATGTCACTGACATTGTAAACTGACTTTAATCTCTGATAGATCAGCTCAGATGTGTAAATATAAAGATATGAGTAATAATAAATTTGAAGGTCTACACAAGCAAGAAAACATACAGAAATTGAAAACATCTAAATTTCAAGAACTATGATTACCTAGTGTGTGATATGCTGAAGTCTGAATTTTACCTATTTATTAGCTAATATTGATAAGTATCCCTCAAGAACACTAATTATGTATTTTTTTGGGAGTAGATATACTATCTTGGTTCACTCAGTTCAGGCTACTTCTGTCATGATCCTGTGAAGTACGTCCACTGTATTTAAGTGCAGTGTGGATAACAGGTCCATGGCATCATGTATTTTACAGATCCATCTTTCTTAGCTGAATTGCTTGTAAATGGAAACAGCCAAAGTTCTCCATAGATTATTTTTTATGTACCATTAATAGAGGGACTTTTAATTTGTATAGATATTCACTAGGGCTATTAAGAAACATTGTTGGTTTTAGTATTTGCTTTACAGATGAAATAGTAACAGCTGTCTGGACTTTCCTTTGTAATGGTGTCTGCTAATAAGGCTTTAATATAGATATTCCCATGCTTCCTACCTCTAACTCCATGAATATTGTATTATGGTTCTCTCTCTTCTTGTTGCTTTATAGGAAAAGGAGACTTTTTGTGAGCCTAGTTATCACACTTAACTATATATACATTAATGGCAGAATATTGTATCATTATGCCAATGAAGTCACATGCTACTATCAATACAATTAATTCATCATGCTCAGCACTAATTATTAAAGGTGGAAAGGCAAGATCGTAGTAAAGGAGAAAGGCAAGGACAAGACAAACTGTAACACAATTGATCAAAAATGGATTCACTGAGTTCCATTAAAAAGATGAATTAAAAGTAAAAATCTAGTAAAAGACCTCAGCAATAAAATTAGTAGTTTACACATGAATCCTTAGAAACAGAAAGTTCAATTTAAGACTGAATAAAAACTGGATACCAATGAGACATTCTGATTTCCAGGTACTTTAGCAATTGTTGGGTTTTTTTGATTTTTTTTTTTAGAACTATAACATTCCATTTATTTTAATGTGAAACCTAGAAGAAAATTATTTTTCACTGATATACTAAACCAAACTGAAATTCAAATTATTTTCCACCTTTGAATTTCAGAAATGAGATACCACTTTTTATCAGCCTCCAGGGAGAACATGACTGTCCTCTGAGTCCAGTCATGAAGGTTTGTTTGATTTTTTAAAAATATATTCTACAAGATCTAGATTGTTCACCAATCTAGATCATGACATCCTAACTTGGATATGAGCATATCTAATGTGAGAGAGATTGTAAAAAGCCCTGGGAAAGTGAAGGTAAAATACTGTCACCACTCTACCTGTAATATGGTCAGTTCATCCTAGCAGAAAATCAAGTTAGTCAGGCAAGACTTACTCTTGGCAATTCCATGCTAACTTTTTCCAGTCATTGCCTTCATGTGGGCAGAAATGTGCTCCAAGAGGACTTGTTCCAGGTTTTTCCCAGGAATCAAAGTTAAGTTGATCTGTCTGTACTTCACAGGGTTGAACCCTCATGTCTTTTTTAGACTGATACAAGATTTGCCCTTCTCTAATGATCAGTAACTACTCCTGATGTCCATAACTTTGCAAAGACCAAAGAGAGCAGCCTTGAAAGGGCAGTAGATGTGGGATATTTGGAAGAACAAGGACATTTTGTGAGCACTCCAGACCTTCTGAGCTTTTGAGACAATGAAGCTGTGTTAGTAAAGTAAATAGTAAAGTAAAATCTTGAATGTTAGTTATAAAGAGATACAAGAGAGAAAATTGCGGATGGGAAATATGTCTGAACTTGCAAAAACAAAAGAGCTACCTACGTGACAAGAGAGCTGTGCAGGAGGAGGAACAACAATTCACGTGAACAAGTAACTTTAGCCGATAATAGAATAAAGCAAAACGCATGGACAGTAGATGATAGCCAATACGCGCTTGATGTATGTGTGATACTGATGCTCTAAATGTATAGCACAATAAGCTTTGTAAGCAATAAATGGGCAATAGCCTGGAATCATATTGGTCGTTGTACTGTGCCCAATTTCCCGCTAATTCCACAAGCACACTTCTAAGCTAATTCTCAGCACACTTACATACAGCCCATCAAGACCTTTCTGTGTTGAATTCTCTGAAGAAATCCCTAACTCAGCTCTCACTCAGTTGCTGCTGGAAGTTCTTCTCCTTGAGACTTTCCACTAAGGAGAAGGTCTGAGGGTCTGAGATCTTTTGTTGGTGAGACCTAAGTAGCAAATAGTTCAGCCTTATTCATGTGTAGCATTGAACTCAATGATTTCCCATGTTCTGCCTACTAGTGCAGCAGCATCCTCTCCTGTTGTCACCTTCATAGTCTCTATTCCAGTTGAGCTACGGATTTCTCAACATCACGCTTTTATGGCCAGTATTTCCAAATTTCTTATCTGCTGTACGTCCCTCCTACTTTCACCATTATACTCTTTTGTGTTGCAAGTTCCTATCTAGCCAAGTTGGTCTCCCAACACAGCTGTTCTGATCATCAGAATAGCCTCTTGTAGGAGGAAAGAGCTACCAAGATTGAAGACACAACATCTGACAATGAACATTCATCCATGGAGAGACAAGTGTGTGAAGAGCGCCGGACTGTTTTTTACTATAACGGAATTTGTGTTTTGTTAAGGGTTTTAATGTATAATTCCCTATATGTTCTATTGTAGTTGCTGGAAAATTTCTTCTTCCCTCATGGCATCAAATCCTACCCTGTGATTGGTTGTTTTTTACTGCATTACAGTATATTCTTTGTGCGGTTATTCCAACCACCTTGTTTTACACGCTCCTCCCATGCTCTGCCCTAACTCCACCCCAGTTACACCCCCTTCTGGAAAGTTCTAGCCGGACCCTATAAAAGGCGGAAGCCATTTTAGTAAACTGCCATTTATGTTTCACACCTCAGAAATGTGCTTTCTCCTTTCCTGACCTGACATCAGAGCCACAGCCAGTTATACAGTCCTTAGTTTTTAGCTTTTCCCAATGCCTTCTGCTTTTGATGGG
Organism: Formicarius rufipectus; assembly: GCA_013399695.1. Lineage (NCBI taxonomy): Eukaryota > Metazoa > Chordata > Aves > Passeriformes > Formicariidae > Formicarius > Formicarius rufipectus. Next base: position 1,734,065 of record VXAU01003163.1, read on the forward strand.
CATCCCACCCACCACTCAGTTTCCTAAATAAGCTGATGTTTGCTGGCCTGAAATATAATTTACAGAGTAATGCAAATTCCAGGATCAGAAACTTCGGATAAGTCTAAACCACAACCCCAGGCATTAATTTGAGCACATGCATTAAAGGCCTGTATTTACAAGTTTGATAACAGAACTAAGCTCCTGAATCATCAGTCTCATTTTCAAGGCACTGAGCTGAATGACCACCTGAAGTATCTCACCCAATTTTTCAAGAAAAAAATTTAAAAAAAGTCACTAAACACTGAGTTGGAAGAGACTATCATCTCAGAACATGTCCAGACTTGGGCATATCAAGCAAGTAAGCATTGGGACTGCATTGTTAATTAACCTGTATGACTGTTGATGCTCTGGATGAATTCTTTCATAGGATGCACCACCTCAACACAGAACTTGCATGTCTGCAATATCTGGGGTTCAGCTTCAGCAGTGAAGTCTGAAAATTTGTTGACATTTATAACCTTATAAAAAAAGCAAACTTTTTCTTAAACAAAAAAATTAATTTAAAGCAACCACTGTGCTCAGAAGCTGCTCAGAAGCAGCAAATTGTGAGAGGAATTGCACTTTATGCCCAGAAAAGGATGAAATTTAGCCATCTTTGAACAGAAACAGAATTTTAGGAATTTTACTTCCCCCGCCAAAAAGTACATGTATGTCTCAACTAAGCAGTTACTAAAGAGTCTTTTATAATATATATGCACAATCAGAAAAAGTACAGGGAATAATGAGAATGCCCATGGCATTGCATTTAAAGGAAAGCTGGTACTTTAAATCCACATAGAGACAAAGCCTTGCTATTCTAGACGTCTAAAAATCCCATTTTAGTAAAATTAAGATCTGATCAGCAGCTTGTGTATAGGTGGGAGATTGTAATTTCAAAAGACAGATATCCTCCAAGGCCATGGTCACTTTACAGCATGTCCCATAGGAAATGAATGAAGGCTAAATACATGAAGCTATCCCAAGGAAGTGATTCTTGGGAACTGGCAGAGATGGGGGAAAGAAAAAGTAAAAATTAAAAAGTCCATCCCATTATTTCTTTGTAGACCCCAAAACAAGTGCCTGAACTAGTTTAGCCAAGAAAAGGAGCTTAACAAAGCTTAACTAAAATGTTGGCCTGATGAAGATGCATTCTCACTCTATGGGGTAGGTTAAAAAAAAATAAAAATTGTCAAGAATATCACAGGAAAGTATTTTTGTGGAATCCAAACCATACAGGAACAGCCTATGAACTGAAGAAGCTCTGTCTGAAAAGATATGGCCAGAAGATGGTTGTGATACAATCACCTACTAAAACTGCAAATTTAAGTGCATTCACTTTTCTAAGTGGTACTGGTACTTTTTTTTATAATTTCCTGTTTGTTTTTTTCAAGAACTCATCTTCACCCTTACCCCATCCACCCCAGGGAATGAGTTTTCAGGCTCATGCACACCTTTGCTTAGTGTTTATTTAAGATCAAGTTCTCCCTTTTGCACGGTGCCAAATGCACTTGATCCTTAGAAAATACAGAATATGAAAAAAAAAAAAAGTATCCAGGATTTATTAAAAGAAAATTATTTTCTTTCCCAAAAATATGCAGTCCAAAGTAATTTAATCTCAAGAAATTCCCTCCAAGCAATGCTTTTGTGAACTGTGAATCATTGATGACTTTAATTTGGTACCAAAAAAAAAAA
>VXAU01003163.1:1735813-1777669 GCA_013399695.1 Formicarius rufipectus
AAGCCAAGTACTTGCCAATTTCTGTGATTTGAATATGTCTATAAATGCTGCCAAGTGCCACAACATTGAGACCTTTTTTGTTTCCAGTGAAAGATATCTGAAGGCAAGGAATTGAAAATGCAGGTTTCACTCTCTAGATAGCTTATATCTAAGAATTACATTATTTGATGTCCTGTCTGTATCTAACTCTTCATATCTTTTTACTATTATATTAAGAAGTTAATTTATTTTTTTCTGTAGGTAATTCAAATGTCAAAATATGTGCAAAGCAGAAAGCATTTGAACATGAAGAAATGGATAGGTAGCAAAAGTAAAGCAAGGTAACAAAAAGGTGTGATCAGAGAACTGACATAGAAATAAATGAAATTGTATGTGTTTAGCAGTTCAGCTGAGAACACATTATTTGTAGACTGTATGGATGTATTTTAGAGGGAATACTTCAGCTTGATTGGAAGCCTTTAAAAGAAAGTATGGCATCTGGAACTGGAAATCTATCATAATGACCGGTGAGCTTTTCACATTAAAGGTGTTTTGACAAATAACACAAGGTATAACCTGTACCCACTGAACTTCAGAGATGCCAGTGCTTTGGGAAGAATATGGAGTAGTTAAAGTTGAAAAAATTACAGGCACAGGCAGTTAACTAATTTATTCCTGCATATCCTATCAGGACACAAATATAAATGAGCTTTGAAAATGCAATTCTAGCAGGTTAGCAAAGATCAGAATTCTGATTTGTCCCCATAATTTCAGAATATGTCATCATTTTCTGTATTACACTTATGCACGCTACTCACAACCCCATGCTGTGGCACAAATGGACTGACACAACGTAGTTAACCATACATCACATTTTACTTATAAACAGCTACATACTGAAGTACAGTTATTGCTATTTTCCAGTATTGCAGCAATAGAACTATCAGAACAAGAAATGCCAGCCTCAGTTTAATAGTACTGTACTTATTCAAATACACTATATTTATCTGAGCTAATGCTACAGACAGAAGACAAAAGATGACATTCACTGAGAGAAAAAAGCCTCACACTGTAGAGCTTCTGATCAATTAAATTTCTGTGGATCTTTAGCTTCAGCTTATTGAATTGTCTTAAATTGTCACAAAACAAAGAAAAGTATTCAACATGCTTGGTATAACTCTTAACAACAATACTGTGACAGTCCTCATGTCACTACTCAATTGTACCATTGTACATATTTAAAGCAGTCCACTTCCACAGAACCTCCATTTGCATTACTGTAATGTACCACATAATTTTGGTCCAACTCAACTATTAGTCTGCATTTTACAGTCTTCTTTCACCATTCATTAAATATGCCCATGTAGATCATCAATACAATATGCCAACAGCAGTTTCTTTTTGATTCTGCTTACGTATTTAAGTGCTACATGTATCAGCAATTCACAAAACCAAGTTTTATAAGCACCAAAAATAAGAAACTTCTGTGATTAGCCATCTCTTCCAGTCTCATTTTAAATCTCAAAACATAAAATAATCAATGGAGATCAATTAGCCATACACGTAACTCAGCTACTTTAAAAAAAAAAAATTACATTACAAAAGTGCTTCCTTGAAATCCATCATTTAACCTAATGCATGGACACTATAGCAATGCCAATAATCTTTCTGTTTTGAACAAAACATTCAATTAGAATGAAAATATGAATACCTTGAAATGAGAATACTCCAGCACATAAATGTTGCAGTCTGCTTGCCAGATACTGTACAGGGTTACAATACAGCATATTCCTGTACCCCTCCAGTGGAGCCCTTCTCTGACCTCCATGGCAGCCTTTACTACCCCATTTACAACATATGTGTTGCACTCATGCACAGTGAAAAAGCATAATAAAATCTGTTACTTGTTGGGAAGCATCAAACCTTTACCTCCTTGCCAATTTGACAGGATAACTACTGAGCTCCCTACTCCCACCTTAACCTTCAGCTGGGCTCATTTATTTCCCAGAGGACACATTCAGAAAACTGACTGTTACAAGAACAGTGGCAGGTTAGCAAGAGCTCATCTGGGGGAGGGGAAATTCCAAACCAAGAAAAGCTGCTCAAAAAAGGTTAATAGCTTTCAAGCTTACATGTAGACTAAACAAGGACAAACCTAATAAAATGAATTGCTTCACAATAGCAAGCTTTGTGTTGATATTCTGAAAATACTATAAGCTGTATCTGTTTAAAACAATATTGAATGGTCAGGTGGTTTGCACTTTTAAAGCATGTTAGCATAATCAGCATTAAATTAAAATAGATGGGAATGACAGCTATGTTAAGGTTATTAAAGACCTCTAAAGGATAGAGTTAAATAAGGTTACCTAATCCATCTTAGAAGGGTATTATGAATTGCATCACTTACACAAGAATAGCATTCTTATATCTATTTTAGATTTAAAAAGACTAAATAAAATTACCAATACAATAGCATGCATATGATATATACCTACTAGTCTTCGTTTTTGAGAGAAAAAGAAGTATATGTTTCTTGATATTAAGAGATCATACAGGCCTTTTAACAATAAAGATGATAATTCTTCTGATGTTGCAGTACAGAGTGAATGCTCACCAATGAGAATGATATATCAGCATGTTAAAAACTCAGCATATTTACAGAGAATGAGAATTCTACCACTGAAAACGTGAAGTATTCTGGTATAGACTTCCTAAAAACCAAACCCCCAAAGCCCTTCAAAGTTTGCAGCACATTGCTATTGTCACCTCTGCAAAAAGTAATCCAAATTCAAGTTAGCAATCTCATCCTTATATATGCAACAGTTTTTAAAATGTCCTTTAAGAGGTCATTTTTGCCACAGTAGCTGTGATGAAAATGTCTGTGATACCTCATTATGGGTTGACGTACATAAGTGGAGTAGGAACCTGTTCTCAAGCCTCCACTACTGTAGCAATACTCTGTTTTCTTCCTGTGAAACATTTTTCAGGCCAGTAGAGTTGTTAACAAGCAGCCAAAATAGCTTATAGTCTGCTAGAGTTATATACAAATGAAATGGGAAACAAGGTTAAGAGCCTAGTCACATCAGAGAGAGAAAAACCTCAACTCACACGGACTAGGTAAATTCTTAGCACCAGGCTATCTTGTTAAAGGCATCTTTATGAACCTTTTCCTTTGGAAGACAACAGGCTGTTTATAAACTCAACCAGGCAGTAGTGTTAAACGGAGGTGCCAGAACCAGCTTCCAGGCAAAGTAATGATTTTATGAATTCTGTTTGGATTTTGGTGTGAATAGGTGCAAACATACTGAGACTTGCCAAAGCTACAGTACTGTCTCAGTCTGTACAATGGCCATATGATATCCATTTTTAACCATTACCCCCTCCACTTCATAATCCCCAGACTACCAAATCCCAGTTCCCAAGGGTAACTGAGGATCAAGTACTAGCTCTGGCTCCCAGAATCACTTTTCTGAATTTAGATGTTTATACTGAAATAAATCCCATTTTGAAACCAGTTTGGAAATTATTTTCAAGGATTTCCACCATTAAGGTGAAAGGTACATGAACAGTTTAATCCAGTGGGAGTACCTAGTATCTAAAATTCTGTCCTTGTAAACTTTAAGCTTTGAAAACGAGACTGAGGCTTTCAAAATTCTTCAGTGTCTCTATTTTTGAAAGTAAGTGACCCAACACCTATTTTTAGTGTGCAATTTGCAAATACTTTTGACATCCTTACCAATCTTGCTGCACCAGAAAATGTAAAGTGACCAAGAATCAACTTCTTTACTTCATTGCCTTTGTAAGATTAAACAAAGCATTTTATTCAGCTACAAATGACATTTAATTATTTAAAGAAATCTACATAATTGAAGTTTTCCTTGTGCATTTATGTATAACAGAGCTGTGCTAGGTCAACCATCACCTATTGAAATGTCTATCTACATTTGCTCTACTGCAGGGCACTGACCATAGTTGGGTGCATTCTAACCATCCACCAGCATTAAAAGTAACTGAACTGAAATATAACAGCAGTACAATCCACTAAGACTAAATGCAATCAGCATTCCGAAAGAAGAGGGATTACAATTAGCATTCTAAATCTGTATTTGGTAGATCACATATACACTTTCATTTCTATTCAGCAGAGAAAGTTGCAGTACAGAATATGAAGTGGAATCTCCCACAGTGATAAAACACATAATGCCAAAGTAAGTACATTAAGTGAAATTAAAATGTATTGCTTAGAAAACATCAATATCTATAGAACCAGATGAAAAAGTTATAATAACATGTTCATTGCAGAGATCAAACATCAAGACAAAAGACCTTTATCTATAAAAGCCCTACCAAAACATTAAGAAAGAACTAGTATATTAATTTCAGTATACTGCTGCTGTTCACTATTCTAGTTAAAGGTGTTTTTCAAGCAGTTTCATATATGGTAGAAGTTCTGGCACAGGTATTTTTTAGGCATGACAGATACGTACCAGTTTGCAAATAGTTTAAATCAAGTGACTTCTGGCAAGCTGTGCCAGTCTTCCTCATGAGGTTCCCTTAAACAAGAACAGTTTAACCTGCCTTGTAAACAAGGAATTGAAAAGGTTTCATGTAAATTGTTGTGTTATTGTTGTCATTTTTTTTTTGGTTGGTTTGTTGTNGCAGTACTTTGGAGGACAGCAGGAAGAAGTGAAGAGGAGGCTGTAATCATAACAGATCCTAGAAGTACACAGGAAACATCTCTCAAGTCACAACAAAAACATTGCAGAAACAGGAAAAACCATGTGCCACGATTTCTGACATTATTAAATCGAAATATCAACATTAAAACCAAAGATGGCTACTTCCCTTCAACAAATAGGTCAAGTTAATAGCTAACGTGCAATAACTCCAGTCTTTGCACCACCTTTACAGTGCACTTTGATTCATATTTTCACAAACCAAAAATTACTTTTTAAGATAGAGAGCAAGACTGACAAGTGCCATATGATTCTAGAAGCTCTGGCTGTTAAAAAACCCAATTGCTTCCAGTTAAAGCAAGATTTATCCTAAGTCAGCAGGTTACTGAGTTGAAACAAGCATTGATCAAGTAAATTTTACAAATATTTAGAAGAGTAAAAATGAGGTAATTTCCCCCATTCCATTATTTTTGCGGGCTCTTTTCTTTTTTCCCTTAAAAATATTACATGCTGCTTGAAGGGCACTCAAAAAATACCAGTTAGTGTGTTAACTAGCTAAGAACTAGTGACACTGACATGCTGCTGCTGTCTGAGGCATCAGTCCTACAGCAGAGTCAATTCTGCAGAGGAATTAGCCCTGTTTGCAGACCTGGGGCACTGTCAGAGCTAGGAGGGAGAGAGGCAGTTGGGCTTTAAGAAAGCATAGACAGATTTATCTGCAACACATTTGTAATAGAGAAGCAATTGCTTCCTTTTCTCTGCTGTAGCCATCACTTGTAAGCTCAGTACCAGAAATAAATTTATTCTCCTGTACCTTTAGGCTGTCAATATTGAGTTGTGTTTTTCTTAAATGGCAAATGCTTTTAAATCATGCCCAGTTATTTTCATAGAACCTAACATTAAAAAACATAAATAGCTATTGGAAGTAGCATCCTTCCATGTAATAGATTGTTTCTGTGAATTATCCATAGGACCCAACCTCAGAGTACACTAGGTATTAGCAGACAGATTTGAACACTGCTGAAATGCAATGCCTTGAGCAGGAAAAAACAGTAGCTACTTCAAAGAATGAATAAAAAGAACAACTTTAAGATCAAAGGAAAAACCTAAGAGGTGCTCATATCCTCAGTGGACTGCCATTTTCTTCAATCTGAGAGAATCTCATTAGCCCTTCAAGTACAACATATGGGTTTATGTAAGGCTACACTGTAGAAAGTAAAACCGACAAAGATTTTAAACTCCATTAGAAAAGTTTGAGAGCAGAACATTCATTTATGTAATCTAATATGCCAGAGTCTTATGAAGTCACAATTTAGATGGCTATCAGAGCCTACCAGCCAATGTGGAAGGCTGCTAGGGAATTACGATACCAGTAAGGATATTTGAGTTTATATTGACAAAAGCACACTGCTTCAAATCGCATTATTTTGCAAGCTTCCAGTCGTGTATGGAAACCCCCCACTTACTATTAGTCTCAGGTGAGTACTGTAAGGCAGAAGGCAAGTAGCTGATTAGGGCAGAAAAAGCACCAGTCTTTACTGCCTACTTCAAAGTTGACAGAGTCTTGGAAGAACTTAAACTGTTGTTGCCCCTGAGTGAAAAAGGAGAAAAGAGTCTGGAACAGAAAGCTGCACAACAGTAAAAACTGTGTTCAGCCCTGGAAGTATCTTTACCTCTCAACTCACAATTCACGGGGCAGAGGCAACAGAAATGACAGTTCCTCTCCTCCTAGCTTTGCTTCTGCTACATTGATTTTCCCTTATCATTAAGAAGTTAAGGGTCACGCTAGATAGAAGTTCTCTGGAGTTAATAAGGAATGTAACTGCAGAGTGGGCAACTACAGGAACAGTAGATAAGACTACTTTTAGCACTTCATCCCAGTTAAGAATACCTGTGAGATAAATTAAGGTTTGTGGCTAGCTGTGTTGAAATAGCATTTATACTACAGTAGATACTTTGCATTTCTTTTACCCAGAACTGTTTCCCAACTTAAAAGCAGCTGCATTGTTCCATCTCTTCTCTCCCCAAAAACATCTCAAATTGGAAGTTCCTAGGAAACAGTTGATGTTCAAAAGGGATAAATGAAAGCAGTATGATAGATAAAATTAGTTCTAATATTTATTTATATTACTAAACAGAAGTGGACTACCTGAGGCTACCAGGATTGCAAAGGCTGCTTTCGTCTTCATCTTAACCTGTCAGCAGATACCATGGTGGATTCAAGACTTAAGAGTAACTTTTTATGCTATCACATCTAATTAGGAATTTTACCAATGTAGTTTTAAACCTCATTGCCTCCAATCCTCACTGTGGATTTTAGCAAGACAATTGTAACTCCAAGACTGTACTCCAAACAAATGCAAAACAGGCAGCTAACTTTGTTACAGTAATATGACTGAATCAGTTTTCCCAGTGAAGAGTTAGAGAATCTTTAGTTAACCCACATGCCTGCAGAAATATCTGAAAATACCTACTCTGAGTGCTACTGTGGAAGCTTTTCACTTATCAGTTGGTTTTTGAAAGGTCACTTTTATGTTTCTTGCAGTAAATGAAGTTGTAACTATAGTTTGGTTTGGCATCTGGTTAGGATTTGATTGCCTAGATATTTTTACACATACATGACGCTTAAAACTCTGCACTGAAATGGTTCAGTGTTTCTTCAAAAATTAAAATATTAAAGATGTAAGACTCTTTGAAGAAATTGAAGTTCTGTACCTCTGCCAAAGTTGATACAGTTTCCATGAAAAGCAAACTCCCCTCTAGGCTTCTGCCAATAAAACTGTGCAAATAACTGCAGCTCATATTCTACTCCACTAGGATTCAGATGCTCCATAATAAATGGGCTGCACTCTTAACTCATGCCTTGCCCAGTAGCACTAGGTAGAGGCATTATGTTGAAATCATTTGGGTGGCTAACTTCTGCCTTAATTTATGAGCCAAGCATAACTTGCATTTTCACTAACTTGCCACAGTAAAAATTAGTGCTCTGCTAGTTTTCCCACACTTTTATCATAAGCACCACAAATGCGTAAGACATTCTCTCCACAGCTCAGGAGCCATAGACACCAAAAGCACTTTACCAGCAATAATCAGCTAGTTTTGAAGCACATTTGCCACGGAATATATGACTAAGTCATAGTGGCAAAACTCCATGTACAGATGCTTTATCCAGGGTGAAGTCAACTGTATTTCTTACTATAACATTGACCATTTCTTGACATATTACAGTGATTTTATCTATACTAAGTTCTTATTGGTGTGAAGCCTAGTCTTGCTCTGTGCAACAAGTTTACTCTTCAGTAGAATTAATGTATTTTGGTAACTGTCCAACTGGTGGTATTTTAGTTGATTCGTTTTCCTTAATCCAATATTATGAAAGCAATAAAATACTTGGAAAATCTAGAAGATACACTGAAACAGTTCTTGTCCTCGGTAACAAGCATCCAACACTTGGTTGTTTTGGGGGAGATGGTAAACAAAAGACATCCTGACGATGTTCGCAACCCAACTCAAATCTTCTATTCAGTACTGAAATGAAAACTCACAGAAATAATTTCTCAATGACTCACTAAAATAAAACATTTGAAAGTTAAGTAGGTGACAAGCTGCCAGGGCCAGCAAATTAAAAGCTCAATATGGTATACATTTAAATTTCATTCATAAAGCTTTTCTCCTTCTAAGAAAAAATAAGACTTTATTCAATCTCATTAGCAATGTAATTAGGAAGGTGTGATAAAAAACCAAGGTAAAAATCATACATCTGCATAATTAAAAAAAATAATCTTGAAATAGGAGGAAAGTGGGCTGAAACAAGCCTGCCTCATTCACACCACAGATTTAACTTCTAAGAACAGCACAATTTTTCATCATGCCTACAATTAAGTCACAAGGTCCAGAGGTTTAGTGAAATGAAAACAAGATTTCATAGCTATTAGCACTCAGAAAATTGTATGCTGTTGGGTAGATATTACAGTAAACAGTTGGACTCATTTCCACAAGGAACAAATATTGCCAAGGTAAATGCTCTGCTTTGTGGCAGATAATAACAGGTGCTGTATTTTAACACTATAGCAACACCCACTAAGTTCTCACTGAGAAATTCAGTTTCTCTAGGGTTTAAAATGTTCAACCTTTCCTTAAAGGTACCAAAAGCTCACTTCCCTCATTTTTGCAGAAAGGATAGAGTTAGATTATAGAAATTGATGTGACTCTTTATCTCAAACAATATCTGTATGTTATCTTTCTCTGTATTTAAGTCTCTCATAATCTTAGTCACTCATACCACTACTAGATTTAATTTTTTTTTAAGATAAAAGATTAGAAAATTAATGCTTTATATCAAAATCCAGTGTTTTACCTTTGGCATATTACCACTAAAGAAACTGGCAAAAGCTTGACAAGAAAAAAAAAAATAAAGCCCTGTTGGAACCTTTCTAGGAAGTAAGTTTAAATACTCTCCAAGCCTGTATTGTCTATCTTGATTGCTTTCTTATAGCTATTATTATACCTAGTAAATAACAGCTTAGTAATAGTCATTAGGGAGCAACTCATTCCACTCTGGTTATCAGGCCAATAACATTAAGAATGAAATCATTAGAATTAAGAATCATTAAGAATGAAACATTAAGAATTAATCATTAGCACCGCAAGAAGACCCAAGAATGAACAGTTGCATCACTTTTTGTGCTTTTGCTAACTACAATTATTTTGCAACTGCACTCAGAGAAAGAAACAACAAAAAATGCTATGTAACTACTTTGCATTCAAGCAACTCCTCAATGTCTTCAACAAGTTGGACATTAAGGTTCGGAACCAATCACACAAAAAAAAACCTCCCATGAAAAATAATTGTCCATTGAAGTAAGCAATTTTTTCTTTTATTTTTTTTAAATTAGGATTTTAAATTTGATCAGAGCTACAGTCACAGGTCTGTAGGAAGGTAGCTATAAGAAGCATCTCTCCACACTATACTTATAATAAAACGTCCTCCACAATTAAAACTACATCACCTACCAGCAAAACCTTCCCAAGACCCAGGCAACCCTGAGGAAGTCCTCTGGACATGATACTGTTTGCAACTTGAATATTTTGTGTATGGCAACTGTCTGAGTTGTTCAGCACCTTCTGTGAAGTATCTTCAGGCATGAGGAGACCTCACAGAAGTCAGAGGTGACTTTACGAGCAGTGTTGGCAGGAGTGTGCAACAGAGGTAGTGGGCATGAACAAAGGTCCTGGTGTGGGAGCTTTCCGTGTGGGCTTGTGGCTCTGACAAGCTATCCTTGGTAGTGGTGGGAACTGGTGCTTGATCCTCTTTGCTGGGAGGAGGTGGTGGGAGAGTGGGAGAGTCTCACTGAGCTAAATGAAATACATTCAGAATGTCTTGTAAAAATGCAAAAAAGCAACTCCTTGTGGAGAGAAGCTATGCACAGGCTTGGTGCGTGCCTTAGAGCTCTGCTGTGTTTGCTGGAGATGTGGCAGGACTGTATTTGGTGAATGTAGGCTAGGTGCTTGGCTTCTTGTGAAGTATGCAGTTGGGTTTATGAAGGGACCAGGTGAGGGGTGGTATGAGGGGAGGTCTCCTTGAGAAGGGGCAGATGCATGTAGGCATCTCCTGCACATCCTATATGCTGTGAAGGTGGTGGGGTAGAGGAAGTGTGTGAGTGCTCTTCACAAACAGCATGTCTTGTTTTGGGATGTGCCTTGGCAGCCAGGATCCTTGCAAAACAGGCCCTGTGATAGGGGGCCCTTTCCCAGGAAAGGTAGTCAACTTGAGAGCAATGCTGCAGAAACAGTGTGTCATAAGGCCAGTGTTGTTGGGCCAGCACCCTCTTGTTGGGAGGCACTGGTGTAGTCAGGCATGTGTTAAGGGAGAAGGGAACCCTAAAGGTGGATGGTGTTACATGTGTGTGACTTGGGTTTTCTGTGGGGTGGTAGGAGGGTGTGATGGTGTTGACAACTGAAGTAAATTGTGGAGCTAGAGAAATAAGGAAAGGGAGTGGAGAAAGAGATCCTTGTGCAGGAGTGGTGTATATGTGAGTGTGATACAAGAGGTAGAAGTGTGTAAAGGTGACAATAACTTGCAAAGTGTTTGGGTTACAGAAGGAAAGGTGTGGAAAACCTCTGTAAGCAGTGGTGCACACCTGTGCACAGCTTCTATGTGCTGTAGAACGTGCAGGATTATGCAATGGCATTATAAATTAAGTGCTTTAAGTCAGGTAGGGCATATAGCCTGGTAAAAACAAATTTGTGGGCTAGCAGTGTCTTGCTGGACAGAAGCAGATGCCTAATATGCAAATTGCTTGCTGTGGAGGTGTCAGGAGTGTCTAAATCCCTTTGGTGCTAAAGGACTCATAGCCGTTTTAAAAACGGTAGGGTTTAGGCTCCCCAGGAAGGGACAGTGCCTGTGTGCAGTTTTATAAGCTGTGAAGATGACATGAAAAGGAGGAGTGTGTACTATCAATTACTTTTATGAGTTAAAAACCTTGACTTCAAGGGGAGCTTACAGTCTAGGGAAAAGTGATGTCCAGTGGGGATGGGCAGAATCCTCCACAAGGATTGGCAGATGCTTGTGTGGGTGTTCCAGGTGGAATGAGACTATGGTGGTATTCAGAGTCAGGGGCTAGCTTTGCACACTTGTGGGAAGTGAACTGCTAGTGAGCAGTGCAACCCTGCCCAAGAGTGGCACATGCTTGCGAGTAGTTTCCAGCTGCTGTGGAACTAGTAGAAATGTGGCTGCAGTAGTGTTCATGGCTGGAGTGTGTCCTCTGTTGGAAGCAGACTCATGGGCTTTTGTAGAAAGTACTCACTGGAGGATGGAGGGAAAGCTTTCCACAGGAAAGGAGCATGTTGGCATATGCCTTCCACATAATCTACCCTTCCCAGGATGGAGGGCAGGAGAGGAGAAGAAACGGCAATGGTGTGGAGAAGAGGGTATGGTGGCATTTACAAGTGAAGGTCCTCAAGTTTGAGATATATTTGGATGGGCTTAATCTCGCACCTCAGAAACTGCTTCAGAAACGGAGAAAGTCTTCCCCTGGAATGGCAGATGCCTGTGTGGGTTCTGTGTGCTGTGAGGCTGATTGTGGTAAGCAGGAGCATGTGATTGTATTTTCAGACTGAATGTCTCATGTTTGCAAAAGGGACCTGTTGCAGGTGTTGGAGGCTGAGCTGGGGTTGTAGACAGAAACTGGTGTTCTACTGAAAGTTGGTAGGAGTTTGTCTGCAATGATGTTTATGAACTAAACACTGTTTTTATGGTCTTGTATTGTAAAAGTGTCCACTGCAGCAAAGATTTGCCTCCCTGAGGAGGGGCAGATGCCTGTGTAAGGTTTACACAGCCTGTGAAAGCAGCAGAGCTGGCAAAAATGTGCAGTGGTGACGGTGTTTACCAGCAAAGTGCCTTGTATGAGAGGTATTTTTGTGGGCTTGCAGTCTCTGGAAAAGGGATTGGAGGAGGGGATGGGATGTGCAGAATTGCTCAGAAGGAGCAGATGTCTTTGAGGGTGGGAGAGCAAAGTGTGTGCTGTGGCAGCATGGGTCCACAGGTTAAGGGATTCAGGCAGGCTTGCGATCTTGGGAGAAGTGAGTTGTTGGGGGAAGGGCAGCCTTCTATAAGACTTGCACATGCATGTGTGCAGCTTCCATATGGTGTGAAGGTGGTGGGGGTGGCAGGAGAGTGTAGTGATGCTATTCATGAGCTGAGTGCCTCATGTTTTGGTGGGGTTGTCTTCCAAGAGAGGACCTGTTATGTGGGGGCTCCTTATCCATAAGCTGAGTATCTCATGTTTGAGCAGGCTTCTAATCTTGTGAAAAGGGGTCCCTCAGAAGGCAATAGCCACCTCTAAGTGGGGCAGAAGCTCTCAAGAAAGGATGGGGATGTGTTGGAGGAGCCTTGTTTAGGGGTGACAGAGGATTGTGAGGCAAGATATGCTAGGCAAGAACTTGCTGTGGTGATGTCATCATAAGCAAAATGAAGCCTCCTAGAGCAAGCTTGTAGCTATGCGAAAAGGTGTGTGAGGTAAGGAGAAAGCCTTGTTGTGGAGTGACCATTGCCTTTGCACAATTTCCATTTGCTGGGTGGGCCCTTAGGCAGTAGCATTGTGATGAGTGCAGTGATTTATGTTTGAGGGGGTTTCATCTTGAAGAAAGGGAATGGATGGTGGGTGGACCCTTGCCTGTGAGTGGCAGATGCCTGAAAGGATGGCATAAGCCGCAGGAGGGATTACTTGAACTTTTGTGTGTGATCTTCTTAGTTAACTACCCACCTCCCTTTCCCACATTTTAGGTTTATTTACAGGGAGAAGTAAAGCAAAAAACAACCTTAGAAAAAGTTAATGTCATGTATTATCTTACTCCCTCTGGGCTTTTCCAGTGCTGCTCTTCTTAGCCTCCTTTTAGATGCTTAAACTGAAGAAGCTTTCTCTGGAGTTGTCTACCCACGTCCTCTTTAAGTTCATAGAAAACTGCTGCAGTCCATCTCAGAGTGCAGCTTCTATTCTGACTATTCTCTTCTGACTCCCTGCTTTAGAACACATTGTTTTAGGACTATTACATTTTTATTTGTCCTTTCCCTGTCCCACCCTTCTTTACTTTATTATTGTCTAGCAGAGGCATAAGCTACGTATTTCCCAACCAGCTCACAACCCACCTCAGAACCCACCTGTTTCCAGTCACTTCAGCTCAGCAGGGATTTCTGTTCTCTGTTGTCTTTATGCCACAATCCAGATGGAACCAGGAGGATGAACTTGTCAAGCTAGGTTTTTACAAGCTGATTCTCTGAAGCTGCAAGCACTTGCAGTGTTTGGAAGGCTCTAATGGTATGCTACATCTGGCTATAATTCCCAGTTTAGGAATCCCTGACTTTGTTCTGTCTAATGCTAGTCTTTTTAGAATTTGAACTGAGGTTAGTGTAGGTTATAATTTAACTTGATTGGTATGAAACTACTTTCGTTCCAAATATTGTTGACTGTGCCAAGCACACTGTTATTCTTGGGGTATTCAGAGTCAGGGCAAAGGTGACTGATAATGCCCAAATTTTTGTTTGCTGTGGGGAAAAGAGGTGGTGGGCAAAAGCTGAAATGAAGAGGAGGAAAACATGACAAGTGAGTATGGTACTGTAAGTCCTAAATACTCATCACTAGAAATGCAGGTTAATAGGTTCATCCTTCTGAAAACCTACTAAAAGTAATAGCACTGGAGGAATTATTATGAAGTGTCTCTATGCTGAATGCTGACATTTGTAACTATAGATTTATTGGTTTTGAGAGATATTGTGTATGCTGTTAGAGCAGTCACCTTGAAGGATAATATTGTTTTACACTGAGTTAATTTTCATGGCTGTTTAGAATTCTTTTAGATGTAATTACAAAAGTGTGCTGCAGCAACAGGTAAAGATTTGTCACCTGTTGCAGTCAGCTATTTTTAAGTTTCACTGTTCTTAACAGCAGTGTTCTGAAGACTTCTCTCAGCTATGCTGTTACTCACCTCTACTGGGTTTGTACATCTAGTTTCTGAATTGCAGATGCTGACCCAGTTTATTGAAGGAGAAAACTGCCCTGAGAGGTGCTAGTCTTGATTCTACAGGTGTGGCCTGCTCTGGACTGCTGTGATATTGGCATGCACTGCTAAATTTTTGTTCCACCAAAACCAGGTTTATCTTTAAATGCCTTAAGGTAGTGCTTCTAGGAGCTGTAATTGCCATGGTAATTTTGCTCATACAGTGGGCTTGTGAGTACACCCACACTCATGTCTACTCAGGCAACTTTAGTGGCTTTAGATACAGTTGAGAATACAGCAATCAATGGAAAGAGATGCAATGGTTTTGTTTAACTAAGAAGTTTTCTTTTTATGGGAACAGATTGCTTTCCTCATCAGAGTTTTATAGCTGAAAAGGAGCTGAGTGAAAAATCTGTTGCCTACTTTATACTCTTGATGGTTTCACCAAGGCAGGTAGAAAGCTGTGAGCCAGCTTTTGAGGGTCTACCTCGCCTATTAGGAAGATAACAGTCTGTGAATGGCTGAATTGGAACCAGTAGCACAGGAGATATTGCTGCCATCAGCAGACTTGTCTTGGTGAACAGTTCAGAAGTGAGGTAAATGTGTAGTGCTTGAGATGCCCAAATGCCTTACTAATTAGCAATCAGTGATTTACAGCAAATATCCCTTCTCCTTGTTACAGCAAAAAAATATAGGAGCTTTTACCTTTTTACTCTGGCTAGGATGAAGCATAAGATACAGAGGGCACTTTTTACATGTCATCTTTTCCCTTCTCAAAGCAGAGCTTTTTCTTATTTTTCTTGTCCCCCCCCACTTTTTTTTTTTTTTTTTCTTTTGGTATGAAAGCAGTGTCAGTGTTGTCTTTCTCTGGGACTGTTTTGATTTTGTTGGTACCAAATAAGTTTAAAAAAATCCTTTCTGTAGACTTTGAGATTCTTTACATTGCAGTAATATAGCTTCCATTGCCCCAGCTTGTGTTGCAGGCGTGGCTGCAGTGCCACGTTTGTGTCATTTGGTGGCAGAGAGGATAAGGCGAGGTCTTCCCCTGGTGTTCTGACCTACATGGGCTCCCAGGATTGCTCAACAACCTGACATTATTGCTTTTCTATTTGTAATTTTTTTTTCCTTAATATTAATTTGAGATGTTACACTTGAGAGGCGGCGGGCGTTGGCCGAGTGGCGTAGGCCCCCGCCTGTGGAGCCGGCTCCTCCTCTGAGGACGCCGGTTCAAATCCTGGAGGAACTCGCTGTCGCTGTCCGAGCTGCTCGGCCGTGGCAAAATGAGCCTCAGGAGTAAAGGGGGTGGGACCAGTTCCGCGCACACTGTGCCTCACCTAAAAAATCCATTGCACAGGCTTATCCCAAGATCTTCGTTTGCGATGTCCAGCCAAGAAGAAGAATAGCTTCCATAGGAAACTGTATTTGGGCATCTTGTATTTTAACTGAAAGTATCCCATATTCTGTCCTGCTTAATCTTTTAGTAACATTTAGATGAAAAGGATGATTGCCCCTCAAATGTGTCACTGTGATGACTGACAATTTCATAACATAGCGACTCTCCTAAGGAGCACTAACTGATTGTATTGCACTGTGGGAAAGTTTTAGCTAACCTGACCTTTCAGCATGTAGAGGATTGCAATTAAATAGTGTTTTGATAGTTTCTGTAACAAAAAGGATGCAGTGATATAATTACAGATAAAATCTATAGACTGTATTTAGTTACACGTTTAGAAAGCAATGGACTCTTGCCTAGAACACCAGATTACTTTTCTTGCCTTTGCTAGTAACTGCAGTCTAGTGTGAGGAGCAAAAGGAGAGATAGTAAAAGTACACAAGGAGGAAAAGGTGTGTAAAACACACACCAACTTTACCTTTATGTTGTTGTCCCTTTCCTTTGCCAGGATTCCTTTAGTTGTACATTGCCTTCAAAAGACAGGGCTAACTCCAAAGCAGACAATGTTTGCTTAACAGTTGTAAGTGCTGCGTTTTGCTGAGGTATATCTAAAAATGGTGCTTGGCAGCAAGGTTCAGAGATTTGTAGACTAATAGCATGACTGACTGGTGGAGACATATTTGAAGACAACTGACCTTCTCAACATGAAAGATAATAGTGACTTCTCTATAAGTGCTTGTCTCAGTAAAATCTTTCTATTGATGATGGATTAATCTTGAACGGTGGCTTGAAAAGATCCCACTAAAGAATAATGGGACACATTTTTTTGTGAATAGTGACATAATTTTATAATTTGTCCATCTTGAGTCACTTTTTCAGCTTCCTTTTCTTTCTTTAGAAAACCTAGTGGGGCTTCCATATTTGACTCCCTCAATTCTGTGAAGCATGTCCTCACGCATAACTCACAGTATCATTTGAGAACAGTATTTTAAGTTATTATCTAACTCACAACTGGGCATATTAGCCACAATATTTTCCAGAATGGTTGTTAGCACAGAACAAAACAAGATTAAGTATTGTTCACAACGGGTTGCCACAAAGTTGCTTTCATTTTTTCAAAGTCTTGCGTCTTGTTTTTAAAGCCAAGTGTGTGGTATAACCCCAGCCAGCAACCAAATGCACACACCTGCTCACCTGAAGGGGACTGAACCACTCTGTCACCCTTAAAATGAAACAATTCTTAGGATTTGCTTCTGGACGCAGTTTAATACACTGAAACTCAGAGCAAATGTGTAAAATTCTGGTAGACTGAGGTACCCTGTAATGTATGTCTTTATGTGTGAGCAATTCATTTCCATAAACTCTTCCTGGGCAAGATTTGATCTGACATCAAGCAGTCTGAATGGAATTCTGAACAAAATGTTGTTATCTGTGAGGACAGAAGTAGCAGACAAAATATGACAATGCAGTAAATTCATGTTCACATGTTTTGGATCAGAAAGTACTTTTGATTTTTTTTTGCACAATATTTAGTTTAGTAGATGTTATTTTAGAAGGAAAAATTAAAATGCCTTGTGAATAATACAAAGCAGAAAATTTTTCATAAGCTCTAGTACTAAAACATGGAATATTTAAAACAGTTTGGGCAATGAAAAAAAATGAAATCTCTGGGTACAGAAGAAAGGGAAAGATCTTGTTAGCTTTTAGCAGGCTTTATCTATGCACAGATGTTTGCTTGCAATCCCTGCATAACATTACACTTACATAAATATAGTGATGTAATAGTCTGTGGGCCATATCCCAGGCTGCCAGGGTAATTCACCTGGCCTGCATCTTGCTTTCGACCATCCAAGAATTTCCTGGTCTGTTAAAGGAATGAACCATAGGCCAAACCCAAATTCTGATGAGAGCAGCTTATTTGAGAGAGTGCTGACTTTTCTCCCTGCCAAAGACCAAAAGGATGTAGCAATGAGCTTTGTGATCTGTGCAGTAAGTTTATTTCTTTTGAAAAGTGTTACACCTACTGTACCCTCCTAGTAGTTTATGGCATGGTAGGAGTCAAACTCATATTATTCTGATATCCACAATCAGTAAAATTATCAGGAAGATGTGCTCTGATAGAATTCTTTTATTACACTAAAAGTGTATTCACAATAAGGGAATGTACCTACACAAGACTCTTGGGGTGGGAAAGGATTGCAAAAAGATAGATGCCAGGAAAGGGGCCCTTACATTGATGAAGATGAGAAGAAGCTTTTGGGCCAAAGAAGCTGCCACTGCCTTTCAACTAAGTCTGTGTGCCTAGCATGTTCTGTTGGACATATCTAGATGCTGAAGGCCAGACAGCAGGGATCAATAAATCACGGTAGTGTTAGTGAAATTTAACTGCGTGGTGTTGTTCATATATTGGAGTGACTGGAGAAAGGGTGGACTGAAAAACAAACTCTGTCTGATACATTCTAGCAGTCTTTTTCCTCATTACATAGCGGTATTTAAAATATGAAGCAGGTGGGGTGTTCAGTGGGAATTTCCAGCAGAAAATGCTAACAAAAAATATATATATTAAAAGGGCTTTTCCAAAAAAATATATTCTTTAGGGAGTTGTAGAGTGTCAGGAAAGAAAGACTGAGAGCCAAGATAGCACTGCAGTCAAAAATAAAATAATAGCTAATGAGGATATTACTGTCGTCTCAAGCTGTGTCCAGGGTTCTGGGATGTTCAGGATCATGTGATTTCTGCTAGACATGTTTAGTAACTTGCACACAGAAGGACAGTTCCAGGACAAGACATGGAGAGAAACCCTTTCCCAGTGGGGTGCACAGGATCATCTCTCTCTGTGGAAGGCACAGGTTGCTGTCCTAGGTGATACAAAAAATTGAAGGAAGGCTCCTTCTCTCTCCATCTCTTCTGGTTTAGACTTCCTTTCCCCAAAAGAAAGTCTGATTTATGCTTGAGCTTAATGAGAAACTTTGGAATGTGAAATACATAGACATGACCTTAAGAGTTAATGTTTGATAATATCCCCGATTACTGTGAGGATTAGCATGGAACATTACTTCTGCTGAACTCTTTCGCAGTACTGTTTTTATGCAGGAATTTGCTAATTTTCCAGACATACTTTTCATATCCACCTGGCTTGTAATATTTTATTTGATATCACATACTGAAGTGTTTGTCAGGCTTATTAGGATCTTGGTTTGTTTCAAACAAATACAACTAAATATTTATAAACCTTCTTGCTGATAAAAAGGAAATGGTGCAATATGTGCACCATAATACCATTGCTGCCTTGTTGGTCATCAGTTCTTTCTGTGCTTGGAAGTATGTGCATTTCTTGAACATGCTGTAACTCATCACTATTCTATATTGATGCAAATTCCTGGAAGTCAAGCAAGCATGCTTTTTAAACAGAATCCTTGGCAACAAGAAGAAAGGAAAAAAAATCCAAAGGGCTTATTTTTCTAAACATTGACAGAGGCTACAAGTAGAGAGGTGAATCAAGTAAGCTGGATAATGTCCAGAAAGTGAGATTAAGAACAAAGGAAAGAATCTTGGGCTCAGGCAGGAGAATGATAGAGTAATTTTCCAGGACTTAATAGCGTGACACCCGTGAGCCTTTTAGTTCTGTCTGCCAGTGTACTTATTTCCTTTCTAACTTAAGTTCAGTTTGTTTTAATTGTGTCCCCAGCAAAAGAATGAGTCACCTCTTGCAAACAGATCTGAGCTCCAGAACAGTGCAAGTTTTTATACATTAACTGAACAGTTTTCAAAGTCAGAAGAATGCAAAACAAACAAATTCTTTAGAATATACTTGAACTGCAGTTGGACACTAAATAGTTGGAGCCAGATCCTTTGCTGATACAAATGGCTGTAACTTCCATTGATGCCTATAGGGTTGTGTTGAGCCCATACAATACAATACAATAAGGTACTGAATAGAGAGCTGTTACCATCCCATTTTCAGTTTTTGTTGAAAAGGAGTCTTGCAATATTTTCTCTTGAATGGCTGTGTACCATTATTTTCAACAGGCTTCAGGTGCTGCATAAATGAAATTATTTTAATTTTCTTCTGCTCAGTAAGTATTGTCAGCCTGGTCAGTAGTGCCAGTCATTTAAAATGAGGTTCTATATTTACTGGAGCATCCATGAAGTTCTCAATCACCATAACCCTGAGGAAAGCTTTATTTCCTGTACTTTTATTCCCAGGTCCAGCATGCAGTCAGTAGTTAGTATTAGCTCAGAAAAGATGGAGCAGGAGATGTCCAGCTCTGGGACTGAAGAGAAAGCAAATGTTAAATTTTTAATGTCTGTGTTGGTTGCTTAGTGCTGCATGATAGACTGGTCAGAGTTAAAAACACTGTTGATAGAGAAGACACTATATTATGGTTGCCTTTGACCGAGTTACTTTATAACTTTCTTCAGAAGGAATAAAGGCATTTGGATGTAAAGGAAAGATATAGTAATTATGGTTGCATCTGTTAAAATATTGAGTGTTTAAAGTTCTGTAATTTTTTTGGCTTTGCCAATATAGAGAGTTTTATTCAGTTACATGATCACAGTTTTTCCATATATGCATCATTTGGGATATGTAACAAGTATATTCAGAAAAGTATGAAAATTAAAAGTGTTGCTCATAATTTATTTGAATATATTTATGATTTTTATTTCTAATGTTTTATTTTCACTTACATAAAAGTAATAAAATTCCCAAAGTCTTCTAATTCTATAATATTGATATACATATACTAAGTGTACTATCACATTTTCCCTGTAATTTTGTTGAAAGCTAAAATTATGAGAAAAATGGCAGTGGAGGAAATCACCTTGCTCTCTCACCTTTTTCTAGTGAAAAAAATCATTTACAGCAAGAAAATGGCAGTAGGTATTTTCTTTTACTAATATTAACTTGCATGTTCTTAAAGCATTTAATTTCTTTATTGATGTTGTTGTTGTTGTTGTTGTTGGCTGGACTTCGCGAATGAAGATCTTGGGATAAGCCTGCGCAATGGATTTTTTTTTTAGGTGAGGCACAGTGTGCGCGGAACTGGCCCCACCCCCTTTACTCCTGAGGTTCATCTTGCCACGGCCGAGCACGCTCGGACGGTGACAGCGAGTTCCTCAGGATTCGAACCAGCGTCCTCAGAGGAGGAGCCGGCTCCACAGGCGGGGGCCTACGCCACTCGGCCAACGCCCACCGCCTCTCAAGTGTAACATCTCAAATTAATATTGAGGAAAAAAACCCAACAAACAGAAAAGCAATAATGTCAGGTTGTTGAGCAATCCTGGGAGCCCACGTAGGTCAGAGTACTAGGGGTAGACCTCACCTTATCCTCTCTGCCACCGAATGACACAAACATGGCACTGCAGCCACGCCTGCAACACGAGCTGGGGCAGTTTCTTTATTGATGACTTTAAAGAGCTCTACATGATCAACGTCATAAGACAAAGAATTTAATGAGTTTGGGCATTTGTACTCAGAGCAATGTTCACTGATCAAAATCTGCTCCAGGCAAAGTAATCTTGGACCCAGAATTTGTGACAAAAAGAACAATCAACAGAAGCCCTCATTTCAGGACGTATTAACAAATTTGACTAATTAAATTCATACATTATATAACTTATTCCACCTCCTAGTTCATACAGAGCTCTTCAGAGCAGAGAATGACATGCTTTATGTCACATTTCTAATTTTTACCTACTGCCAGACACTGTAGAGGGTATTTATTTCCCCATTCTAGGCTACCATCACAAGACAAAAATGCTACAGCAAAAGGCAGGTTCCTTTAGAGCAGATGTTAACCCTTGATTTCAAATGAATCACTATCACTAATAGTCACTATCACTAATAACTAATGAATCACTAATTTGTTCCTGCTGGAATATGACCAGCTACATTTAAAGTCTAAGTTTGAATATACAGAGGTAGTCTACCTCTGTTCACTAATTCATCTGAGTCTGCAGCAGTGTTGCACAGTCTACACTACCTCTGTTTAAATGCATACTTGATAATGTTCAAATGTATAAATAAATGTATTGACATAGGCTGTTTCAGTTTCTCATTAGCACTGTGTAAAGCTCTCACTTAAGACTCATGGCTTTCTAACAACATTATCAGTGAATGTTTTCCTGTATCATATATAATGTAAAGGGAAGCCTGAAACTGGCTTTCATTGTGAGTCATACATTTGGTGCTCTCCTTTAATCAGACCCAGATGTGACCAAGTGAAAACCCTTTAAAAGGAAGTTAGTTTGGCCTGGGCTCTTTGAAATGGATGATGTGAAGTCTCATGGATTCTTTGTAGAATAATAAAACAGTTGAGGAAGGAGGAAGGACCTATGGAGACTGCTTAGTCAAGCCTCTGAACAAAGGAGGGTCATCTAAAGACCGTGTCTAGCCTGGTCTTTAATATCTCCAAGGATGGAAACTTTACAACCTCTGAAATCTATCCCAGTGTTTCATCACCATAAGTAAAACCTGTTTTGTTTAAACCATTTCCAATACTTCTCTTTGTGTCCATTGTCTCATCCTTTCACTGGGTACTACTGAACAGAGTCCATCTCAGACTCTACATCCTCCCATCAGATACTTCTCCAGACTGAACAATCATAGTACTTTCAGTCTCTTCACTGAAAAGCACTCCAGTCCTTTAATTGCTTTTACTGGTCTGGTTCTGGTATGTCTGTATCTGTTTTGTACTCAGGGAGCCCGAAGTTGCACACAGGAGTCCACATGTTGTCTCAGCAGTGCTGAGCATAGGGAAAGAACCCCCTCCAGCAGCCTGCTGGCTAATGCAACTCAAGATGTTGTCATGCTTTGCTGCACAGGCTGGATTCAATTTGTTTTCCATGAAGACCTCCAGTTTTCCCCTGCCATGCCAATTTCCATTTAAATGGACCTCTGTGTGCTTGGATACCTGGGGTTATTCCTCCTCAGGTGAAGAATTTCTGCATATCCCTTGGAACATCAGGATTAGTTGTCAAAAGTACTTCTACTGAAAGTGTCTGCTTTTCTTTGAGATTACATCAAGCTTCAATGGCAAAGTGGTTTGAATATGGACAGAATTAAGAAAATCAGGAAACCAAATCATGGCTTTGTCAACTCTAAATACTGCAATGTTAAGTCAAAGTTTTTGGGTAAGTACAGACATAAAATGAGTTTATGTGTACTTAAAACAGTCATTTCATCCTAATTTTGCTATGTATTTCCCTATTACCTTCTAGAAAATGCAGTTTTCATGTGAGGGCTGGTAGATTTATGGAAAGTGCCTCTTCCAGATCTTATTTTTTAAAACTATTAGTGCAGTGCTGCACTTGGGTGGCATTGGTGGTATGTACTCTAGTCTTACCTTGACCCTGACAAAATCCATTCAAGCAGTGATCTTTGACTACTTCTTTCCAAACCACATGATGGGCTTTTGGCTTCTGCAAAGGTCATGTTTGTTCAAAACCACCCTTTAAATTCCATCCTCAAAGCCCCAAATAGGGGCCCAAATATCCCTATCCCAAGAGATATCTCTTTAGGATATCTTAAATCATCTCCTCATGTAGGGTGTCTGCTACTAAACAGGCAAAACTTTGAACAGCTAGAAATAGTGGTTGGGTATGCCCCAAGTGCTCTTTCCTGTTATGGTTAACTGCAGAGTTTAGTTTCCTGCGTTAAATAGGTATGAAATTATGTAACTTTATGGAAAATTTCCTCAAAATTTTGTGTCATCACGGTTTCTTTTCAAGCTACTAGTGGAATGATGTATTTAGACTTTTTTAATTTGGAACAGCCTGTTTTTTTCATGCAGCTGTTGGTCACAAGGTTAGGCTATGCTTCCAGCCTGAATTATTAGTTGGAAAGTCACTGTTCTCCTATCTTCACTGGCTGCATTTGTACTTGTGTACACACATCTTTTACTAATGCTCGACACAGGGTAGTATAGTCATAAGTGAAAGCATTCTTTGCTCTATGTTATTGCAAGAGCACTTGCAGTATGAAAATCAAAGAGCTTAAAAGCCAGCTAGTTAAGTAGGTTGCATTTGCCACAACAAATGTATTTGTTGCAATGACAGATTTGCATAGATCTTGAGTGTCTAGAGAAGATTTAATATGGCTTCATCAAGAAATGAGATGGCTGGTCTTTTCTTGGGCCCTAAATTATTTTCAATGCATTAGACATTGGCAGAAGCACAACAAGTTCGTTTAAACACCTATTTGTGTGGAAAAACTTGATGATCAATAAAAAATTGCAGTCCAACAAAAAAATATGTCAAACACTGTACAAGCTGCAAAGAATTTGAATGTTATATGTCTCTGTAATCTGCAGGCAAACATGGTCTCAAACCTCTGTGAAAGCGTTTTTTGAGAAATACTAAAGTAAAAAATAACAGTGGTACCAAGAAAATTGAAATGTTCAAGTGGTGGTTTAGATGTAGAGGAAAAAACTTTTGCATTTTTAACCCGTTAATGGGCTATATTTACTTAGGTTATAAGCCCATTTACATAATAAGCCTTACTATGTCAATTTTTCAAAGAGGACTAACTTAAAGTTGCTATGCTTTGAAGTTAAGTGTGTGTGCCTCCACCCCTCCTGATGGTCTGTGGTTGTAGAAGAGTTTTTTACAGCACAACAAGGTTGATAGTGAAAAGGGGTGATGTCAGGGTTGTCTTTCAGCATGTCTCAGGAGCAAACTAAGGATGACTGAAGGCATTCCCCACCACACTCATGGATACTAGAAAAATTTGCTGCTCCTGGTGCTTGGCAGGCCAGTGCAGTGATGCAGCACTGAATGCTGCTTTTACTATGCTCTGCAGTGTCCTGAACCTTTTTTCCATTAGGCATGGTCAGTTGTTCCTCAGCAAAGGAGCCTATCTTCTACCCTCTTTTCAAAGGATCCTGCTTCAGTATGTGTAAGGGATATAAACATAATGGCTCATACAAGAAATAAAATACTTCAAAAGCAAAACATACCCATAAAGTGTCAAACCCTGGAAGAAGATACATCTGTATGTATACATTGTAGTAAGTACAAAAACAGTTATATCCAAGGGTCTTTAGTGTCTAGATTGTTTGCTTGTCTGTTTTACTGACCATGAATAGCCACTGCATTGTATTAGCTTTCCTATTCAGTATCATTTGATTTGATCTAAGAGAACATTTCTGCTATCATTTTTTTTGCATTCCTTAGACTAGCATTTGCAAGTAATTTCACAGGTATGACCAATTTAAGTTGGTAGCTTAATGACTTGCCATGACAAAATAAATCACTTTATGATGCAGTGAAATAAGGAGTGTAATGTGAATACCAGAGCATCACAGTCAAATTCTACTTTTGCTCAGTTCCAGTTACAAGAGCAGGCTTTGTACCAGAGTACTGAATAATAACTGTGTGCTGCAGAATGCCCAGTGCTGCCCTGCATTTGGTGCAGTGTCATCACTATTTCCTATTTCACAGCTATGACTGCCTTTTATCTTGGCACAAAAACATTTGGCTGGCTTTCATTACTTATATTTATCACAGCCCTTATGGTTTTGCATAAATCATTAATATTGATTTTTAATGTAACCTAGATAAACAGAATCTCATTGTACATTGTAAGAAATTTCAAGTTAGGTTCCTGTTTCATGAATACCTATATTCATAAGGTCCACGAATATAACATTGATGCTTGTCACACACATTGCTTTCATGTTTCCAAAGACAAGTTTGGAAAGGTATGCATGAGAAACCTACCGCTGAGACCTGGGGTAGCAAGTTTCCCATAGCATTCCTAGAATAACAGAGGAAGAAATATGCAAATCACTTCAAACCCAGACACTTTGGACACAGCTTACAAATTAGTCTTTTTGGCATAAATCCTAGTTCAATAGCTTGATTATTCAACTGTAGTTTTGCACTCCTGCTACAAAAGAAAGGAATTTCAAGCACGTTGTTTGTGAGCTGCTTACAAGCCCTCCCCTATGAACCCTGGACCTTTTTCTTAACTGCAGAAAAGCAGGCTGAGAACATACCACAGAGCAGTATGCTGGGATAGTTTTTAAATGTTAATGAATAATATGATCACTTTATTAGAGAACCCTTCTGTGATGTGTTTCCAGGCACTCCTCAGGAATGTATTTATGCACACAATGTTTTATTTGCCTAAGAGAACAAATCATTTTTCTGATATCCTTTGAACTTCCCTCTACCCTTTTCAACTTTTCAAGTTGTTGATGTAAAACTTCTGTGAAACAGAGTAGGGTAACAGGCAGAGAACAGTGTTCTAATGTCTACTATAAGGAGTTGTGATCTATTCTGTATCCAAATGATTAAGGAGATCCTATTTATTCAAGAATTAACCACTCCTTAAATTATGTCCCTGAACTGCTTTCAGAGCTCTGATATCTTATTTCTTCATCTCATATTATGTGTGACAGGAATGAAAAGTGGCTGTAAAAAAAGAGTGGGCACTACTTCCCATTTTAGTTCACGGGATATACAAAACCACTACTTATATCTGGCATTAAAAATCTGCATAACATTCTAACTTCTGGACAGAATACAACAACATTGATGGGAATAATTCAGGTATTTTTCTTTAAAACAGGTTGACAACTTGAAAAAATGTGCTATAAATTAAAACAGCTCATCCAGGCAGCTGTAAATTGCATGACTAGCACTTACTCAGCAAATGACTTCCTGTGGACCTCACTGACCTTGTCAATACTGTGAGGGGCATGGCTTCAAATGGAGAGAAATTGCTTTTGAATGGTTGCTCTAAGAATGTACAAACAAGCATCTCTGTAAAAGGAGGCATGAGATAATTTAAAAATACATGAGAAATTTTAGAGCATTGGAAGAATATGCAAACATTTTCTATACATTTTGTCTTCCTGATCCACAGCTTTCTTGCTTGTCTCACTGTTTTGTGTTTAAAGCTATAGATTTAAGAATCATTCTTTTTTTAAAAAAGAACAATCTCAGCAGTTTGAAGGGAAGGTCATTCATTAGCTGTCATATTCATGCAAGAGCTTCCAGTTGTCAACTTAATTGGACTAACATGAAAAATAAGGCTTTCTTAGCCGGAAGTTTTACTTCTGATGTAAGGTTAATTTACAGCCATGTTCAATTTTCCTGAGGATCCAAATTCTATGTGTATGATGATGGCAGTCGACAACACTGGTGAGATGTGCTGCTCTGCAGTGAATTAATTTTTGTACTTGCTTAACTTAGAGAAAATATTGCCTATTAGAAAAAGGTATTATTTCAAAGCATAACACTCATGCTAGCTTTAAGACCCTAGATTTTGTGAAATTATCCTTTTATTTTTTTCTCCCCACAACTATTTGTAGCAAAAAATGATCCAGGCATCTAAATAGACAATTAAAATAAGATTTGAACACGTTTATTTTCAAGTTTGCAAATAGTTTGTCTCCCTCATTTTGTTTAAGTTTGTTTTTGCAAGTTACATTTGAACTTATCTACAAGCTAGATGAGTTACAAAACTGTACTGTGAACTGTTTTGCTTCTTGATAGAAATTATTTTATTGGCAATTTGAAGGATTTGTTGTCTCTTACCTACTGGTTCCTAAGTATCTATTGTAATGGCCTTGGTAGCAGAAATTATTTGGAAGTTAAGCAGTGTAGGTCAAGGAAGTGCCATTTGATTCAGACAGTTTTGTCATATGCTTAGATATTCCAGTGCTGTGACTTAGGCAAGCCAGCTGTTGCACACCTTGAATGTTCCTGGACTATATAATTTGAAAGCACTATAGAATTTGCACTCTGAATCTTTTGCAGAATTTTTGAAATTTCAGATTTGGATCTTTGAGCCAGTACTAACACAATGGAGATGCCCAGAATTTAAGGTTGCCATGTGCTATATATTTTCAGATACTAAATTACACAATACCGAACAGCCTGTAACAGTTATGCCAATGGAACAAGAGAGAATGCAGAAAAATGCAGAAAATAACAAGACAATAATCTCCATAGGGAAGCTGTCAGTTCACTTTCAATACAGATGGGAAAAATCTCATAGGAGGAACTGTTTTGGAAAACTATGAAGATTCTAGGCTGATGATTCCTGCCTGTATGCACAAATGCAGCTGATAATATGCAGTATATTCTATCTGCAGGTACCAAGTTTTATCTAAAAGTGAAAAACAAATTTCATATCCACCCCTAGGATAGGGAAAATGATAAAAGGGTAGTAAAATAGCCAGCCTAGACTTATACTGTAGGAGAACGTCAAAGGATAGAATTTATCATCTGGATACTACTTGCAACACAATTTGCTCTTACTCTTATTCGCAACCAAAGTAATAACATGACTTCCTACTGACATTGTTTAGGACAAAAGTATTATGTAAAAATTATTCATCACCTCTGCTTTCCATTCATGTCTTAAATATAGAAATCTGTCTTAAAATTTAATGCAAAAATGTCCCACTACTGCCAATTCAAAACAACTTATTAGTACCATGTATGAATAAATTTCATAGCCAACTGATGAGCAGTTGTGCTGGTTTAGAGTTAAACCGGCAGGATAAATGAATCCAACTCAGAATGGGATTGCAAGCCAGAATAACAATTTAATAAAAATCACAATATACACTGAGACAGAAGGAAAATTTGTTTGTGCCACAAAAAACCAGATGTACAGCTCAGCACAGTGGGGCATGAGCAGAATGGAGCTCACCAACCCCTATGCTGAACACCACATAGCCCCCATGAAGTCAAAGTAAGAAGACTGGAATTTTCACCTGCTGGTGAATGTGATGATTACAGTCTAGTGGCAGTCTCAGTCCAGTCAAGGCTCTGGTCCTCCTCTGAATCTGAAGAGATCCCAGTCCCCAAACCCCAAGCTTATCTCTGCTTGGGCTCAGATGGGAACGCCCAGTCCCTCCCCCAGGGTGGAGAGTTTCACAATGGGTGATTTACTCTGTGAGGTGAACAATGGCATATTTTTGGCATCCCTGATGGCCCATTAGCAGACATGACCCCTCAGGTGGGTGTGAAGGCAGGAAAACTTCCTTATCCCACAGAAGTTCTTAAACTCCCATTTTGTAGCCTGAGGGGTTGGGTGTGCCTTATTCAGCTGCTGCAAATGGGCCGTTGTGAGCAGTTCATGAGAAAAATGACATAGAGGGTTTAGAATACACACTCACACAGTGACAAACTGATCCTGGCTACTATAAGCAGGACAGCAGTGTAAAAGTCTAGATTCCAATAGCAGTGTTCATACATTGTGAACTTTCCTATTTGATGTTCACACCCACCTGCTTCTACAAATTAGCACAAGCATTCAGAAAGGAAAAACAGTCAAGGCATTTTAGTAAGTCATATATCCTCATGGCAGTAAGCAAACTTCCAGAGTGCTTGAAGCTTTCTGGTTTGGTTTTTGGTGGTTTGTTGGTTTTTTCATAATTGTAATTCATCAACCGCCAGAAAATCATATGACAAATAGTTTATGGACATTGGTGGGGAAAGTTAAGGCTTGTAACTTAAGGGGAATAAGCCATGTTTTTAGGTATCTCAGTACTGTCATGATGACACATCTCTGAATTTTGAGGGGCTTAATCTGTTATAAAGCTGTTAAAATGCAGTTTGGTCCATATGTTACTCCTTATGTTATTTGGATAAAATTCTGGTAAATTCAGTCGCAGCAGGTGGCTTATGAGCAATGATTGCAATACACATACCAGATTCTACAAGGTTGTGTTCTTGGCTTTTTTTTTTTTTCCTTTTTTTCAGCTGAATAAAATGATTCATTCCATGTTTATTAAATGTTCAGTTATTGAGGATATGACTGTGGAATTTCTTGTAGTTCTAAATTCAGGTCAACAAATCAAGTTGTGCCAGCCATGTAGCCCTGATTCTGAACGAACTGTAGGATCAGTCTTTAGGTTATGTGTTTCCTGTAAGGACCTTTGGACTTCAAGAGCTCCTATATCAGTTTGTACAGATTTCTAAACAGAAACCAACCAGTTCGTTTGTATTTTGCAGAAAGTTACTGCTGACATCTAGTGGTGTTTTTTTTGCGAGCAGAAAAACCTGACAAATTTGACTGTTTCACGAGGCAGTGCAACTGCTAATTTGATACTTCAATGCTTCCTTTTCAAAATCTAATAAGATGTGACATTTCCTGTTTTCTTGTTTGCTTTGGGGGGAGATAGTTTTAATAGCAATCATATGCTTTTCAAATGATTTTACTGTCTTATATAGAAAAGGTGGTTTAATGCATTTCTTCTAAGTTTCTTATAATTAAAGTACCCTGAGTTCTGTTATTAGTTCAGTTGCTAAATAATGCAGTACAAAAACACTTAGCAAGTATTCTGGATCCATTATTTTTACATCAATCTACTTTTATTTCAACTATTAGTCATAAAGAAGCAGTGGCTAATAGTTTTGGGTCTCAAAATCTCAAGAAATTTCAACAAATCTATTCAGTATTTACTTATGTATTTAGCTATGTAGTACTACACAGGATCAAATCTGCTGTCTTTGCTGCCTCCTACAGTTTCTCCAAATGAAAAGTTTGTTTTTTGTTTCAGTGTTTATAATTGAAGATTTGTTTCTTTTTTCAATACTGTTAACACAAATAATTCAAATCAGAAAATATGCATAGTACCCACTGTCTGTTTACAAAGTATTTTAAGGGAGATCACTGCCAAAGCAAATTCTTACAAGCTGTAGAGTTGTATAGTTTGTTCAGTTGTATAGTTTGGAGGATAAAAATAACTGTTTTGAGAGATTTAGCTAACGCTGTATACATACATGTGCATCTGTTTTATAGGCACAGATATTAGGCACATAGATTAAAGATGTTGAACTTCAACTGAAGAGAAATTAATTTGATTTGTGGTCATGTTTATGTGGATAAATGACCATCATTTTACAAAGGGTTTCCCAGTGTGATCAGGAGCAACCTGGCATGAAGAACATCATACAACACCTAACTTGTGTGGTGCAATTAAAAGGAAGAGTCAATGCTAGAGTAATTTTTAGGCAACCCAGCATACACACTTCCCCAATACATATTATACCTTTTGCTTGACATAGCCATGCATGCTGAGCTGAAGTAGGTTACTTAGATATACTGAAACTTCATTTCTCACCTAAATTCCTGGATGTCAGGATGCATATGATGGCAGAATTATAACTGTGCACTTAATCATTTGCCAATTAATAAGAAATTCCTGGCTGGATTTCTTCATTTGATTCACCATTATTTGGGCAAAGATGTAAAATGTTCCTACTGCCTAAGACGAGACCATCAGAAGATCAGCATATGTTGTAAATTTAAAGTGTCAGTGAATGTTCTTACATTCAGTTAGTGTTTCAAATCCCATTTTCACTGATGTATGTGATCAGTACCATTATAAACACAGGAGCCCAGCATTGTAAAGAAACTGCACAATCAAAAAAGGCAGTATTCCAAAGGGAAGGGCTACAAGGAAGCTAGAACACAGGCATGGTGTTTTGGATAAATACCTGTTCTGGGGTTACTTTTCCTATCTTCATGTATTGAATTTGTGTGGCCAGGTTTGGGGAGGGAGGCTGGGGGAAGGATACAGGGGTGGCTTCTGTGAGAAGTTGCTAGAAGCTTCTCTCACATCCAGCAGAGATAATGCCAGCGAGCACCAAGACAGACCCACTGCTGGCCAAGGCTGAAACAATCCCAAATGATAGTTATGCCTTTGTAATAGCATTCTTCTGTTAAAAACAGCTTTAGCCAAAATTTTATATTTTCTAAAAAACCAATACCTAAGTATTTTCTTTGTTGAGCAATCCAGCAACTCAGGTAAGTGTGTGGTGTAATATCTGTAAATCATAAGGACCTTATCCTACACAGGAGTCAATATCTTCTTTCATGTGACATTTTTCTAATGTATTTTCATGTAGTTCAAAATAGCTTTCAGCGTAAGATACATCTGTACAGTCAGTACTATAGCAGAGTGGAAGCTTTTTAAAACCTGAATGTTTTTCAGATTTATCTTTAAACATTTGCATACAGACTGATTTTGTAGTAAATCAGGGGTTGATATAATGATTCTCACTGAATCACACATCAGTGAACAGTAGAAAATATTTATTATGCAAGATTTTACCTGCCTCGAGCAAAGACTGTAGAAAACACTGCCACACAGAGTAGTTTCCAGCCAAGGTATTACGTGATTTAAAGCTCAGTCTTCATACAAAAAACTCCAAACAATTCTCTGCTCACAAATGTTTCTACCAGTGATCTTTAATATTCACTGTAAGACATGTAGGGCAATCTCTAAGAGCTAAAGAATCTTAGGCCTCTTTTCTTCATTTCTGGGTCTGATTTCAGGCTATGGGATCATCTTAATTCACTTTGGAGAGGAATGCTTTGGTTTGAACATCAGGGCTTTCTCCTTTCCGTTGACGCAGTGTACATTTGTTACTCCCGGTGTTCAAACAGGACAAACGTCTTTCATTGCACTAAGCATGCTCAGTTATGGGGCTGGGGCACACCAACCAGTGTGCTCTGAGCTAACCTATGTGGTGAGATGATTGTGTGCTCTGAGCTAAGATCATTGTCTTATTTGCCATTCTTTGTCCTGTGCATGTTATAGACAGCCCTATAATGTATTTTCTTATTGCAGGATGCTACTATTGTCAATGTTCTCACCCCTGTATGTTTCCTGTGTAATATTCTGTTTGCTTTTCAATTTGTACTGCAGGTTTTAGTTTCATTACTTTGTGGGTAATGCTTTGCGATCTGTGGTAGTGGCCTGTGCTGGTGTTGTGAAGATTCTCCTGATCTAAACTGTTTTAAAATAGTCTGTAAAAGTAGGAAGTGGGTCTCAATGACAAGGACTGTCACTTCCAAGTTTTATATATTTGGCTGTGTCTCTTGGCAGAATTCTCTGTAGAATGCAAAATCAGCTCTTTGAGAATCTTTCTAGCTCGCCATATAATTTTTAATTAACAATGATCCGCAATTGGATGCACAACACAAAGTTTCAAATAGATATTAACAACTCATTAGACAGATATTTGTGGTGATCTTCATTGTCAGGTCATCTTGCATATTCCCTGTGTTACTAGCAATGAATGATAAATCCCTGCTTCTGGTAAACTAGGTCGGAATTCACCCAGTGTAACCTGCTGTGAGGCAAAATGGCAATCTTAGATAGAATTTTTCCCAGTTACTCCCTTCTGACCTCTGGTCCTTATGCTTCCCAGGTTTCTGTTTGCCTGTGGTGAAGTCTCATTACTACAGCAATGACCCATATTTTAAGTGTATCATCTCTGTATCTCATTTTTCATTATTTCCATACGTGCACAACACACTGGAAGATTTATTTTTGCCTTCATTTCCCATTTATATTACCTTCAAATACCCCCTAATACTTGATAAAATGGAAACCCAACAGATAACCAGTTTCCAATGTTACAGACATGCTTTTTAGTTGTGCTGAACAGAGCGGTGACTCATACTTCCCTAACATTGTTCTCCAGTTTAACTTGCACTAATGCAAATTAGTCTGAATGTTATGCTGTTTTTCTGTTAGATTCCCCACTGCATCAAAATTATAGGCAAGTTGCTGGGACATTGAGGCAATTAAATCCCCTTATCAGTATTGGCTAATGGAGAACAGCACAGCTACTACCATACATGGGATCATATTTCTATGCAAATGCCTATTTGTATTTGCAAACAAATGTTTCCAAATTTATTTTTTATGCTCAAAGCATTAAGCTGTAGGCAAAAAGAAGCTGACCTCAGGGAATGCATTTCGTGCAATACAGAAAAAAACTGTAACAGTCTCTAATTTCTAGATATTGAAACAGGTCCAGTGCTTTACATTTTGTTTTTATAATATTTTCTTGGATTGCAGCTTTTGTAGATAAATTTTTGTCCAAGACAGTCATATTTCCAATACATAAAACTTATCTTAAAAATTAAAAAAAATTGTAAATCTGTATCAACCTGGATTTTTTAGCCAGTTACAGTAAGACATACTTCTCTATTTTTTGCGCCTTTGTTCTGGTTTTCAAAAAGGAATCGAAAGGTATTGTTTCATGCTATATTTATAGATAAAAACTTTCACAATCTTAATCTTAGAAAAGCAACAGAAGTTAAAGCTCTGCAGATGCGTTTAGTAATAATCTAATTCACAAGCGTTGGGATTCTGTCTTCAGATTTTGATCTAACAAGATGATAGTTAAAGTCTGATAGTTTTGTTAGCATTTGTGATTGACCTTTTTTTTTTTTATTTGTAAACAATTTCCAAACTTTCTCTGTTCCTCTTCCAAAGAGGGGGCTATAATAGTGCTGTTGACAACAGACCTAAAAGAGCTGTTGATTGGATTCAGATAGCCAGTTTGTTTGAGTCAGAAAGAAAAATTTAAATTTTAAACACCTGTAAAACAGAAGTTCTGGTTTAAAAATGTTGACTCATGTTACTTCATCCTATATTTTTATTCAGTTCATTATTTTTGTGCTATACTTTTGTCTTATATTCATTACATTAAAAACATATAGGTCACGTTTACCATTACTAAAATAAACTATTCTAGATGTCAAAATTTAAAGAAGTAGTTTAAATTATTTGGTATTTCTTCTTCAGTAATGTTGTTGAAGCAGTTGTTCCCTTGAAACATCTGGTTTTCTAAGGACTATTACAATTTATTTGGCTATCCTGCTCCACAACCCAAAAACCTGTAATTAAAATTGTATGATGTTGCTTTTCTGTTGAAGTCCACTGGCACCATTTAAAGTGGTAATTCCAGAAGGCTCACAATGAATATTCACTACTTTTAAAAGCATGCTCATGATTTGCCTGCTACCTTATAAGTGAAATTAGATGTAGCAACTTGTATATATGGCTGTTGTGACACACATTAGAAACTTTTTAATACCTGGCAGCTGGTAGTGTCTCATACCACTTAAATTTCATAGAGTTGAAAATATATTTATTCTGGAGAGGGAAAAAGTAACTAAAGAATAACTTCCTGCTACTGTTTCCATTTTTTCATGACAGACAATAAAAAACAGGTGTGGACAAGACACATACTGGTTTATTGTAAAGAAGTAACTTTGGATTTTAAGTCAGCTGTCAGCACAGCCAAATATTTCTTGGGCATAGGGAAGTAAAAAGTGTGGACTATCTGGGTGTGTTTTCATATTTATTCATTTTCTCACCTTCTCACACATCTCACCTTCTGTGAGCTCAAAGTGAATGTAAGAATTTAGGGCTTTGTGGCCACAGTGACTACTCAGGAAAAAAAAAAAATCAATACAAAAAGATACTGGATAGAACTGAACAGAGATTTTAGTAAATGGATAGATAAAATGCAGCTGTGGCTCTTTGAAATACAGTTTACCTTCAGAAGCTAAAGATTATACTGCTATCAAAGGCATAGTCTTTAGTGGGAAAATATTCCTAAAAAGGGTAGGTTTGTCCCAGTTTTGTTATCTGTGTTGCAAGCATGAATGTAAATCAAATTATGGAATTTCTACTTTGTTATTAAATTTGCTGTGTTCAGAGTGAAATTGCTTGGTGTGGGAGCCACTGTATATGATCTGCATTGGAATATAGATTTCCTGTTGGAAATACACTGTGAAAACATGTATGAAAATGCACCAGAAAAAAAGGGGAACAGGAAAAAAGGAAGAGATTCTGAAACCAGACGATTAAATAATACTGTGAGGAGATGCTGGAAAATAAAAAGTATCGCAAATTGAAAATGTTTAATATGCATGCTTAATTGGGAAAGCTGGAAAAGAAGAAGCTTTTAAGAAGGTTGTCACATCCTGGGGAGTGTTCTTAGAGGGAGAAAAATATTTCTACAGTCCAAGAATATCCAAGTCCTAAGTTCTATCTTCTTTACCACTTCAGTATGAAAGAAAGCTAAAACATTTCATAGAAAAATACATCTATACATAAATCCAGTGCTGCAAACATGACATATTGAGATACTCCTTTTAAAAAATGTTTACATAATGGAGTGAAACATTTTGATCTTCTCTAACTATCTAAAAGGTTGACTCCATAGTGATTGACTTCTCATTTCTCTGGCTCCATGGTTCTCTCTTTGGGATTAGAATTCCCTGGATGGAAAGTAAAGGCATTGACATAGTACATGTACTGGTAGTGATGCATCCTTACTGGAGTAGAGAAAAGGCTTGCAAAGGCTGTCTTTGTAATCGTTTCAATAAAGAGAGAAGAGGTGGTTTTGAACAAGAATCTGTCCTAGAGCTGAATTCGTAGTTCTCTAAATTGCCTCATGGCTGGCAGAGTAAAGCAAGCTATCTGTACTAAAATAAGTTTTGCTCTTATTGGACCAGAGTTTCTCAGATGTGACTTACTCTGCATTTGCAGTTCATCTTTACAGTCAGTGCAACACATCAGAAAAGTGTACACCAAGTGTCAAATCTGCTGAGCAAATGCTGTAGTTTATCCATGCATGTTCATTGGCATTTTGCATGTTATTTTCAGGTGACAAACACTTAGGGAGACCCACTGTTCATGTCTGGCTACTAGGTAGCTTAAATCCCAAACAACGGCTGGAGTTCTCAGCTACCTGCCCAGGTCACGTTCTCAGCTTTTATTCACTAACATTTCTTTTAATTCTACAAAAGAAATATAAGAAAAAGTGCATGGAAGCAAATTCTCCCATCTTTCAGGTTTGGGAGAACACTAATGAACGCAGTCTCAGGTACCCTTTTCCATTTCTGTGTCAACAAAGAGCTAATGTAATTTAAGTTTTACAACATAAAAGTTAGCAGCAATGAGTAAGCAGTCTTGGAGTAACTATTGCATCCAAAAGGCGAGGGGCCTATTAGATACTTCAACTGAACTTAGCCAAATTCATGTAATTACAACACAAAAGAAGCATCTATTATTTTGGCTCAGGAGGCAGATACAAACTAGCTCTGCCCCACTGTCCTCCCTTCTAGTTGACTTCATGTTGCAGAAGTCCCTTGTCAAAACTTGCCTCAGATCCTTACTGTTCAGCTCTGCTCTTTCTTGCTTTCTTTTTCCTGGTAGCTGGTCTCACTTCCGGGCATCTTTAAATTTTGTTTGGATGAACCTGTTCACTGCTGCATGGCATGTCTGAATTCAACCATAACATATGGCATTTTCACCTTTTGAGTGGCTAAAAGTGGCTAAAAGTGGCTAAAGAAGTGTCTGCAAGTGTGCTCTCATTTCAGGTGTTCCCCCTGATGCATGCAGTGTGACTTGGAGTTTACAAAAACACTGAGGTCCAATTAGCCACGTACTAAGTTAAATACACTTGCTTATATCTGAAGATCAGATTAAGGTCTGTAGACTTTCTTTTTGCTTTCTCCTAGGCTAACTTTTAGTGGCATGTTAGGTCTGGGAATATCCTGTGAGATAGTATGCTTATGTTCCCACCCTTCTGTGTTTATAGTCCAGATAAGCTTAAACTCTGTGCAGCAACTGGTTACTCTGCTCTTAAATATAGAAGTGAAATGGCTAAATCTCCAGTATTTTTCCTGACTGTTTTGTCACTAGTTGGAACTGTCTCCTTCAAGCTGCTTTCCTTGACCACAATGTGGAACCCTTGCCTAATTTTTGTGCTGTTTTATTTTTAAATTATTCTCCAGACATTTGGATTTCTTGACTATACCCTCCTTTATGTGTTGGCATGTTCTTTCCAGCACTTGAAAACATAAGTATAGCGTAAAGTAATCTACAGTGGAATTATGGCTACTTGAGAGCCTGATGTGATTGCACACCACTTAATAAGCACAGCTTATCCACTTTGTTCTCTGCCTTAGAACTATTGTACTTTCTGAATCTGCAGCCTTTTAGTATGCCCTAGAGTCTGCCTTGCACAGTAGTATCTGCTGGTTCTTCTAAATCACACTCCAAAATGTCTAAAAGATCTTTGTAGTTTGGACATTTTCTGTAATGAAATAAATGTTCTTACCCATGGTGCAAGTGCTTCGCAAGAGGGGAGCTTTTGAATACCCATGTGCTGTTGTCTCCCTGAGCCACATTATTCTAAGACTAGTGTCGGAAAGGCCTTAATGCAAAAATTAACAGCTTCATCAGCATTAGATGGTTTTACCCCAACATGCGTGGGACAACTCTAACTTCCTAACAGTCTCCTATGTGTATAGGGAAGAGAGAATTGAGAAGCAATAAACTGTGAAGTAAGATCAAAGAACACACTTTATCAGTAGTATGAGTATGGTGTTGGGGGAACTAAAACACCTGACAGTATTGCTATGCTGGAGTAATGATCTACAAAGGTTGCTATTTATTAAGCTTCTTTACCATCAATGTGATGTCTTACGTTCCAAAGCAGCAGAATTACAAAACATAAAGAGAAAATCCTCTTTAGAGTAACTTAATGTAGATTCAGGTGGCTGTGCCTATGATCAAATGACCTTATCCAGTCCACAACCACACAGGGCAGCATGGAAGAGAAATCTGCTCTTCCCCAGCAAGATGAAAAGGAGGATCAAGGTTTAACTGTGAAATGGGAATGAAAGAGGTTTTAGAGCCTTTCAGCTACAGAGAAATTTGGTTCTGGTCTCAGTTTGTGTCTCAAATCCAAGAATAAATATTAATTTATATTCGGCAGTTGCTGAGAGAATTTGGAGAACACAAGCAGGAAGTAAGGGTCTTAACCTCTTTGGTACCCAGACTACCTCTGAGGCTCCACAGCAAATCTCTCAATAGCCACAGATTTAATGTGACACAGGGTAGAAACCAGCACAAGCTCTCTCTCCCTCCCCAGAGCTCCTGATGGACACAGTTACCACATTGCTGCAAGCTGTGGTTTCAAACAATTCCAATGCATAAACAGAGCCAAAGTTTATTCCTTCCAGGGTTAGTCTTACGCTACCCAATCTTCACTGGGTACAGCACAACCATCCAATATGGAAGGTGAACTCAGGTATTGGTGTGTCCTAAGTATAGATGGATAAGCCCTGCAGAGGATTCATCAGTGCCAATATAAACAAAGCATTAGCACCTCTTGTCGAATCCAGAAGTACATATTGAAGTCCTCCACAGAAAAGTGATGGTCAGGCCGTTAGGAAAGCAGGGACAAAGGAATTCACAAACCATGTGAAAAGGACACACTGTCTGAAAGCCATACATGAAACTTTTACTTAGAGTTTTAAAAACAATTTCCTTTCCTTTTTGTTAGTTTTCTTGTTTGTTTGTTGTGGGTTTTGTTTGTTTGTTTTACAAAATATTTGAGTGTCTCTTGAAAACTAAGTCTATTATTCTCTCACATAAACAAATTCTCTTTTAAAAAGGAGTACTTTATATGGCTCTGTAGGAATCACTGCTGCTTTATATCTATAATAAAGGAATAGTCCTATGTCAGAAATCTGTCAGTTAGGATATCGGCTCTCGGGATAGGTCCACGAGGGTTTTCAGAGCCACTGGAAATACCTAGGAATAAACTGCACTCGAGTGTTAAACAGGACTGCGTGATGCTGCTGCTCATCTGCGACACGTCTGTGTGCTTCGGTCGGCTTCTGCCAGACTTCACAAGCGACAGCGCAGCTCGGGAGCCGGCTCCGAGACCTCTCCGCCCGGGGCCGTTCGGGGTGCAGGGCTCGTCCCACGGGCTGCGGCGCCGCCGCTCCCGTCCGCCCGGCCGCTGCCCCCTTCCAGAGCCGCGCCTGGCCCCGATTTCGCTTTCACTTCTTCCGGCTCTGGGCAGGGTTTTCTCGGGGTTTTCGTCTGCGGTGGCGGGATGCTTCCTAGCCAAAGGGGATAAAGCGCTAGGTGAGTGGATAAAATTATTTTCTTCATAGTAATAAATGTGGGTATCGAAGTGCAAAGTGCTGCTCAGGAGCTTGACTTACTTTATCATGTATTTCTCTTAACTTTGAAGTTAGCCGAGTCAGTGGCACTGAGAGTGCTTTAGTGCTTGTGCCCGGATATGGGTCCCTGGCTAGCAGGAGGTATTTTTGTGTTTTTAAAGAACAGGTAATTTAGGTGAAGTGGGAATATCCCTCCCTTGGAGATGTTGAAGGCTGGCTTGCTAAATTCTGCAGGTTTTAAAGTTCTTGCTCATAACATGAAAACTCTAGTTCTTTCTTTTCCCCATCTGTAACACGGTGTGCTTTCTTCATTAGATCCACAGCCAAAGTTAAAACACCTAAAGTGGATGCCAGATTTCCTGCAAGGAAAACAACAGAAAAAGGTGGCCCTTCAGGCCTTGCTGGAAACTACCATAGACCTCGCTTTGTGATTGTGCACTAGAGTTTTTGTGCCTTTCAAACTTCGAGATGAGCTGGCAACAATTGCTGCATAGCCTGGCAGCTATCTGAGCGCCCTAAAACAGACGCTGAAACGATGCTGACCAGGATGCAAATCTCTGTCACAGACAAACTTCCCTTTTGTTTTCCTTAGGGTTTCCAGGAGTTAGGTTGCAGAGGACTGAGTAGATCAAGTGGTCCCTTTTATTTTTATCGGCTATAGGGACATGAGTGCCGTGTTCGGCAGCAGCTGTAGCAGGCCAGGCTGTCTGCAGGATCGACAGGTTATTACTTGCTGTCCTCGCCCATGGCAGTGGCAAGTGATTGGAGGAGCCAGACTGTATGAGCTGCAGGAAGTCGGGCAGGCAGATGTGCTGCATCCAGCAGGGCATTTCTTCATTAAGGTTTATTTGAAATCATCTTTTGTAGCCCTTTTTGTACACCTTTGCAATGTCTATCCCTCACTCGTATCCCCACTCCCACTGCATTTTACTATTGTCTCTCCTTAAATGGCCAGGTTGCTCCCACAGAGGCACTCATAAGGTTCCCCTCTGGCCACTATAATGTGACTTTTTGTCACAGGAGCAGTTCTACAACATGCCCTCTGAAAAGGCAGGTCAGCAATGGAGCCAAATTCTGCTGGGATCTGACCTGCTAAACTCGTGTTTGGCTTCAGGTTGCAGTGTCAGTTCCTTGTTATGCGAGTGTAAACTTGTCTCTTTAGAAAACATCAGTTCTGAAGGATTTTTCTTTTTCCATACAAATGTGTTGGATTAATATCTTGTCTCATTTTTGCTTCATTGCTTGCTATTGCCAAAAGTGTAAGGTGCTCAAAGCTTGATCATGTTAATTAAACACAGCTTCCAAGAAAAGGAAAATCCAATCTGTAGAACTCAGTTGATATTTCTAGGAGTTAGTCATTTGAGAAGCTCTTCTAGTTTTCTGTTAAATGTAAGAAGGTTAAATTATCATTTATAGCCTATTCTGTACTGGGGCCCTCACTGGGAGCCCATCATGCTGAGTCTTAACTCATTGGTGAATTGAGGTTGGCAAGTAGGTTACAAATCTATTGTCAGAAGGCCATACAGGAATGTGTGTATTGAGATTGTGGAGACACTTACAGCTTAGTGTTGAAAGTATAATCTATTTTTAAAGCAAGAAAAAATTGAAGAAATGAACCTAAGCTTACTGTTCTCTGCTAAAGCATGGAAAAAAACATTCTAGAAAGCACTCACAAAATATTTTTTCTCCCTCTACTAAAGATTAATTCTATATGGAAGATGCAGAGATCTCTTAATTAGCAGAAAGGCCACTTGTTGGACATGCTGTATGACTCAGCATGCTACTCAAGCACTTCTGAGCTCTTACAGTTCTATTCTGGTCATAATTTGTGTGGAATTAATTTTCTTTCTTATCAAGTAAAGCTGCATTACAAGATCGCCACGTGAATTTGAATCTAATGGATACCAAATGAAAATTAACAAAATGTGAAAAAGCCTGAGATTCATTAGAAATGTAATGACAAAATAGAAAGAGCCATTGACAATTAGACTGGACAGAGGTTGATACTGTTATAGAAATAATCAAAAGATATGGGGTGGGGTTTAGAAATTCTTAAATGTACAAATTTTCCTGGAAGTATCTGGATAAAGGTATTGAATCTATGGGCAATGCGTTCTCTACACCTTGTCTCTTCTCCATTTCTTTCTCTTATTAGGTTGGTACTGATTTATTTTGTCTGCTTGCTCTTTCTTATACACTTTTCTATAGCTTGGTATTCCTGGATGGAAAGATGGTTAGACTTTTGTGTAACTGGCTTGTAAAATAAAAATGGACAAAACCTGTAAAATAAAGAAGTGGTATATTATGTATTTTTAGTGCGTAGAACTATAAATATTTTATTTCTAGTTTAGCGCAGAGCTCAATGATTAACATTCAGAGGTCTTTGTAAAATTTATCATATTTATTATATTTTTATGTATGTTAAAGCAATGCAAAATAAATCAGAAAAGGGCAAATGGTTGGAAATTTGTATTTATAGTAGATAAAGTTGGTAAGTTTTTGAACATAACTATCTTTATGTAAGACAATATTAGTACTTTTAAATAAAATTCTTT
>VXAU01003163.1:1777737-1848370 GCA_013399695.1 Formicarius rufipectus
TATATTATATTATATTATATTATACTGAGAATATTTTCTCAGTATAAAACCATGTAGTTTTTGAGCCTGGCTGGCTTATCCTTCAGTTAAAAATGCAAGTTGCATCAAAATTATTGCAATTTGCATGGTGTTCATTTTGCCTTTGCAGATAAAATGATGGGAAATACTATTCTTCGGTGGAGCAGCTTATCTGTCAGACTCCTGTTTGTCTGCTGGCTGTGTGCATCAGTTGGAAAGCAATGTCAGATCCAAAATAAGATGGCTGACTGCAGACACCTAAAACTGACTCAGATTCCTTCGGATCTTCCAAACAATATAACGGGTTTGGACATTTCTCATAATCAGCTAACACAGCTAGGTCCTGTAAATCTGACCAAGTACAGGCAGCTGGTTTACTTGAATGCAGGCTACAACAGCATCTCTAAACTGCAACCAGAATTGTGCCAAAATGTGCCCCTGCTGCAGATTCTGAAGTTAGAACATAATGAATTGTATAAGTTCCCTGACAGAGTCTTTGCTTCCTGTACCAACCTGACTGAGCTCAATCTGGGATACAACAGACTAACTATAAAAAATGATCCATTCAAAACCCTGGAGGTAAGCTTTAGACATGCACCTTTTGATGGAAATAAAAGTATAAATAGAGAGTGCACTGTATTTTCCAATGTGTATGCAGAACAGCTGCCTTTGCATCCTAAAATACCCAATACATAATCTTCCATTATTTTTCTAAGGAAGAAGCATAGCAGCTTTTTCTGTTATTGCACACTGGAGTCTCAGCCATCCTTATGAATCAGTACTCTCCATTCCTTCTTCCCTATTTCATCCCTTTGAGGCACCCCTCTCCCTCTATACAGAGTACATGTTGAGAGAACAGCAGGAGGTGATGATGTACAGGGCAAAGTGGATGGTGTGAAATCTGAGTTGCCTGGGGTCTAAAACTGGTAGCTATCCTAAATTCTCAAGATTGAGATGTAATTATTCCAGCCTTGAAGGCCAATGCTTAGGCTGAATGTAGTGTCTCTGAGGACTTTAGGAACTGATAAAGAGTAAAAAGGGTTTTATTCTTACCTTTGTTTTTCCTGGTAGTTCCCATGTGGTTAAATACTCTTCTCTGTAGCAAGACTGGAGGACCAGCACAGGAGGCAGG
Organism: Formicarius rufipectus; assembly: GCA_013399695.1. Lineage (NCBI taxonomy): Eukaryota > Metazoa > Chordata > Aves > Passeriformes > Formicariidae > Formicarius > Formicarius rufipectus. Next base: position 1,778,888 of record VXAU01003163.1, read on the forward strand.
GAAGGTCTTTGCACCAGGCACAGAATCATGCAAAAGGAAGGGCCTAAGGACAAAAGAAAATAGAGGCATTGTGTGTATACTAATTGTTGTTCAGTGTTCTAATGAGTGTGCATGTTGTTTGGAACAAGTCTGAACTTTTCTGCTAAACTTAGTATTCCAGTTCAGTTACATAAAATGTATTTGCTTGCACTGTAGGTCTGCTGACTCTCAACTAAATATGAGTGCAGCCATCTTCCATGCTGGGAACAGAACTGATGTTCTGGCCTTCCTCACTTTGCTGCTGCCATTTCTCTATTACAAATTTATTTTAATTGTAGCTTTGCAACTAATTCTAATCAGACTGTAATGAATTTTTTAAAATTTATTTCTGTATTATACATCTTCTCCCCAGAACTTGAATATTTTGGACCTATCTCATAATTTTTTGAAGTCAGCCAATTTAGGATTGGAGCAGCAGCTGAAGAACCTTCATGAGCTCATGCTGGGTAGCAACCAAATCACTGAGTTAAAAAAAGAAGACTTTACTTTTCTTAGCAACACCTCATTGAATAGTCTTGATTTGTCTTCAAATCCACTGAAAGAGGTAGGAAGCATTTCAAGAGAAATTCAACGGGTGTAAGTATAAAATGGAACTATCCTGATTTATCTTTTATGGTTGTAGGGCATTTGCATTATAATTTTAATCCACTGAGGTTAAAGATAAAACCATTCTATTATATATAGCATATCTGGTAGGGATATACATAATTATTTTCTTCCCACTGAAATGGGCATGGGCTGATTCCATACAAGCTGGTTCCATGTAGATCAGAGGTCTCAGGTGAAAGCTGGATTGAGATGCTCTGAAAACCCTTACCATGTATTTTCTATGCAGAATTTTTTTGGTAAATGTTGAAGGTGAACAGCTGACATGCTTTCTAAGCAGAGAAAAAGTGTGGTATTATGCAAGGCTGGTTATACAATCCAGGTCTCACTTCCTAATTAATCAAAGAGAATGTTCACTTGTGCCTATGTGGTATGCCAGAAGAAAAAAACATTGCAGAAAAGTATACTCACTCCTTTAAAAAAACCGACATGGCTGTGTTGTCTTCCACCTGCCTCACTGTGCTCTGTGACCTGCTTCTCAGTGTTACAGTATGATTCTTTGAAGAGTGATGGTGTGGCAGTTCTAAACCAGTTGCTCCTCAGCATATGAACACTGAGGATGCATTGAATTTCCTTGATTTGCTTGGTTTGTTTTTTTGTTTTGCTTGTTTTGTTTCCCAATTGATTGAGCTCTGAAGAACTTGTACATTAAAATTACAGCAATATTCTGAAGTGGCATAAACTTGTAGCACTGCTAAGAGTTAATCCCACCACCATCTTTTGCTTGGCCACTTCATCCCTCCCTCTTTCTGATACCAGTTTTAATGAGGCTGTGCATTGGATCATTGAGGAAACTATAGATTTTCTTGGCTTGGTTAGCCTGTAGTCACACTAGTTCGCTATCTGCTTCACCATGTGACTGCATGGCCATACTGGCCCAGGGATACAGCGAATGGATAAGTAGATGGGACTGCTCCTTTCTCGGGCAGTGCTACTGTATGTTGGTTTCAGCTGCTCCAATTTTAAAGTGCTGCTGTCTGAAGAACAGCCTTATGCATTTGAATGATTTTGATAAATGGAGTATTTAATCACTGAGTTGATGCCTTAATCAAGATGAGGGGCCAGTGCTACGATAGCAGCTTGTGATTCATATTGTGGAAGCAAGTGTGAATATTACATTTCATAGCAGCTTGTGCTTGCACAGAGAAACTGGGTTTCTTCTTGGCTGTCAGAAGAACTAATAAAATTTTCACAGTATGTCTGATTTTGCACTAGTATATTGGTATCCCTAGCAGATATCAATAAAAGAAAGATGAAGAAAGAAAGATATTATCACAATTTTGAAGATACTTCTAGAGAAAGCATTTCAATAGTTGGATAGAAAATTGCATCTCACTAAACAACTTTCTAATCTTCTTCTAAAAACACAGTACTTAGGTTTATAATAATCATAAATTATAGAACTATTATCACAAAAAGTTTAAACACCAGGAAGTGTTTGTCTGAAATTGGCTGGGAAAAAATCTAAGAGTAACTCGTAAGTGTAGGAGTTCTATTCTCCTTGAAAATCTCTTTTAAAAACCTTTCCAAGTTTTGGTTTTATTGATCAACTTTCCTACATAATCCCCTTGTTTAGGTCAAGACTTTTTTTCTTTTTTCCTTTCAGTTTCATATGGGATGTTTACATACAATTGGAAATCTGTTTGGCCTCATACTGAACAATGTTGAACTTGGTGAAAATCTCACAAAGAAACTTTGTACAGAATTATCAAACACAGCGATTCAGAACCTCTCACTGAGCTATGTGAAACTTTCATATGTTGGCAAGTCAACTTTCCAGGGACTGCAAGGAACAAATCTTACAATTTTAAACCTTTCCCAAAATTCTCTGTCTGTGATAGAAGATGACTCATTTCAGTGGCTTTCAAGTTTGCAGTACTTAAACCTGAAGCACAATAATATCCATTTATCTTCACGTTTATTTTATGGATTATCCAGCCTTAAACATCTGAATCTGATAAATTCACTAAGCAGAAAAATTGAAGATTTTCCCTTTCATTGGTTACACAACCTGGAGTACCTTATAATGGATAATAACAATTTTCCAGGAATTACTGCTAATATGTTCACAGGTCTGAACAACCTGAAATACCTGAGTCTCTGTAACTGCAACATAAACTTACAAAGAATAACAAATAAAACATTTTCATCACTTGCTAATTCCAGTTTGCAGATTCTCAACCTCACAAAAACCAGAATCTCTACAATAGAAAATGGAGCATTTTCTTCCTTGGGACACCTGAAAATTCTTGATCTTGGCCTCAATGAAATCAGTCAACAGCTCACAGGCCATGAGTTTAAAGGTCTCAATAATATACAAGATATTTATCTTTCCTATAATAAAAAGTTGACTTTGCAAAGTGAATCATTCATTTTTGTCCCAAGCCTTAGAAAACTGATGCTAAGGAAGGTAGGTTGCAGTAATCTGGCACTTTCTCCTTCACCTTTTCATCCTCTACAAAACCTGACTGTCCTGGACATCAGCAATAACAACATAGCAAACATAAATGAAGACTTGTTTGATGGACTTGACAAACTTGCAATACTGGATTTGCAGCACAATAATTTAGCTCGACTTTGGAAAGAGGCAAACCCAGGTGGCCCTGTTCTTTTTTTAAAAGATCTTCCCAATTTGCAAATTCTTAATTTAAAATCAAATGGGTTTGATGAAATTCCAGTTCGGGTTTTCAAGGGTCTATTTCAACTAAAACACTTGGATTTAGGATTGAATAATTTGAATTTGCTTCCAGCCACTCTGTTTGATGACCAAGCCTCTCTGAATTCATTGAACCTTCAGAAAAATCTGATAACCGCAGTTGAAGAAAAGGTATTTGGCCCACCATTCAAGAGCTTGAGAAAACTAGAGATGGATTCCAATCCCTTTGATTGTACTTGTGAAAGCATTGCTTGGTTTGCTGATTGGCTTAATGTGACCCAAGTTTATATCCCTGGACTACAGTCTGAGTACATTTGCAACACCCCACCTAAATACCATGGTAGTCTTGTTTTGTATTTTGATAGCTCAGCCTGCAAAGATAGTGCTCCATTTAAACTTCTTTTTGTGATCTCTGCCACTACTGTGATGCTACTCATTTTTATTGTCCTTACCATCCATTTTGAAGGGTGGAGAATAGCTTTCTACTGGAATATTTCAGTAAATCGAATACTTGGTTTTAAAGAACTTGACAGACAACAGGAAGAGTTTTATTATGATGCCTACATTATTCATGCAAGAAAGGACAAGAACTGGGTGTCTAAAAATTTCATGTCTCTGGAAAAAAATAACCACTTTGAAATGAGGTTTTGTTTAGAAGAACGGGACTTTGAAGCAGGCATATCTGAATTTGAAGCCACAATTAACAGTATAAAAATGAGCAGGAAGATTATTTTTGTTGTAACTGAACACCTCTTACAGGATCCCTGGTGTAAAAAGTGAGTAGGATATAAAATGTTATCTCTAAGGGGGAAAATGTCTTCAGAACCCTTTTTAACAAGATAGTTTTTTATGTGTAATTTAATAAAAATTGGCATTTAATTAAAAAAATGCACAGTCTAATATATTTACTTAATATATTGTAACTTCAGAATAATTCCTAAGTTAATAAAGGTAATTGCTCCACATGTACAGTAGTGGGCATTCGAATATCTCAGTCGATGTTTTGGGCATTTTGATTTTGTTTTGTTTGTTTTCTCAAAAAGTCAAGCTGCCACCTGTGCAAATTGATTTCTTTAAAACTACACTTTTGAAAAAGAGCAAAAATGGGTGAGACCACTGGCATCCAAAGATGATTTTTATTTTCCTTTAAATGAGTCTTTTCACCTTTATTATGTGGTGATATTGTAAAGAAAGGAATTTTGCCAAATAAGGCTACATTAAGACAGTAGACTTAGGTTATACTTCTGGAGAAAGATTTTTTTTTTTTTAGCTGCAAGGCAACTAACTTAAGAAAAGTAATGACCATTCCATATCACAAAATAGACATTAAGACCCCTGTTTTCTTATTTTTTCTTCAGTTTCAAGGTGTATCATGCTCTTCAGCAAGCTATTGAACAAAGTCGAGACTCCATCATACTAATCTTTCTTCAGGATATCCAAGATTACAAGTTGTATCATGCAGTTCACCTGAGAAGAGGAATGTTCAGATCTCGCTGCATCTTGAACTGGCCAGCCCAAAGAGAACGAATCAGTGCATTTCATCAGCAATTAGTGATGGCACTTAAATCTAATAGTAAAGTGAACTGATTTTTTAAAGTACAGATTTGAATTATGGGGTCATTTTATTGTATATTTTTTATCACTGGAAAATTAACAAGCCTTCATAAACATCTGAAAAGGTTTGTCATGATGGAAAGATACCTAAGTGTCACTATAATGTAAATTTACTAGTATATATTAATCTTTTTGCTGCTATTTTAATTCAGGTGCACTGAAGTGATGTTAAAATGAACCGTGATTGGTAGTCATTTCAGTCAGTGTATTAAAAATGTGCTAGAAATTCTGAAAAGCAGTTAGAATGACTGAGGTTCTAGGAAAAATGCCCATCTGATGTATGGTAGAAAAGATTAAGACTATCTACGGTGATATGCAAAAGAGAATGTGTTAACAATAAAAATAGCAAATTCTCTGTAGAAGGCAGAGTGGACACTACTACTTGCTTTTGTAGCACAAGGGGATATTCAATGAAAGTAAACCTGGAAAGCTTTCCTTTTGAAGGACAGTAAGTAACATGGAAAATGACTTCTGTAGTTCAAACCAAGAAACAGCAGTTTCAAAGTGAGTTTTAAAACCTTTATTTTAAGAGAAAGTCACTAGGCCCTGTGAACAAGCTGTTCAGAACATGCAGAGAAGGATTTGCTTATGCCTTCTGGGTGGGGCTAGTACTGGTAACTATGAAAATTGACTTTCAGGCTGATTAGTCAACTGATTTAATCAATTTGGTATCCTGAAAAAAAATTGTTTGCTCTTCCCTGCTGAAATTCAGAGAGCTGGCAGTAGGACATTTATACTTAGAGATGTCACCTTGATTCTTTGAATGTGCATAAACTGTATGCAGGCCTGTAAACAGAACGTGAAATCAGTGTGAAACATGACCAAGGCACAGCTGCTGCAGCTGTATAATATAAGTAAAGGCATAGATATTTCTGTAATATAACCAGTAGACAACTTTGTGGAGAAAGTGGTGCTACTGTAATTTCATTGCCAAAACTTTTGTTACTGGTGAAACGACAGCAACAAAAACATATCCTCCCCCTACAGAAATAGTTTTTATTGGAAATTTTAATTTAATTGGAAACATTATTGTTTCTGAATAGATACAGGTAGAGTGGGAGTAAATGTCAAAAGTAGATGAATTTCAAATTTTGTTTCCTTTTCCTTTATGACTGTACATAGTTTTGCATTTGATAGCTAAAAAGAAAACTGTAAAAAACTCAGAAATCTGTAGTTTAATTTTTTTATGTATTAATCTAGTTCAGTTTTTTCCTTAGCATACTTTACAGAAACATGGGCTAGTTGGCAGTTGCCAGGGCATTAAGGTTCAAACATATGAACTAGCAGCTTGATCTGGAGAGAGCTGAGACTGAGCAAAACATACTCTGAAAGGGTGCTCATAATGTCTAAGACTGGTTAAAATGTTATGGTTTTTCTGAGCACAATTTATTGTAAATTAGAACTGACAATCATTTGTATATTTTTGTTAATATTTAATTGTTGCTTCAAGGACCCTATAAAACTGTTTCAACTTTTAGTAGGTGTGTGATCCTTCAATAGTTCAGGAATATTGTTAAATATTTTAATTTTTTTCCCCTAGCATATTCCTCATCAATTTCAATACCACCATTACTACAAGAATCCTGTTTTACTGCTTCAGAAAACAGCTTGCAAATAGTTCTGTACTTAATGTTTTAAACAGCTTCTCACATGATTTATTATATGCATAAATGAAAAACATTGGCGTTAAATAGGTTTCTTATGCCCCATGATGATAAAAACCTAAATGAGACAAATAATAAAATAGATTTTGGGTGCGCTGGAATAGTGAGAGGGTATAGATGTCTTCACTTGCTGGGGAAATCCTGAGTGCAGACAAAAAAGGCTTTGTTTACAGCTGAAGTGATAGATGATGATTCCGTAATTACAGTAATAGGATTATCCCCTTTGTGATGCTTTCATCTCATCTTTCGGACCTTTTCAGGTGAAGTGACAAATTCTTTCTTCATGCTTAGGCCATGAAAGCTGAGGAGGCAAGCTAGTAAGGATGGCGTGCCAGCTATGCGCCATGTCGATTGCTTTTTCTCTTATTTAAAGACTAACATGTGAAAGGGTTCCTATGTTTCCTAAATCAGTAATAACACATAACAACAGAATTTCTCGTTCCATATCAATATAAATTGTTTAGAAAATGTTAGCAGTTCACATGGATATTAGAAATGGCATAAAAATGCAGAGAATGTATGGAGAAATGCTGAGATGAAATGTGATACAAGAGATCAGACTAGATGATCAAATGGCCTTTTCTGACCCATAAAGCCCATCAAGTGACAGCATGTATCAATTCTATAAAGATTTTTCTATTTACTACAAATGCCCCAAAGTTGGTTTCAGACAGTGATAAAAATGAATGCATAGTTTTGTAATATATCTAAGAATACAAACTAAAAGTACTCGCAGATGAGTGAAAAATCATTCTAAATTACAAAAAAAAAAGATTATGTATTGTAAACAGTTATTTTAGTACCTAGATTCAGTTTAAAATAATTTACCACAGAAAAAGACATTATAAAGGCTGACAATGAGTATTAAACTAATGTTTTAAAACAAGCACAGAGGCAATAAGCAAAGGGCCAATGGCTATCAGTTTTAGCAGACAAAATTTTCACATAAATTTTCCCTGTTGGTCTGGAAATTACCTACTCCTCCTCTGCTCCTGTACATTTGTTTGACACTAGTCTTGAGACTCTATAAATGGGCTTACCATGGCTAAGAGTTCTTTCAGGATTCACAGTCCAAATCTGAGCTAGCTAGTTTCTTTGCAGACTACATTATGCTGATTTTCTGAGGAGTTGAACACCAAATAAATGAGAAGTATTTCTAGAATTGTAATGTCAAAGGTATTACCTGGGACTAAGAAGGAATCATTTGTGTTGAAAGCAGAATATCTAAAGGACTTGAGTGAGGCCAAAGGCTCAGGTCTGGAGATTTTGGGTGGAACGTGTTTCTGTGGATCTTGAATGACAGGGTGTCATGGTTTAGGAATGCTATTCCCCAATGTAGTGTTCTCACTGAAACACTCCAAACCACAAGTGCTTGCTCCCCACCCCACTGTGGTGGACTGAAGAGGTGAATTGGAGGCATAAAAGGTAAAGATCATGGATTGACATAAGAAAAATTTACTGCAAACAACAATAATGTCATAAGAAATGAACAGTAAGAGGAACAATATTAATAACAGTACAAGAGAGACAATTGATTCACACGAGTGCTCACCATGGTGTTGCCCTGACCAGTGTTTCATGCTACCCAACCAGAAGGAACCCCTGCCCCAATTTCCCTTGCCCCTGCACATGACCTGAGGGGCTATACCTGACTGCTGCAAAAAATATCCATGTTCTGGCTGGAACCAGGACAGTTACAGACAGTAATGTTCATAATAGGATCTATCCACATCTTCATACTTGGGCTGCAGTTGAAATAAATATACTACACACCAATGACCACAATTACACAGCTTTCACTATGGCTGTCAGGGCTTTTTGGCAGGATAGGAATAAACAGTGATTGTGCTGCTGTTAGGTTTATGTCCATATAGCTTTACTTGAACATTTTTGCCAGTTTGTAAGGGGAAGACCAAGAATATCCGAATTTCAAATCTCAGTCCTCTACTTAGTGTTTCATGCGCTCTCTCTGCTAGCTCACTGTACTGTTTGATGTGTTAGGAAGACAAGGCAGGGATAAAAATCTCCAATTTCTACCTTTGGGTTTCATGTACCAGTAGATGCCAATTTTAAACTGATAGTGTAATTAGTAGCTTGATGTGTGATTCTGGGGCTAATAAATATAAAGCAGCTGTGCTAACCTTTAGCCTCTGCTGCTCTTTAGCATGCTGCTAGGCACCATGCTACCCTGTTATATTCTGAGCTGGCAAAGTATTTGCTCTGTGTATAATACCAGCCATTACATTGTTCCCAAACTGCTGTTGGCACGGTGACACTTCCATCCAGGCAAGAATCCAGTGTTATAAAGCTAGGGCAAAATTGGAAAGGTTTGCCCCATCCCCTGTCATGTGCCTCCAGCTACCTGGCTTGTGTCACTTGCATTTGTTGCAAGAGAAAGGTAATTTATCTGGATACCCTCTACTGCTCTCCAAACTGCATGGGATGGTTGGGATCAGCTTTACAGGCACGCGAGTTGCTCCGTGACAGCTCCCTTCTGCATCTGCCTGGCACTGTGATAACGGTGCACTGCGTTGGGTCGCTCTGGCTCCCCACTTGTTAAACGCTTTCTGCGCACAGACATGCGAAGCAGGGTCCTGCTGCCTTGGCAGATGGGCTTGGCTTTCTGCCCCTTGATATCAGGTGGGATTCTAATTGACGGGGAAACCCCTCTCCTTATTTTGTCGCCTCGCCGGCTGCAGCAGGTTGCTGCCCATCGCTGAGCAGGTGCGCAGGCCGGCCGGGCGGCTCTGGGGCGCTCCACTGGCGCGGTGCTCCCCGCCCAGGGCGGTGCGCGCCCGGCGGGGTTTGTTTCGCTTAGCAACGCCTGCCGGGCTGCAGGCGGCGGCGGCAGCTCCCTCCGGAGGCCGCCGGCCCACCGCAGCCGGGCTTGCGGCGCCGGGAAGGGGCTCCCGCCCANCGGACAAGGAGCCCGGGGGGCGGGCGGGCGCCAGGGGGCTGCTCATCACCCTGCCCGACATCGGGGAGGAAGCGGCGGCAGAGGGCGAGGAGGCGAAAGGCATCCCGCGGCGCCCCTCGTGAGTGCGCGCGAGTGCGAGGGGAGCGGGGCAGGTGTGCGCCGCTCCCGCCTGTGGGTTCCCCCCTCCTGGCCTTGCCTTCCTGTGGTCACCCGAGAGGTGCTGGCGTCCAGCAGGGATTTCCTTGAACTGGGTGTGTGCCAGAGGTGTGGGAGCGCACCTGCTCGGGCAGGAGCGGTGTTGGCGCCGGGAGGGAGGGAGGGAAGCGCTGGAGCGCGCTCGGGGCCGCACGAGATGGGATCAGAGTCAGAACGCGGGATGAAGGAAAACTGCCCCGTCCCGAAGGGATGTGGAGAGAGGGAGAGCAGCCGCGGTCCAGGGGGAGCGCAGGGGGTGCTGAGCTTTAGCAGGGGTCGTGAAGATGCCGCATGTAGGTGTGCGAGTGGTGTCAAACTGCCCCGAAGCTATAGCTGCGCATCAAAGCAGGCGTTTCATTCGCTGTCTTGTAAAATTCTAAAGTGTCAGCAACCAAGTGTGAAACTTGATTTAGATGCTTCTGTGTTTAATCTTCAAACTACACCTTGCAAATGTGTAGGTTTTGCTGCAGAAAAAGAAGCCTGGTAAGTATGTGTGATGTAAGAACTGGTTGATGATACTAGTTACAGCACAACTGTAGTGAAGTGGTTTCTTTTACTAAAGTGATAGTTGTGTTATGGTATTGCTGAAATTTTTCGTACTCATAAAAGAGAAAGCTTAGTATGTGTGATATTATATAAACATTCATAATTGCTGCCTCTGTACAACTAAACTATGCTAATATTTGGTATTACAAACAGTATTTTATAGGAATGTATATATTTTTGAGAGTTAAGTTTTTTACTCTTTAAGACTAAGTTTCTTTAGTATACTTTTAAACTTTCAGTTGGATTTTAGAACCTCTGCTTTTAGTTTAGTTTCCATGTAGCATAAGAAAGTCAGAGCACACATCCTCCCTATGTACTTCTTTTATTCCCCCTTCCTCCAATCAAGAGCATTTTTTTTTTTTGTTCCAGAATAAATTTTAAGCTCTTTCAGGCTTAAACTTTTACTGCATTTGTGTAAAATAGCGGATTTTTCTTAATAGAGAGGTAAGTTTGGTTTGAAGTGAATTGACAGACTTCTGTTTAGAAGGTATTTGATGCTTTATATAAATCATTCCACAACAAATGAGTGTCATGTGCCTATAATTTTGCCTTAGTTGCTTCTTTTTCTAGTACCAAAAATAAAACCAAGTAACGTGCTGTACGAGCTGGTATTCTTGTTGAAGTATGATGACTTCTATCATTAAAAAAGAAAAGGATGACATTCACTATTAAAATAAACTAGTAGATTGCACTGGAATGAAGAATAAACCCTACTACATAAAAACTAGTTGTGTGCAGCAAAATGCATATTTTGACTTGCTATCGAAACACTTCTAACTGATACCAGCTAATTACTCCGTTATCCTTTTGTATGCACGGTGATATTTCAAATATTCATAGCAGTCAAGGTTATTCTGATAAGGTATTGTCTGTCTTTAAAAACACAAAACCAATCCAGAAAGATGTAGAAGGAATAAGATACATCACTTTGACAAGGAAAGTCTATACCTCCACATTAGCATTTTTTTAATTAGGTGGTTCCACTTAAGCTTTTAGAAGAAGCATCTTAATTAAATATTGAAAACTTTAGTATTCCTTGCCTACAGTTGAGATTTGAATTGGTGAGTTACAGAGTACATTATTGATAGTTACACATTAGAAGCTTTTGCTTTCCCAAAGAAAGTTAGTCCATAACAAGTTATATTGCTGTTTAAAATGTTTTTGAATATATTGATGGCCAGTGTACTTTCATTAATAGCAGTGTAACTAGGAATAATTCATAGATGAAAAGATCCATTTTATGGCTTAGTATTTTTTTCTTAGGTGCTGGCAAGTTGATAGCAATTAAAATACTGTTAGATGCAAAATAGTGAAAATCTGGTACTAGTTTCATTGTAACTTTCCCAAATATTTTGAATTTTCTGAGCTACTCAACTACCAACAACTATTCATGCTACTTTATAGGGCTAAACTACTGCAGCACTTTGTGAGATTTTGCATTTACTTATTTATTTACATAGTGATTTCATATCCTTTTAATCAAATTGAAGGAACAGTAATGAATCTCTTTTTCTTCATAATGGAGAAAAAACATCCACTTCTTTTACTCGGAAACAAATTCTGCTATAAAAATGAAGTTTCTTGAGGGGATAATAAGATACTTTATGCTACACTTACCACAATATGCTGATGACACCGAGATACATAGATTCCTTTTTAAGAAATACTGTTATTGCTATCCTAACATGTTGCAATAACTGGAGGAGATAAGAGCTGTTACCTGGTCTAAAGTAAATTGGGCAAGTCTTATGTTTCTTATGAGTGGATAATGTTTTTGTGGACATTAACCACACTGCTCATTTTCAGAACAGTTGTAACCCAGGGAAAAATGTTTGTGAACTTGATTATGAGAAGGGTAGCTTTATCTGTGGTGTACGAATGTCCTCTGACAACTTTTATTTCTAGGCAGCTCAGGCTTTGGTTTACAAAATTACTAACTTTGAAAATGTGGATATAAGTAACTTGATGAGCTGCAGAAGGGGGTGGAAACCTTGATTCCCTGTCTCCTATTTTAACCACTATAAGCAATAGATCTCTTTCACACTGTAATGCATACTAACCTAGATAGAGCATTGCAGTGCTACTTAGCTGGTCATTTCCATTGTTGTGATTGTGGTGATTTGCAATGGTCTACTTTTTTCATTGCAAATTAGTGTAAAAGAGATCAGAAGTAAGTTTTAATTTCCTGTGATACTACACATTCATCTACATCTCCTAGATTGATGGAACTAAAACCAATTCCTAACATTTTGTAATGGAATATATTACATGATTTTGGAAAATCTTATGACTTTTCCAACAAGTCATAGAATCATGTAATGATTTCGATTGGAAGGGACCTTAGAGTTCATGTAGTTCCAATCCCCCAGACATGGGCGAAGACATTTTCCACCAGACCATGTTGCTCAAAGCGCTATGCAACCTGGTCTTGAACACTTCTGGGGATGGGGCAAGCACAACTTCTTTTGGCAGCTTGTTCCAATGTCTCACCATCCTCACAGTAAAGAATTTCTTCCTAATATCTAATCTAAACCTACCTTCTTCTGAATAGATTGGTTTCTGTTTTTCTGTCTGCTGTCTAAAAAATGTCCTGCTATCTTACATATCACCAGGGGTTTTAATTAATTGCTAAACCACTGAGTTTATTATCTATGACGTGAAATTAAGTGTACATAATAGTATACATGATTCTTTTTCTTCTTTTGTCTGTTGACCTGTTTATGGACACACAGCTCAAATGCTGCTGTGCATGTTTATTCAGTTCATAGGTGCTAATGTAAAATGAAAGCTGGCCAGCTGCTAGCTGATATAGTGGCATTGTGTCATACAGGCTGCAGCCAGCAAGAAATACAAGATTAGCACAGCAACTCGATGTCTCTTCTTATTCATCAGGAATTGGCAGCACGCATGAATGATTTCTCTTGGATGTGCAGCAGATTACCTAACTAAATTCTGTCCATCATCAGTGTGTAATGCCTCTGCTTGGCTGATACTACTCTGTCCTGGTTTTATCTGGGATAGAGTTAATTTTCGTCCTAGTAGCTGGCACATTGCTATGTTTGGGATTCAATATGAGAATAATGGTGATAACGCTCTGTTATTTGGTTGTTGCTGAGTAGTGCTTACCCCAAGTCAAGGACCTTTCAGTGTCCTGTGCTCTGCCAGCAAGGAAGTGCACAAGAAGCTGTGAGGGGGCATGGCCAGGACAGCTGAGCTGAACTGGCCAAAGGGATATTCTCCACCACAGACTGTCATGCTCAGTATATAAACTATGTGGTAGTGGTGTTGTCTTTGAGGGGCCCATCACTGTGATGGACTGGGGATTGGTCATTGGTGGTGAGCGATTGTACTGTGCAATTGCTTGTTTTTTCTTGGTTTGTTTTTGTTTGTTTGTTTTGATATTTTTCCTTTTAGAGAAAAGGAGTTGGACTTGTGGGATAGTTTTTCAGTAGTATCTTTCTTCCAATCCAACACTATGAAATTCACACTATAGAAAGGATAGAGAAATTTCAAGTCCTCAAGTCTGTTGGGCTACAGAAGCTTTTAGCAGTATTATGTGACATCTTGACATCTCAAGCCAGGCACATTTGTGGTTCCAGAGGAAGGGGAAGGGTATTTTGTATACCTGAACATATGCAGACTAAGGTCTCCCCATGCTTGCATTGCTTCACTCTGTATTGTAGATACTGTAGAGCTGTTGCCACACAACATTTCAGATTATTTTTTTTAATTCAGTGTTCAGAGAGGATGAAGTTCTGCACCTGTTCTCAATGATTTATTATATATCCATTTTTCTTCAGAGATATATAAACAAATTGGAAAAAAACCCTGTTCTGATCTCTTTGACGTTTTAAAATGTTATTGACTGGATTTCCAAATGTACATCAGTAACAATAATACATAGGGAAAGTTGTGGATCACTTCCAAGTGTTTTGTTAGGGTGCTACTCCCTCTCTGCCTATTCAGATACTTGATCCTGCAGCAGTAAATGTCTCCTATCAGATACAAAGAAATTAAACACCTTCTCTAAGACACTAATTAGCATTCTTTATTATTGCAGTTAATGAAGATGATAGTATTTTCCTTCATGCTGATTCATAATTTATATTCAAAAGTCAGATTTACTACTACAATATCTTGCTCTCTGAAATTGTTTCCTAAAACCAAGTATTATACTTGTATTTATAATTGTATATATATATAAAATACTCCACAAGCTTGTGCCATCTTAAAGGCTTTATAATTTTGAAATGCATTTAAAAATTTGCAGAAGAATAAAATTACTATATACAAATAAGCCTGTCTTTAAAATTGGAACAGTTTATTGTTACTTTGTCTTGTAAAGACAGGAACAGAACTCAACACAGATCACGGTGGCTGTCCTGGTTCTGGCCAGGACAGGGTTAATTTTTGCCATAGCCAGGAGGGGGCATGGCTGGGATACGGAAGTTACTCTATAAGACCTCACTGTTACTTTCCGGGGATGGGGTCTCTTTGGCTGAGGGAGTGGTAGGATATTATATTTGTAGGGTATTGTGAGGGCGGGCTTTCCGTGGTGAACATGTGACTCCTTCCCCTCTTTCTTGTACACTTTGTCATTAGTATTGTTACTGTTTGTTGTCCTATTTTATTGCTGTTTTCAGTAAACTGTTTTTATCTCAACCCATGATCTTTACCTTTTGTGCCTCCAGTTCTTCTCTTCAGCCCACGCCGGGGGAAGAGGGGAGGGAGCGAGCAGAGCAGCCTGTGGTTTAGAGAGATTCAGTGGGAACATTAAATTGTGAATACCATTCTAAAACCGTGACAGTTGTAAAAGCCTTAAATCTATCTCAAGATTCAGTATGAGAATGCCTAATAGTAGGCATTTCATGTAAGTGTAGGTAGTACAAATAACTACTTAAGATGCTGTACTCTATGTACATGTATTGCTATTATATTAAAAGTGATGGCATGCTTTTCCCTTATTCCACCTCTTTAGAAGTAGCCCTGAAGATGCTGCTGTTAGTGTTGTCAATGGTTTAAAAAGAATTAAGTTCACTTTTTAAAGAATTTTTCTTCACTCTAGATGGAATAACAAATTAAGACCTTAAGGGGAATCAGGTCCTAAGGAAAAGAGATGATTTTGAGTGCAGCCAGTGAATGTTGGTGTCAAACCTCTGGCATGTTCACTGTAATGGTAAAGATGTGTCACTAGAAGCTTAGAAGGTAGACATTTATTATATCACCTTTCAAGGCCCATTTTCTTTCAACTTACTCTCATTGAGCCATGTAATTTCTCAGCAAAGAGGTCAAACATATTGTAGTTGCCTTAAAATAATTTTCTGCAGAAGGCTAGATGAAAGTTGCGTTAAATTTCTCATGATTCTGCTTCATTTACTGTGCACCTACTGGAGTTACCTCAGCTAAAATGCTTCAGGGATGCCTTTTGAAGATATCCCAAAATTGTCTTGACTTCGAGAAAACGGAGGCATAGGGACTGTAAGGAGGAACAGGCATGGTTGTCATCTGCCTTGATTTTCTTTGTATTGCCTCAATAAGTGATTAAATGCTGAGCCAAAGTGACTTCTTTCAACAGCTGTAAAAGTCACTGGATCTGTCTCATGAAAGGTCCAGGCTGCTGCAGGAAGAATTCAGTGCTACTGTATTAACTATATGTAAGTATGCTCAGCCCTGAGCACAATTGTTACAGTAGAGTCTTCAGATACGGCCTCCTCTAGGATTTGCCAACGATGTTCAAATACTGTCTGGCATACTTAGCAATTTGTGGTCACTGAAGTTCTTAGAAGAGGGTAAAAGTGCCCTTATCTTCCTAAATGTCTTCAGAATCTGTGAAAAAAAATTTTTGTCAAGAAATACAGGGAGAGTTGTAGTCAAGTCGGACAGATTTCTACCTGACCTAGAGGGAAAAGGGTATGTATATTTCCTATGAACTTAGTATTTTCTAAGGTATACACATTGAACTACCATGCTGCATGCTGGATTGTTTTTATTTTCTTCTTGCTTATGAGTGGATGTACTTCCTCTTCCAAGAAAGGCTTTCAGCAGAGGCCAGAATTTATGTGCTGGAGCTAGAGATGAACGGAGCTAGTAGATTAGGGGAGGTAGTGTAAATCTGCAGCTGACAGCCTATGCTCTGGTCTGGCAGCTGTGCTGTGGAAGATCGGTGATGTGCACAAGGATAGTTCGACGGAGAGATCAGTTAATTAACAAGGAAAATTCTATATTCAGTTGTCCAGCACTGCATAACTTACATTCTTCTGTGAAGGGGAGAGAGATCCCCTCCGGGCTGACAGACCACAAGCTGGGCCAATTTTTGGCTGCACGTTGAGAGGCAAAAGGTGGGGCAGATCCACAGCGCCCGCGTTCATCTCGAGGCTTTAATTTTGGCAGCGCCCTTTTCGGGGTGGGTGTGCGGCCTTGCCCGGGGTGTGTCGCGGGCGGGGGCGCCGCGGGTGCTGCGGCCGGGCCGGTGTGCGGGGCCGCCCGGGGCTCCCTCCCGCCGCGCTCTGCATGCCCGCCGGCGGCGGGGGACTGCTCGTCGTGGGGTGAGTGCGGGCAGGGGCGGCGGCGCGGTTGTTCCGTGCCGCAACCATGTAGCACCCGAACTGCGCAGCCTTCGGCGAGGGCTTGGAGCAGGCAAGGGGCAGAGCAGGTCCCGGCGTTCGCTTGCTAGCGCAAGCTCTGTGTGCTGTGGATGTGCTGGGAGGGGTTTTTGCTTTCGTTTTATTTTATTGCGAAAAATTTCTGAGGCGTTTTCTAATGGCATGTGATCCGAGGAGTCAAGAGCCGTAGGGCAACAGCATGCAGCGGAGCAGCGTGGCAGAAACAGGATTTTGCTCCGTCTCACGTCAAGGCAAGAGGAGAGCCATAGATTACACCAAGGAGGGATCTGGCTATTAGGGGAGAATTCTTCACTGAAAGGGTGATCAGGCATTGGAATAGGCAGCTCAGGGAAGTGGTGGACTCAGAAAGGTTCAAAAGACGTGTAGCTATAGCACTTGGAAACACGACTGAGTGGCGGACCTGTCAGTGTTTTAGCGGCTGGACTCGTGATCTTAGAGGCCCTTCCTTGCCGCAGCGATTCTTTGATTGTGTATTATGCCGTTAAGGATAATGCTTACATATTGTTTCCCGGAGAGGATCCATGAAATACTAGTGGTGGTATTTCTGGGACTTTCATGTTTGTAGGTTCAGGTTTCCTGCAAAGCTGTCCCGCCCACCCCTTGCCTGCCAGGTTCTTCGGGAGCTCAGAAAATCTTACCGATAGGATCTCCGGTATCTGTATAATTAGCTTGAGTTGCCAAAAGTCTGTCAGGTAAATAAAGCAGCTGAAATACAAGAGGAAAGGATTCTTGCACAGACAAAGTAACTACAGTATGAAGCAGAAGGTAACAATAAATTGTTTCCTCCTCCAGTGGTGTTTCATGGGAATCTGCCCTGGGCATTTCCGGTTAGTTGACCAGGTAAAGACAGGAACAGTGAAGTGTGAAATCTTGGTGGTGATATTAAGCTGTGGAAAAATACTGAAGCAAAAGCAAGGCCCAGAAAGAGTTAACTGTCTTGTTAGAGAGTTACAGACTGACTCTGGAATGTGGTGGGCAGTTTGTTCTGTTCTGTTTGCTAGACCAAAACCTTGAATAGACATTGGGAGTACTATACCCTGGGACCTAGTGGTCATAAATATAGATAAGGTTAGGTGTCTGAGAAGGCCATGAGCCAAGGAGTTTGCACAACTCAGCAGGTGAGTTAGCTAACAAGGAAAGGTTGAAGTGTGAAAAAGATGAGAAGACGACCCCTGGAGTGAGGCTGAAGGCCGGAACGACCACCTAAAAACTTTGCCAAGGGAAGATTCTGTAAGGCTCTGCCCCAAGCCCCACCTGAACTCCACCTCCTATGAATATGATAATTAGATGATAAAACTGTATGAATATGTATGTTAAGATCATGTAATCTTGAATGTCAACTGGCTAAATTACCTTGATTCTTACTGAAAACAGCGTTTGTGCGTTGTGAACTGCCTTGTTTCCCGGCACTGTGAATAAATACCTTGCTGCTTAAAGACCACATTGTCTCTATGCAGTTAATTGATTTCATACTTTTTGGCATCATACTAAGAACAAAGATTAGCTGTGTAGAAAGTTGAAATACCTTATAAGGCTGCCTGAGCAATAATGTAGGAAAGTGATACAGAGAGATGTACAGAGGAACAGAAGGAAACAGCTATGTAGAAGATGGGCTGTGAGATAATTTTTACTGCCAGAGAGGTACACCTTGGTGTTTTAACAAAATAGGTGCCAGTCATGGGACTGGACTGCATGAATTTTCAAAGAACCTCCTGGTGCTGACTGGCCAAAAGCAGATGCCTAGGGAAGAGGTAGGATGTTTAGAGCAGAAACATGCAGATGTTTTCCACTGCTGTTATAGGAATTTTCAATTTAAGGTCTTTCCTGATGAGATGCTCAAACTTGTGGTAGGTTTTTGATGCCTTACTAACCAAGACATAGGAGTAGAATGTGTGATGTGGCCCATTTGAGTGGGGAGTTAGATTTTGACATATGTATCTTTGTAATATGTGTAATGGCATGACAAATACTGGGATAAAAAGAAGACAGCAATCCTAACTATTGCAGGGTCAGTCTATGGTTCTTGTCTAAAGAAATAAGGAAAATTCTTGAACTGTTAGCTCTTTTCTAATAGTTACTTATTCACAAATGTACTTCGATGCAGTCATGCTGCTGTTCACAGTTATGACCTGAGGATTTTATGGGATGAATATAGGAACTTCCACAGGTAAAGCAATCCATTGTTACAAAAGTGTGTCTGAGAAGCACTTTGACATATCTGTGGATTTTCTGAAGAGGTGGGCTTAAGCATGTTGATGACACAATTTAGGGGGATTATAAAAATCTGTGATTATAAACAGTTTCCATTAAAAAAAAGAAAAACCCAACAAAACCCCCAACATCTCCAAACAAACAAAAAATTCATTGAAACATGTACTAAAGTAGCTTTAGTAAAGACTACTCTTTATGTGGCACTTTATCTGTAACTTCCTTTTATGCAGAGGGACAGCTGAGAAAGTGGACTGTGTTAATGATTGAACAGAAACAAATTACTGTGTGGACAATTACTGGTTTGTACCTTTGCTCAGTTGCTGCAGTAGTGAGGTGCTGCTACATTTGTGTGTGCTTTGTGCAAAGTTTAAGCTGCACAATTGAAGGACAATGCCTGTGGAGTTCAGCAAGTCTGTTTTAAAATAAAGTAGTTTATTTCAAGCAAATGTTTATGATGATGGATAGGATTGAAGAATTCAACAGAGTAATTCTTTTTCCCCCCTCCTATGGAGGTGTGAATTAATTTGATTAAAAATTATGGAATTATGTGTTTCTGTGTTTATAGGAAGGGACTGTCCAGAGGTTCCACAAATCGGTGTCTCTCCAGAAAAATTGAAGAATATCTTCCATCAGTGTTTGCAAAAAATGTGCAGGAAGCCATCGACAGTTATACTGGGTATGCATATACTTCTGTAACAGTACTTCATTAATGCACTTCTGACTTAGAGATTTCAAGATTGGTATTAATTTTCACTAGTTACATTTGTAGTCATTCTCATGGATAATAACTATTGTGCAGTGTAATTCAGGGTATAGATTGACCAAACCCATTTTTAGATAGTTTGAACTTTACTCCTGTTATAGATGTGATTATTAGACCATAGTAAAGGGCACTGATTAAGTTTGGAAGGAAAATCAGACTTCATGATTCAGTTGAAATCATGCTCACCAGTGTTGGAGGTTAGTTAATTTTGAAGGAGTTTGATTCCAGATGACACTGGTTAGGATTTGCCTGGCCTGCACATCTGATTGCTATTGCTTTCTCTGCATCCCAGGGTGGGTGGTAGCTGGCAGGGACCAGCTGGGGCTTCAAGGGCTTGAATGCTAGAGCTGAAGATTTAAAGTATATCAAGTTTAACAACATGAGACACTGCATACAGATATAAAACTCAGTGGTATTTGAAACATCTGTAGAGATCTTGTGCTTGGTTTTGTGCAAGTTTTCTTGTGATATCTTCTAACCAAATTAAAGAAAGTTTATGTTACCTTTAATGTGTGATTTTTCATGGGATCACTGGCTGAACTGGAAACACTGAAAGAATTGTTACAGCGGGAAATAATAGGTATGTGTGTATATATACATTCAAATACACACCTACATATATATGCATATGTTTGACCATGCAGTTGCAATGATATATATAGGTACAAAAGCATAGTAGTGTAGAAGGAATTGCCTTTAAGGCAGTAAATGGTACTGCAGGAGTCAGTAGCATATGTTTTGTAGCACTCTATTTGAAAACATATGCGTGCATGTCTTCACCTCAACAGGAATATGTATTGCTGTCCATTTACATGATTTGTTGCTTTATTTTAAAAGTGTTTATACAGAAAGTAATTGTATTCTTCATTTTAATTTGTTATATTTTCAGTGAAACACTTTCATCACTTTCATCTAGTGGTTGTACAACACCCACGGAGTTGAATAATTCTTGGTCTGGAATAAACAGCTATACTACCAGTTGGTCTACTGAAAGAAGTTCGGTTTACTCTTGGAGGGATGATGTACGTTCCTTTTCTTTAAATACTGTAGAAAAGATTAATATTTTCTGGAAATGGACATGCAGCACTGCATCCATAATAGCCTAATGATTAAGTATATTAATTGAATATTTAAAAAATAGTTTTGTTTGGAAGTTGATATCAGTGCAGCTAATTTGTAAGAAAGAAAAATGGAATAAAAGTATGAAATTATGAAGTTTGAGAAAAGCAAACCTGTTCTACCGAAAAAGGTAGGCCTTGGTTTCTGAATCCAACAGAATGATAAAATGTGTTTTCAAATACTGCATAGTGCAGGCAGTGTCTGAATTGAATTATTCTCAGTGTTTTCAGTTATAAAGTACGTTTATGAACATATGTATAAATTTCCCAGTCTTGGTAAATATTTAATTCTTACATAAACTCAGTTCTGTTTTGTAGATGACGCAGAGAGAGGTTGTACCTGTTATGGAGGCTGACCTCTGAGGCATGCCTGGTCTCGTAGTGTTGAATAAACCCAAAAGCATTGCATTTGCTGCCACTTTCATTTTAAAAAGCCTCCCATAGCTTATATTGGTAATTCCTAACCTTTAGGATACTGACCCTAATACTGTTGCTGTCAGCTCTTCAAGAGAAAGCATCACTCTGGCTTAAACATTAACCTGTGTGAGAGTTATTTTCTCATTCCTTTTCGATGTAATCCCTTCTGTTAGCCTCAGGTGCTTTGAAGCATTCAGCTGGAAGTAAACAAGCATTATTTGGGCCTTGAGTATTACCACTTCTTTTAGTGTATCAAAGTATGCAATGCAAGTGGCAAATGTCATTAGGAACAGTGGTCCAGGCGAGGAATTCTCAGCCAAGTACTTGTCTCTACATCACTGGATAAAATCAGGCACTTCTGTGCTATTTTCATATGCGTCTGTTCTCTGGTTGCACTGAGTTGTAGATTCAGTGAAGAGGTATTGGAAAGACATTTCTTACAATGACGTCTGTTTCCTAAGGTCACGCAGAAGGAAGGCATCCCCTCTTTGTCCCCTTGGCTGTTTTACTTAGGGAGTGCAGTGCTTGAAAGAGCAGGGGACTTTGGTGCCATGGGTCCCAGAGATGCAGTGTGCCTGCTTCATGTTGGAGCAGGGAGCACTCTGGCAGTCCGGACACCTTATAACTTTTTTTTCTGTTGGTTAATCCTGGGCAGCTGTCTGTTATCTGATAACATCCTAGAAATGTAGTCCCCTAGTTCCTTTTTTCTAAATCAACTTGATCAGGTCATTGGTGTGAGTATTTTTTGTTTGTTGGTTTTTGTTTTTGTTTTTTTTTTTTTTTCATTTTGGTGTATAAATTGTGTGTCCAGAGTAAATAGTCTGAACATGCATTCTGACATGCTCAGACAAATTGATTCAGGTTGTTTTGTTCATTACATATTGTTGTAATTTTAGCATACATGAATGTTTGCTAACAGCTTAACTTTAAAATATGTAGGAATTTGATAAGGCCAACACACAGAGAGTGCACCAGTTATTTTGGGAGATTGATGAAATGCTGTTTGAAGGAAAAGTGACCTCCCAAACACAGGGCCTTCGGGAAGAATGTGCAGGTTGGGTTGAACAATTTCCTCATCTAAGGTAAAGAAATTTTTTGCTAGTACTAGTTTTAATCAGTTATCATTCTAATTTGAATTTTTGGGACACCGTCTTATGAATTGCTCTTGATGTGTGGAGTCACCAGCACTTGTGTATTCAAATCTATATCTGAGCTGTGCCGTAGGTGCACAGTAAATCTGGGCAGTGGTGCTGTAGCAGCTAATAATTTGGCTTAATACAATGATTGCAGGCAAAAGTATTTTAGCAGGATGTAATGAGGAAACAATAATGCACCATATTCATAATGACTTTTTAAAAATAAAAAATACATCTTGTAATTAAGTATTTGATTTTACTGTAAGTGAAAACATACTGTGAAATTCCAAGAATCTCAGGGTTAATTCTGTAATTGATTCTTCTAAAAAGTATTTAAGGCAACCATATGCCTTGCATATACTTCACAGCCACAATGTCCTCCTCTGCCATGTAAAACAATGTGTTGTATTAACCCAGCAATAACCAACTGAATAGGTCTGAGGATGCTTTGCATAGGTGTGCGGAATTTCTAGGCAGCCTGATGACTGCTACTTGTAACACAGGGGGCAAATCAGTGTTGTTCTGCATTTTACTGTCTTACCATAAATGATGGCATGACATTCTTTGGTTATTCTTAAGCCATTCTAAACACAGGCCTGCATGTGTGTTGACTATCTTTTAGTCAACAGTTTGACAGTGTTCTTTTTTAATAGTGTTAGCAATAACTGTAGTATGCTTCCAGTGCTTTTAGGTAGTTTGCAGAGGCTTGGTATGTTTAATATAAACTCAAATCAACTAACAAAGCTTGTCACACTTTGTCAGGAAAACGAATTGTTAAATCTGAGGCAATTTTCACTAGCATCAAGACATGCTTTGCCTTATTTAGAATACTGTGAAAATTAGTAGAGCATGCATAAAGTAGAGACAGATTTTAGTGCTGTGTTTTTCAATCAAAATATTAAGTAATTTTACTATATTTTTAGGGTATTTTCACCGGGTAGAATTTATTTTAAGTGATTCCCTGTACTGAGGGTTTTTTGATTCAAATCTAGTGCTGGCAATACCAACCGAGCCCAAGAGAATGAAAGTGGATGGAAGAAATCTGTGAGATTCTGCATCATTTGCTACTAAGGAATGTGGTGCCTCCTGTGGTTTAAAAAGAAAACAGAAGTTATATTCATTTATTAAGATTAAACATTAAAACTCACTTTGTGTTGATTAGTTATACAGAAGAATAACCTCTGAGATACCAGGTTTATTTCTGAGTTGTGCTACAAATTGCTTGCTGGCTGTCTTTTTATTTTTTTTTATAATTTGTAAAACAGCTGTGTTGATAAATGAATATGTGGTTCAGCATATGGAAATCAATATACTCAAGGATTGTCATCAGTGAGAGAAAGATCATATCTATTAAAGAGAAAGCTTTTTGGTTTTGGCTTACAAAATCAAAAGTGGAAAAAGGCTGTTGCTTAAGGCTTTATCATGTGCCATAGAGTGTTGTTCTGTAAAAACACATTCAGATGAGTCTGAACATTTCTACTTGTGCTAAAATTCGACTGGCAAATTCTATCAAGATCCCTTGTGAAGTCTATTGAAAAACAAGTCAGTAAGCAATGATTTATTATTTATCTATACTGTATTGCTAAATTGTTTCATAGCATAATTTTGTGTATGTTTATTTTCTCTCTACCTCTCCACATTATGCATGTTGGAGTTCTTGCATTTTCTGAACATTAATCCTAGCCTTAACTTTCCCTGTAAACGTTTTTGATTAGCACTTTTGCTCACTGAGTGATACTTTGCTCATATCATTGATGGATATTGGAGTTGGATAAGTGAAGGGAAAAAGATACTAATTGTCTTCTGGATCCATTTTTAACTGTTTCTTACAGAGCTTTGATAAGAAAAGACATGTGTTTACTTTGCCTTTAGAACAATCTAACAAGTTTGACTGGTTTGCTCTTAAAATCTATAAACTAGAATCTCAGCTTGTGTAAATCAGCTTGACTTTAATGATTTAAATAGTAGGTGATGTTAATGTATTACACAAGCCTTTGGCATGTCTAGGAATTGCTTTCCAAAGTGGGTGTAAGGTCTGCTTTTGCACTGCCTACTGTTGGCAGATATTTGTATTCTGGATCTTTGCATGTGGTGTAGGTTTCCATCTAAGATACTGCTTGTTCTCTCCTTTTTATTCAGAGTTCTAGGAAAGCAGCTCCTAGTGCCAAAGGATGAAGGCTTTCAGCATTTTCAGAGCAGAAATGATGCCTGTGTGGATACTAAGTGTTTGCCTGGCCTCTCTGAATGTACTAGTAATACGAAAGAGTATGTTGATATTTTATTTTTTTATTTATTTTTTAAGTTTTCCTTTTGATCTTCTCCCTTCAGAAGTATGTATAAATATACTTTTGTATTACTGAAATGTATCAGTAATAATTAAATATGTACTTTCTCCTTTCTTTGAATGCTTAATTCTCATTTTGTTGGTATTTTTTTCAGGCTCTGCATTTCAGGCTCTAAACTCATCCCAACAGCACCCCCAATACATCGATCACTGGATTCGAGTTCCACTGGGATTTCTGTGTCTGACTCAGCCATATATTCCTTCCTGGAAGAAGAAATCTATGATATGGATGGAAAAATAGAAGAATATCTTGCTTTTGACAGCAAGGAATTGTAAATAACAGATATATGTTTTTTGAAGAATATAGTGAAAAGTTATCAGTGAAACCCAGTCAGGGTTCATAAACCATGTTTCTCTTCTGTAAGATACAGTTCCTTCTGTCTCTGCGTTTGGTAGCACAGGGGTCAGAGCACTCACTGAGCATGTGGAAGATTATGTATGTTGTGTTTCTAGTGGTTGAAAACTCACATCTTCTATGTGTCTTAACCACTAGTTGTTTTGAGGTGTTTGGTGCATGGAGATTCAATAAAACAAATATTTAATTTGATACAGGGTAGAATGAAGGCATCCCTTCTCCTCCAGTGAGTGCTTTGAGCAGCACGTTGTTTAGGGTCATTACACTGTATGTGCTCTCATTGTCTGCCCTAATGAAGAACCTTTAAATTCTTTCAGTGCGGTGTATAGCACCTTTGTGAGGAGAGCTGCAGGTTGCTGCCTGCACTTAGAGCACTCTTGTGAGGGGCAGGAGTCACACAGTCGTCATCTTGACAGTGCAGCCTAGGTTTACTGTGAGCTAGTTCAATGTTCCAGCAGCTAGGCTCTTGAGTGAAGGAAAGATCATAATGTATTGTTTAATAAAAGGCCTCTGTGAGGGGAAAACTTTGATAGGACTAGTTAGGCACAAAGCATAGCTTTTTGTGCTAAGGCCTTATGCACTCTGAGGACAAAGACGTAGTTGTTTTGAAAACCCGAGGATCCAGACTGAGACCCATTCAGTCCTGTTCTTTGAAAGAGAGGGCCAGGGGTGCTGCCTTTAAGAATACTCTTAGTATTCTGCTCTCCTCATTTTTCTAAGTGAACTTAATTAGGGAGGGAGACTCGTCTGAAGGTACCTTTCTCTCCTTTGTGCCTCCTTCATATGTCTCTTGTTTTCTTCAACTGTGAAATATCTTGTTCTCCATAACTAAAAGATAAGGCATCAAAAGTCTGATATGAAACTGGCTTGGTCATACTGTGAGTTAGACCACTCAGCCACATCTCAGTTATAGATATTAGTAGATAGATATATAGATACAGTATATGGATATAAATATAGAATTGTGAGGTTCAGTTTGAAGAAGAAAGTGATGAAGTCACTGAGGAAAAAAAAGGGGGATAGTAGAAACTAATATGAATTTGGAATCATCTTTATGATCTCATAAAAAATGCATTCCTTAGTAAATAATATGATGGCATTAAAAAAAAAAAAAAAAGACGATGACCAGTTAGGAAGTGTTGCTACAATGTGCTTCCCAAGTAGGGAGGAAACATAAAAAACACCCCAAAACAAGCCAAAAAACTGTAACAGTTCCTTGCAGTAACGGAAAAGGAGGTATGTGTGAGGATATGGGCTCTGCTGTTCTTGTCAGGCTGCAGAAATCTTTTAAAGTTGTTTGTGTTTGATCAGTGCTGGAGTATTCTAGATGTGTGCGGGTACACAAGGTGTGCTGAAAAATAAATTTTCTATGTGGTAGTCCTCCTGGCAAAGGCAACAGATAAAAGTTCATTTAGGTTACTGTGAAAAGCGTATGATTTAGTCTGAAATGAATATGTGCCATGTATAAAACTTTTTCTTAGAGCTGCAGATCTTTCTGTTGTGATGGATGCCCTGATGGGATTTTTTAAATTTTTCAACTACAAGGAAGGAAAAAAGAAATCATTGTATGTGCTTGATAGGTTCTGTTCCCATAGGTACATTTGAATTTGAATTTTTTGATGATTTACAGCAGACTGCCTTTTCCTCTGTATGTATGTTCCTGTATTGGAAGGAAGGGAAAAAAAGTCAAAACCCATAAGAGTTCTTTTGAATTTGTTTCCTTTATTAGTGATGATGAGAGTTGGGAGCAAAAGAAAATGCGTCTTTCTGAGAAGAGGAGAAAGTGTGGTATTCCCCCTGTTTCTCCCAATGCCTGTATCAAAGATGCTGTGGCTTCTGAAGTGTTTGATCATATGTGGAGCAGTGTCATTGGAATATTGGAGGAACTGATTAAAAAAAATTGGGAAACTAGTGTCCCAGGTATCTGATATTTTCAAATATGGTATTTATTGAATCTAACTCAGAAAAGTGATTCTCCCCTACCCCCTTAGAACAACCAAGTTTTACAAGCTTTATTTAAGATAACCAGTGCTGGAGCACTGTAAGGTAACGTGCTTTTCCATGAGAATGCACACATGTACACATGCACCTAAAATAAAAACTTACCAGTTTTCAGAGAGTTTTTTATGAGAGGTTAAAAATAAAATGAAAATACTGACTGAAGTAGCTTAATTTCTGGGAGAGCATGTTTAAAAAAAAATAAAAGTCACTGGCTTGAAATGCAAATTGATTCTGTTAGCAGGGCATCACTGACGATGTGAGCTCTGAATCTGAAACATAGGAATCAAAGTCTCCTAGTCCTCATTGACTGAACTTTGTTAATGAAAAGAACCCTTAGGCAGATTGTTAAACTTAGATAGATAGTCTTACTGATGTGCAGGAGTTCATGAGTTACTACAGGATAAAGAAGTGGTGACATGTAATTTTATTTTGTTTTCATATTCTCTTGGTTTGTAGCGAGGAAAGGCAAAAGCTAGGAAAATTAACTGGAAATGAAAATGTATTTTTTTGTGCATCTTTGGAGGCTGAGGGGAAATATCCGTCCTTTCAGTGTATTTTAAAAGGATAGAAATAATAGAAGAATACTTGAGGATGAGTTTTGGAAGTTGCCTCAAGTGTAAGGTACACTCAACCTCAAGTATGAGTACAGCAAAGTAAGAAATGGCAAAATTTCTCAGAATGCTTGCAGCATCGGTATTTAACATTTCAGGTGTTACTGAAAATGAAAGTTCCTTTCCTATCACAGGTGAATTATTTAGCTCTCAATATTATAGGGAGGATACCTTGGCAGTTTTATGATAGGTTTGCCCTTTTATCTTTTTTAAGGTCATAAATATATGACAAATAGCTAGTTACCAAAGTATCTCAACTAGGAAGTAAGAGTTTGGATTTGTAACAGAAATAAGACGGTAGTTCATACCCAAAATGAAACAGTGTGTAGCTGCTGTCAGACAAGGGTAATCTCACTAGACTTTAATACATATTTTAGATTTTTCTTTTTTGCTGCTTTAAAAGAAAAATCTTCAGAGATTTTTAAATAACATTTCAGAAGTCTTAGCGATATTTTCTTAACCACCACCTCCAACTCTACTTTGCACACAAACTTGGATGTCAGTGTCAGAGTAAACATAAACAAATGGGAATGCTTTTAGAAAAATAGAATTTATAGCAGATTTTTAAATTACATGGAAACTATGTGAAAGTCTTTGCTGTGAAGTGTAGTGTGTTTTGAACCCCAACAAATGATGGCTGGTAAACAGAAAATTCTTCTTACTCCTTCTATTTTTTTTGCTCTTGTGCAGCGTGTAACAAAAAATTGGAAAACTTGAAAACAGTTAGACTGCCACATTTGCCAGTCATTCATATAACAGATGCTGGGAGCGTTCCTCTTTCCAGAGACTCTGAAGCACGAAGTGTGTCTTTTGGATCTCAGTCAGTTTCACCACAGGTAAAAATAAATTACTTTCTGTGAAATGGTATTCTGTTTTTCTACAGACCTTGGACAGTCTTGGATGGAACTTGAAAAGGCTCTTTTTTTTTTTTTCTTTTTTTTTTTTTTTTTTAACTCCGTTTTTAATTTTTATTGCAAGTTAAGTGTCCTTCAAGTCATCTGATTTAAAATGAGGGTTAATTAAATGTGGATTCTTTTTTATTGTCACTTGTTTTTCTTTGGTGGTTCTTAGAGGTGCTGTTTACCACTAAGATATTGCAGCAGTTGCTTTACAAAGAAAGTTTTGTTAGACTGCATTCTGTCCTTCGAAACTAATTTTGCTTTATTGTGGCTTGGACATTTCTCCTTGATAGAATTAAGAAAACAGACCAAGCTCTTCCCTGGACTGCAGGGATGTGAAATTACAACTTGAAGTGCTTTACTCGTGACTCTCCTGAGTTTCAGACTCTTTCACTGCTTCTCTTTTTCTTTGCCTCTGGTGAAAGGGGACTCTGCAGTACATTCACCAGTATGTTGACACTAGGACTTACCTGTCTATGGAAGCTCATGTTTCTATTGATAAAATGTCCTATTTTGTCCTGCTTGCTGCCTTTCTTCTGTCACCTGTTTTGCATATATGTTTAGTTTTTCAGGCACTGTTTCTCTTTGTTTTTTAATTCTGTGTCCATTGAGTTCAAGTGACTTCACTCTGTTCCGTCTGCTCTTTTTCCATGCTTGTTAAGCAGTGAGATAAGGAACACAGAAAAGATAGCACAGCAGTCTTGGTTCTCCGTGTTGTGTGCTTTGTTCTGTAGTGGTCCCAGCAGGCAGAAGTAAAATGCTTAGATAAATAATGCCCTGACTCTGTGCCCTCTGCAGAGGGCAAATGGAAACTTTGGAGAATCAAACTGTCTTCAACTGAAACATACTGTAAATTGAGTAAGTTATGCAAGTCATATTGGTAAAAATCTGTTTAAAATAAGCAAAATTACATAGTTGTCCCGTCTACTACTGAGAATGCTACTATACCATCTTAATAGAAACTTTTCTAAAAAACAAGTAAAATATCACTTAACTGTGAGCTTTTTGAGGTCTTCCTTCAAAAAAAAAAAAAAAAAAAAAGAAAAAAGGTTAATGCATAGTTACTGCTTTTAACAGGTTCACCGTTTGTCCAGCAACTTCTGTAGTGATCTGAATGGTGTGATGACAATTCAAGCAAAACCACTCCAACAGAGGCATGTTGCCAGAGTAGAAAAAATACAGTAGGTTTTGATACTGACATTTTCAAAATATGGCATAATTCGCACTACATGAAAAGTGTGTTGCAAGTAGAAAAAAGCATTAAGAAGGCATTGATTTTGTTTCTGTGTAGTACTGATGTTATAATGATCTGCAGAGATTGAAATGATATGCTGTTAAATCCTTTCTTTTCTTGATCCTAATTCCTTATTTCCTTCCCTTTCCCTAGGAATGAGCAAGACGACAAACAGCAGAGCATTGCGTCCAGTGCTCCCAATTCAGCTCAAGCTAGGTTGGGGAGAATTTCTGATAACAGTGTTCTCTCATCATCTCGGGCACTGCTGGCATCTTCTAGAAAACTACCAAACCATTGTAGGTTACCTTCTCTTACCTCTGTCCAACTCTGCTCAAAAGTTCCTAATATATACAATGAGGAAATCCTTAGAGGGACAAAATTGTAAGTTTTTAATTTTTTTCCTTGCTCTTCTCAGAACTTTATTGAAAATTCAACAGTGAAGGATTTCACAAAATACCTGAGTATTAACCCATGATTTAATTCTATAATTCAGAAAGAAAAAGAAAGCAATCCAAACCATCCTTTTTTGAGGAAAGGCATTTGTTTTATTTTTTAATTGCTGTATTAGGTGTTGTTACTTTTTGTAGCCAAGCTCTGTGAAGAAATGTATGTACTACTTAATAATTTTGTATTACTTCTGTGCAGAAGTCTGTAGTATGAATCTTCCTAAAAGAGGAACGCTTAAAATTCTGTAGGGTTGCCAGCTCAAATCGTTTGTCTTCTGCTCGTGCACCTGCAACCCAGAAGAAGTTACCACCAATAAACTCTGAGGCTGTTGACCAGTACCTTTCAGTACCTCAACTTCAACAGAGCTCTGTAAGTTGTGTTCAGTTTTGTACTGGTGAAGCTATTCAGAAATAAATTGCTCTGTGTCAGTGGTTGAAATGAACAGTTTTACAGTTTGTGTTGGTTTATATTTAATACATGATTTTAACATGCCAGTGTGTGTTCTGTTGGGGTGCGACTACAATGCCAGAGAAGCCAGTTTAAAACCTCAGGTCACAAACAGATCATGGTGGAAAGACTTCTCTGGCAACAAAAGGATCTAGTTAAAAAAAAAAAAGGGAAAAACAAAAAAGCAACAGGATAGTAACTTTGCACTTTTATGCATCTGGATTCAAATACCTCCTTTCAGTTTTTTATTTGCTAATGTTAGGTTATAAGAAGTAGAAAATCATGCTGACTGAAGTAGAAAAGGATACCAACTGAGCAAAACATATTGACCTATTTTTTAAAGACTGGGGAAGTTATAAATTACCAGAATGAAAGTAGCATGTTGATACTGCTCTTCTTCTGAATAGTGTTTTGTATTGAGACAAACGTAAAGTACTTTATTATTTTAATTCGTATAGGTTTTTGGGAATTATGGACTAATATTAGGGAACAGTCTCATATCTGTTTGAAAAAACATGAGAACCGTTAAATTGGTGCTTTTTGGTAGTGAAAACGTATTTTTCTTGTGTACTTTTATGTGGCATAAGAAAAAATATTTTAACTGATTGAATTGCTGCATTCTCTTAATGTTCTTTTGAATTCTCTCAGCATCAAGGACGATACACTCTTAGCAGAGTGTCAAGCGCAATGTCTGGCAGGACAGAGCAACCACCACTCAGAACTGTTATTGTTAATCAATTTTCAAGGCCCAACACGACTCATACATTCAGGGTATGTTGCAGCATAAGTAGAGACATGGGAAAGGGAAGGAGCTTTCATTCATGCCTGCTGTTAATCTATAGAATGTCTCATTTCTGGATCTTTCCCGACTTCTGATGTACAGGGATTCCCGCTACCTGCAGAGAGGAGGATGTTAAAAGTCTTGGGGAGGGTATGGGACTATTGTATGAAGAGGGATTTGTTTTCAAGTTGTTTGCATGAAACTGTTCCTTTGAGGGTTGTGTCGTGTTGGGAGTATGCAGCCTTCACTGAGGGAACCTGTGTGCTAGAGGTGTGCTGTTTTAGTGCTGCTTGGAACTTTGCGCTTTGGTAGGATTCAGTCTGGATCATAAATCCTAATCAAACCATTTTGGTGGGTAAGTGTATCATACTTGGCTAATAGTATATCTTTCCTTTTTACAGAGAGACACACCTCAGAAGAGATCACTGACTCCCATAGATACTGCTAACCACAGAGGGATGGGTCAAGGATTTTTGATAACAGGTAGGCTTTGGAGGGCAAAAGGCTAACAAAACAGACTACCCCGCTATACAGTCAAAAAGTAAAGTGTTCTGTGAGAGCCATCTCAGCATAAAAGAATAACAGGTGTGCTTGGAAGGCTCTCTTGACTTTAGTTTTGAAGTTTCTTCTCACTAGGTCTGAGGTATTCCTAACTCTTGTAGCAATCCTATAAAGCTTGTTTTTGTTTCCTTCCTGTTCTGGAAGGAAAAGGATTCCCCCTCATCTCATCTGTTTGTACAGGCTAGATGTTTTTGCAGCTGCTAGAGTAGTAACACAGCTAAACACTTGTAAGCTGTTCATGAAAAATTTTACTTTGGCTCCCAAATTTGTGAACTTTTTATGTGAAGGAAAAATAAATGTGAAAACTAGCATTTTTAATAGAAGTATAAAGCTCTCTTAAATGAAAAAAAAAATCAATAGTGATTTGCAACTTGTCTTCCAATTACAATATCAAAAAATAGAGCAACCTTGTTTGGCTCATTTTGTTTCATTTTTACAGTAAAGCTGATTAGCTAGTTCCTGACTTATTTTGAGTCATTGTATGCAAGCTGTATTTGTTTGGAAGTTCTTTGAGTTTAAAAAATTACATCATTGACAGAATTAAAGGTGATGTGTAAAAAACTAAAAAGCAGGTTAGCAAACATTGGTCTGAGCAGACTCATTGAAGTAACTCATACATAAACTTGGAGTGTCATTCAGAAATTATTACAGTTAACAGTGTTCTATATTTTCCAGGCTCACAGCATTACTACAGATCTATTCATCGAAATCCTGCAAACTCAAGAAAGAAATTTCAGATTGCTTCTTAACCTATTTTAGGAAGAAACAGAAACCCTGTTCTCTGAATGATTGAAGGGCTAAATTTGCCACCTAGTATCTTTGTGTAACAAAGAAGGTGTGCAGTATTCTGGTGCCTACCGAGCTCCGCAATCTTCAGGATGCATGAATTGCCTTCTTTTAAAATTGTCTGACCAGAGGTTAGATTAAAAATTAGAGCAAAATGAAATAAATGGTTGAGGTGTCCACTCTGTTTGATGCGCTTTATTCTCAGGCATTCCTCTTTTTTTCTGTTTCATAGAGATTGTTATTCTACATAGAGAAGCAAGTAAGTTAAATTTAGACCATAGTCCTGCTCCCACTTTTTTTGTTTGCTCAGTGTTAAGGATGTTCTAGTCTATCTAAGCATCAGTCATACATCAAATTTATACCTTTAAGTAGGAGTTTGCAGTCCTCCCTCCTTAATGACTGTTTTAGCATTTCTCTGTTTTTCAGTCTATCTGCTTATTGCAGTTGGTTTCTTACAAATATTGTCTGTCTCTACTTTTTCTTTGTCCTTTAACTCTTCTGTAATGGAATTCATTGCTTTTTCTTACACTGTTCTAATAATCAGTAACTATGGGAACTGCTGGGATAAACTTTGTTTACAGGAAATAATTTTTTCCCTGCCAGTCTGAACATGATTATAGATGCTAAGCAATTGAACCAGCTTGCTGGCAAGTCTGTAAGACCATTCCCACTACTTGAGGTTTCTTTAAAATAAGTTTTAATTGCACAAATTAAAAATCTCTTGAAATAAGAGAGCCTTTAACAAGAAAATATATACTTAACTGATGAAAGCATTATTTCATACCTCTATGTGTAGACCCAAGTGAAGAGGAGATTGGGATTGTGTTCCGTCCAGGGATCAAAGCACTGATCAGATTCTGGGCTATTAGTACTGTGTGCATTCACAGTCAGGCATTCTTTCCATCAGAGAGCAAGTAGCGAAGTGGATGTGGTTGAAGTGCTGTTGAAAGGTAAAGGAAGGGGGAAAAGAAGTTACTTGCCCAGATAGTGCAGTTAAGACTAGTAACAGTTTCTTCTACTTGGGAACTGATACCAGTTTTCCTCACTTTTTTTTTGAATGTTCAAGGATTGATAATCCAAGGCACATGGCATTTGTAATGTGTATTTTATATCTATACTGTTAATCAGATTGCTGGGTTTTGTAAAAGAGCTGTATTATTTTGAATACTGGCTTGGTATTTTTCTTCTTTGGCTACACTAAGCTGGTGATGATATGGTATAATATCTGAGAAAGCAGAATGCGTTAACTTTGGAGTTGCAGATCAGTTTTGTGCAGTTGGTTCAGTTTCTTCTGAAATCTCAGGTCAAAGGTGACATAACTTCCAAAATTTGAAAATCTAAGTCTTCAGCAGCAGGTCCAAAGTATACTTTTGCTCTTGTGATTGCTCCTTCCCGTATTGTACAGACCTTGACAAGAATGCAGAAAAATGATGGCCAAATGTGCCCCTTACCATCTTGTACTTTGTATTTTATAGCAATGCAGGTCTTATGTTGTGAACTAAATGAAAAGATGAACATGCACTGATTGATTCTGTAACAACAGAACTGATAGCCACTGAAGCTTTTGAGGAGTGGTTCATCATCTGGCCCTTTGTGACAGAGAGAAGGTTGCTGATATCTGTGAAGCAGTGGAGCTCAGTCACTGGATTTTTGAATGGAGAGAAGAGCAGAACAAGCTTCTGCAGCTTAAAAATAAAGATCTTCTGATTAAGTAGAGCAGCAATGGAACACTCTGAGATGGCAGGAGAGAGGGAAGATGGATGCTTGCTGTCTAACAGGAGTATTTTATCACTTTTCCCTTTTGGTCAGTTTTTGAGCATCTGACAGAATCAGAGTCATCTTGCATCCTAATAATTATCGAATTGTTGACTCATTCCAGGTAGGAAGGGGTACCTCAAGGATCATCTGGTCCAATCTTTATTGGCAAAAAGTCTGACTATGGCTATAACAGTCTAGAAAAGATGGCCCAGCACCTCATGCAGCTGAATCTTATGTGCCCTAATATTGGGGAATCCATAACTACCCACATAATGGGATTATTCTAGTGGCTAATTGTTCTCATTGTGAAAAATTTTCTTCCTGTATCCAATCAGAATCTCCCCAGGTATAACTTAGCACCCATCACCCCTTGCTTTTGTCATATGACCTCTTATGAAAAGGGAGTCTCCATCTTCTTTGTATGCACCCTTGAAATACAGAAACATGGTGATAAGGCATCCCCTAAACTCCTTTTCTCCAGACTGGACAAACAGGTTCTCTGAGTTTCCTTACATTTCCAGTCCTTTGGTCCTCTTGGTGGCCCTTCTCTGGACCCTCTCCAGCCTGTCCATACCTTTCTTTCATAGCAGGGACCAAAACTGAACACCATATTCCAGGTGTGGCCTGACTGGCACTGTGTAGAGCAGGATAGTGATTTCTTTATCTCTGCTGTTGAAACCCTTGTTGATGCAATGCAGCATTGTGCTGCCTTTATTTGCTGCAGCAGCAAACTGTTCACTCATACTGAACTGCTTGTCCACTGGGACACCCAGATCCCTTTCCATAGATCTGCACCTCAGCCAGGTAGGTCAGTCTTTGCTGCTCTCCTGGATTGTTTTCGCATGTTCAGGAGCTTATACTTGTCCTTGTTGAACTTCATAAGGTTCTTGTTGGCCTACTCTTTCAGCCTGTCCAGTTCTTCCTGCAGGGTGACTCTCCCTTCCAGAGTGTCCATTTCCCTACTTGGTATCACTGACAAACTACATCAAGGTATGCTTGATTTCGTCACCCAAATTACTGATGAAGTTACTAAACCCTGTTGGGCTCAGTGTGGATCCCTG
The DNA here is from genome assembly GCA_013399695.1 of Formicarius rufipectus. Classification (NCBI taxonomy): domain Eukaryota; kingdom Metazoa; phylum Chordata; class Aves; order Passeriformes; family Formicariidae; genus Formicarius; species Formicarius rufipectus. The sequence goes on from VXAU01003163.1 coordinate 1,814,678, forward strand.
TGGGACCCCACTTGTGACAGTTGTCAGCTTGAAAGGGAACTCTTTACCACCACTCTCCGGGTGTGGCTGCTCAGCCAATTCCCCACCCACTGCTTGTGGCCGCCTATCCAGACCATCACACAGCAGTTTCTGTAGGAGGAGGCTGTGGGAAGCCATATGAGAACCCTGGAGATATCCAGGTAGACAACATGCACTGTTTGCCCCACATCAACTGAGCATGTTACTTCATTGTAAAAGGCAATCAGCTTTGTCAGACATAATTTGCTCTTTGTGAATCCATGATGGCTTTTCCTAATCACATGCTTCATTTGACTTGTGACAGCCCCCAGGAAAATTTGTTCCATAAGTTTCCCAGGGACCAAAGTAAGACTGAAGGACCTACAATTTTCTGCATCCTCCTTTAAGTCCTCCTTGTACATGAGAGTGACATTAGCCTTCTTTCAGTCGTCTCTTGAACTCCACAACTTCTCAAAGATTTTTGAGGGTGGCCTCAGCCATGACAGCCTCTCTTAATGCCCTTCTTTGGTACTGTCAGAGTTGATCAATCTGTAGGGATCAAGCTCCTGTAATAGTTCACATTGCTTCACCGATGGTGGATCTGTGTTTGCATCAGCCAGGATTTTTGTTCCTAAGGCCTGCTGCTGGTAAGGACCTAGATGAAGAAAGTGCCTCTGCCTTTTCAGTCTTGTTCGTGACTGGTTCATCTCCCCTGGTTAACAGCAGGGAAATATTTCCCATCTGTCTCTGCTGCTTGTTTACATACCTCTCCTAGTTTCAGCTGGCATTGAATTTTATTTTCTTAGTAGTAGCTGACACAGTGCTGTAATTTGAACTTGGTATGAGAATAATCTTGATAACACACTGATGTTTTGGTTGTTGCTAAGTTATGTTTGCCCTACATCAGGGATTTTGCAGTGTTCCAAGTTCCAGTGAGGAGCATGGCCAGATAACTGTAAACTGCCCAAAGGGATATTCCCTACCACAGAATGACCTGCGAAGTGTATGAACTGTCAGGGAGTTGGCTGAGGGGGGCCCACTGATGCTTGGGGATGGACTGGGGTTTGATAAGCACGTGGTGAGGGATTGTATTATGCATCAGTTGTGTTTCTTGGGTTTTATTCTGCTCCTATTTTGATGATATTTCAATCATTAAACTGTTTTATCTCCTCTCCATCTCATTGGAGTGGGACATGTGCATGGTACTTAGTTGTGCACTGGGGTCAAATCATGACAGTATCTGAAGAACCCATTCTTGTAGTTTTCGACATCTCTGACCAATTTCAGTATGAGATGAGCTTTTGCTTTTCTAACTGCATCTCTGCACACCCTCACAATGCCCTTGTACTTACTTGGATGTAATCCTGAAGCTCAGAAGAAGGTTCAAAGAGAACTGGGTGAGGTGTTTGGTAAGTTTTCCATTCCTCCTTTATCAAGATTGAAGAAATGGAGGTAGGAATGTGTCATGCTGCCATTCAAGATGCTTTAAGTATCTAGAGATGGTTGACATGGGTGCTTTAAGGTCTACAAGAGAGTACAGAGGTTTCCCATGTAAAGGGAAGGTGGTTTTTTTTTTAATGGTGAAGCAGTTTATAAACAGTCACTAACTTGCTACTGTTTTGACCCTTCTCCCTTTTGCTTTTCTTGTCAGAAGGATATCAAGTATTGAATGGCACAAATATTCAAGTCAAAACTTATGCCCTAGGCAGAAACCCTAAGACAGAAGCCCTAACCTGGAGGAGTTCAGGTCTGAGCAATTCTTCCCTAAAAATTGTAAGAAAGAGAACCTGTATGCTTTTACAACTGTTTAATACTGATAGTTTGCATGCATTCATCACTTTGTAGCTGACATCTCTGGTTTTAGTAGGGGCTGATGTGGAGAAATTTTCACCCTCATTTTCCCCTTCAGTCTTGCAATGGTTTCATGGTAGGCTGTTCAGCTGAGCGTAGGTGTCAAGGTGTCAGCAGCAGGGCTGCTGCTGAGGTGACCTCTGTAAGAACAGACTAGAGAAGAGAACATGCACAGTTCCTGCTGGCCGTGTGATGGACCTATTGCAGGACACAGCTGAGCCCAGCAGCAAAACCAGTGGCATCTCTGTGAAAATGTATTTACAAAAGTGCAAAAAATGCTAAACAGGCAAAGGAGGATGGGCAGGGGAAATAGAGTGAAACAGCTATGCAAACACCAAGGTCAGTGAAGGAGAAGGAAGTACTCCAGGCACCAGAGCAGAGATTCCTCAGCAGCGTGTCAAGAAGCCATGCTGGACCAAGTTTATCCCCAAGAGCTGCCTTCCATGGAAGGGACCTATGCTGGAGCAGGAGAAAAGTGTGAGGGGGAGCAGCAGAGAGGAACTTTTGTCTTTGTTTCTAGCTTCCTAATTCTACGTTTTTAATTGTCTATAAATTAAATAAAATTTCCCAAATTGAGTCTGTTTTGCTCATGATAATAACTAATAAGCAATTTTCCATCCTTTATCTTGATCTTTGAGCTTTTGCATCCTCTTGAGGGCAGGGAGTGAATGGGTGAGTGTCTGGCTGCTTGACAAGACTAACTCACCATAGCTTCTAACAGGCCATGCAGTTATGACTGTTACATGCAGGCACATCAAATGTGGACAAGAAATTTCCTAGAGCAAATGTTGGTACCAAGTCTTCCATATTGCAAGAATGCAGGTAGCTGATTTTTAGTGCTCTGTGTTTCTGTGACCCACATCACAGGTTTTTCCCAGTCTTAAACTGTCCCATTTATTCATTCTGCGTGATCTCTAGTGTTCTTCATGTAATGTGTAGTATGCTGCTTAATGGCTTCTTTAAACTTGCTGGAGTTCAGCAAGGAGGGTGCCCTGTAGGATCTTGCCAGACAACAGAACTGTGGGCGGAATCTCCACCTGTGACCTTGGAATTGAATTGTAATCATCCAGGTTGGCAGTGTGCATTTTCCTTGACACATTGATGCATAAATATAGGGTGTGGTGCTTTACTAGTTACTTGGCTTTGATGTCTATTAGTTATGACAACATCACTGATTAGTTTACAACAGTAGACTGTGTTCTGGGGGATAAGTGGTGGTCTGCTTTGTTGTAAGACCTGTCATTATCCTGGTAGGGAAGATTTTTATTTCTTAGAGAGAGGAGGCAAACTTGTATTCTGTTGGGGAAAATTCATGCAAAATGTCTCAAATGAAGGATCCCAAATGATGGCTATGGAACAGAGCAGTTGTTGCTGTAAAGTGAACACCAGATTGCAGAAACCAAGTTAAGGTATGCTTGATGGAGGTGGGCATCACAGGAATTGGTCTCTGTCTCTCAAATGCTTTTCCATTTCCTCTACCTGTGTGAGAAAGGATCCACAGAAGGATATGAAGTGGGAGTCTCCCTAAAGATTTGGTCTTGGAAGCCTAGATTTTTGATTATAGCAGCATGAAATTCAGCATCAGGCCCTAAAATTCCCCTTGGAAAACCAGGGAAGATCTCTGAGCTGCTCAGCAGCTGTTGATAAATTTTGGAGACATGTATTTTCTTTGTGTAGGTGATGGCTGTTGTGGACTACAAATAGCCTTTCCCCCCCCGCCCTCCTCTTCTCAGAGTAGCTCTCTACATGAAGGTTAATCATGTTATGATAGTGTATGTTGAGAAAGAGGTAAGCTCATACTAAGAAAAACCTTTCCTAAGAAAAAGCACAGTTTTTCAGAATGAGTTGTGTATTTCTCTTTTGTTCTATTGTAGCAGATTCATCTTAGCTTTTCTTTGTCTTGGGCTTATGCTTTTCTTGTTAATGATGATTTTATTAATTTTTTAATTGAAGAATCCAGGCTGTGTTCTAGGGACCCGCAGAAGCCTGTGTTATCATTGTGCCTTTGGGCTGACACAGCTGGCCTAACAGGATGCATGCCTTTTGTCAACATGGGCAGATGGGCTGGCACCTAGGTAAGAGGCTGAATAAAAGCAGGTTTGCACTGTTGTGTGCATTTATAAAACCAAAGATTCACTAATCAGTTGAGTACTCACGGAAATCCGACACTGAGCAAATAGCTCTCTGGGTGAAAAAGCAATGCTAATCAATCTGGTAGAAAACTCCTATGGTACATCCTCCAAGGTCTGTTATGATTGCAAGTCTCAATGACATAATTACACCTCAAAGATGCCAGACCTCTCATTTCTTTGTTCTTGGGTGTGTATCTTTTGCATCTCATTCCACTGTTGCTGCTGCCTTTCAGTGGCAGCATCACCATTGCCAGATGCTGGCAGGATTTTGCAATGTTTATTCTGCTATGTTCCCTATTGCTTCCCCGTGCCTTTTCACCTTCTCTCTGCCTTTTTTTTCCCGCCTCCCTCCAAAAGGAGTTATCAGCCGTTAGAAACATGGGTTTTTGACTTAGAATCAGAACTACCCGCTTCATCTAATTATCAGCCCCATGAAGGCAACAAACTGCAAGATGTTTTGTAAAGATGAGAGCCTGATTACTCATCTGATCTTCATGTTAAATAGAAAAAAAGTGCATGTTTTGCTTCCTTCTTAGATTGTCACCTGGACAAAAGCTGTGTAGCCTCCCTTGTGTGTTGGCAAGACAGGATGTGTACCTGCTGCTTTCTGTCACTAACCATTACAAACAACAGTAAGAGTAGCAGAGTTCATTTCCAGCTGTTTACTGTATGTAAAGATACAACAGTCAGCATTTATGAGAAAGATTTTTCTGGGAGATTGCAGAAACAAAGTACTAAAATTTAGTCCCCTCTGCTGCCAAGGGTTATCAAAATCTTACATAACTTGTGATATTCTGAGCTTTCTGTTTGTGTTTTATTTTTTTCTTAGTTATGTAAATGCTGTTTGTTCATCTACTAAAAATGCTGGTGCAGTCAGTGCAGTTGTTTTGATACAGAGCAAACAGGATAATTGTGGCTATGGCTTGTAAGTAGCTTTTGTGCTGTGTTCAACGGTTGAAGTTTTGTGAATTGGCTGTGAGCCATGCTGTCTCTTCACCAAACTTCTGTTTGACCCACGAGGCTTCTGAGCACCTGCTCTGAGGAAGAGATGCTCAGTAGCCCTGCAGCAGTGAGAAGAGACCCTGGATCCTCGTGAGGTGGGAATAGCAGCAGTGTATGTGGTAGGTATGGTACTGTATCTACCCAAGCACTTTGCAAGTTGTGGCACAGATGCTGGTGCTGTCAGTCATGTTATTGGCACCCTTTAGCCTGTGCCTGAGCATTCAACAGTGAGATTAGTAAAGGCCATATGAACCGAGAAGCATCAGTGTGCTTTCTAGTGCTGCTCTTGATCACGGGTCTGTATGGGCTCTGTTTTTTGTAACCCTTTGAAGCCATCAACCCAGCTAAAGAAAGGTATTCCCCATCTGACTCTTCAGTCATTGTGTTGGACTGGAGCATTTCAGTTCTGTATGGCAAAGTGAGCACCTGAAAACAAAGAGGGAAAGATACTGAGAAAATGCATCCTTCCCAAATTACCAAAAATGTGATTTTTTTTCTCTTGACAGTGCTTTCTGTCTTCTTCCTCTGAGGTATTGCTTAGGCCTGCAAAGAACTTTTTCACTCTTCACTTGAGTCAGAGGAACCAAGTGAAAGCAGGGAAGTAGCACTGTTCCCTCTAGCTTCTTTGCCATTAGGAAATGCTTGCAGGAAGCCTCTCCCTGTGTGTGTGTTTTTAAGTCTTTTTATTTTCCTGGCAAGAAGCTGCGCCTGTGGCCTATGTGACAGCTCCGCCTCCTGTTCTCCTGGCCAAATTCCCCACACAGTCAGCTTGGTGCAGCGACAGTGCCAGATACAGGCAGTGCCGGTCTTGCAGCAGGAGGCTGAGAGGTGATGATGGAGGTCATGCAAGGATCCGAAGGGAGACTGCAGCTGCTGCCTTTGGGGGCTGGGGTCATCACTCTGCTGTTGACAGTTGTGGCCATGTGCTCCCTGCCCTCCCTGATAAGTTACTGGAAGCGATGGTGGATGACCAAGTCAATCCCGGGTATCAGCCCCTGCTATCCTGTGCTGGGAAATTCTCTGCTCTTAGAGCGGGATGGAGAAGGTAAGGCCAACTCACACAGTAGCCCAACTCTAAGGACCCTGCACTGCGTGGGCTTTGCTGGAGGGGCCAGCACTGGTGAGGTGTTTGTGTGTTTGAGCTGTGGCTGGCTGCGGAAGGGGAAGGGGGGTGTCAAAGGTGTGCTGTTGCCTTTAGGTCTCTCTGGGGCTGTGGGCATCCTGCAGAGGGGAGCTATGTGACGAGTGGGCACTGGAGGGGAAATGAGAGGAACTGCATAAATGTGGCATTATTATTGATCAGAGATTAACTGGAAGTTCAGTGTGACATCAGCTTCCAGATGTTGATGCTGGTCTCAGTTACAGTTGTTTGTAGGGTGAATGCTCTGGAATGTGTTTTTCTGACAGGGAAACATGCGCAGGGCTCCTGCAGGAAGTGCTGTTTCACAAAGTGGAGCACTGTGATCTCATGACTGTTAGCTGTGATCCAAATAAAACTTTGTAAACAATTCTCTTCCCCCAAAATGAGCATGTGCAAGGGACTTCACCATTCCGAGTTGCTGGGTCACTTTCAGAATTAGTTGTGACTTAGATTTATATGTTGGATGCAAAAGAACTTGCTGACTATTTACAGCATATTTTTCAAAAACAAACCTTTCTGTTCTTGAGCTCATTAATGGGACCTTCTTTTTTTGCCAGGTACTTGGGAGAATGCTTAAAGAGTTTGTGTTGTGAAAGCATTGCTGGCTGTGCTGTCAGTAGCCCACACTTCTCTGTGTGTTTGATGCCTCTCTATGCCAGTTCTGCTCTGTGCATGTGTGTTCCTGGCTATGCGCCCAGAAGAGAGACACTGCAAGCACGGTGAATTCAAGGATGAATACAGCATTGGAACACATATTGCTGACGTGTGCTGAGACATGGTGCCTCTGTTCATAGGGTTACACTGTCATATCTTTCCTCTGCATCCAACCCCATATCTAAATACAGATATTAGAGATCTTTGGTGGATGCAAGGGCAAGGAGCTTTCCATGAAGTTGATGTTGGGGAAGCAGTAGGAGGATCATAGTCAGGATGTTTATATGAGCCTGACTGAGATATATTTTCTTTTTTCCCTCCCCCCCTCCCCGCCTCTTTTAAAATTTTCTTAAAAAAACCAAATAAAACAGAGCATTGCTTCTATCTCCAGAATGCAATTTGATAGAGACTCTGATGTCCTTTAGGGTTTCTAATCCCATTTGTTAGCAGGAGTCACATAGCCTCCTTGCTTTAGTTAAGTCCCTGTCTTTGTTCGTGTTTATGTAAAAATTAATGAAGTTTGTGGCTTATAATATTTTTCATTTAAAATGTGACAATTTAAAAAAAGATACCTTTTATAAAAAAGGGTAAGGTTTTATAGCGGAAAGGACTTTTCATATGATGGTGATTTGATTTATTAATATTAGTAGACAAATGTTGGAGATTATTTTAATCATTACAATGTTAGGAAAAATATTTTTAAAATAGCAAAATACTCTGACAATCTTAAGCCTGTTGGATAAGGTGTCATTCGAACACAGACTTACTCAGTGAATGCTTAATTTGGGCATCTATTAGGAAACTAATTTTTTTCTTTTTTTTTTTTCCCTCTGATTTGGGGACCTTTGAATTTTCAACTTTGACACCATTTCAGGCGTCTAAATTTATTGCTCAAGCTGATATCTGAAAGGGCAAAGACCTATTCAATCTTTGAATGTCCTGATAGTGGCCACCATGTTTAATATTGCGGAATGAGCCTGAATGCTCTTTGTGATGAGATAGCATCAAAGACCACTTTGAATCAAATTGAACACCATCTACTGCTCTTCTCTTGCTCACACATCCAACTATCTCTTATGCTTTCTGTATAGCTAAACTGGCAAGATATGGACTGGATAAGTGTATCATAACATGGGAGGAGAATTGGCTGGATTGCTGAGCTCACTGGTACAAAGTCCAACTGGCAGCTGGACTGTAGTGGTGTCTCTCGAGTGATCTGTGGCATAAAAGATCCTATAAGTCTGTGCCCTTAGAGATTAGGACATCTGAATTGTAAAGTCCACAGGTGCAAAATATACTGCTTGGTCACAGCAGTAAGATAAAGCTACAACAAAATGAAAATTGCAGGGCATATGGTGTAAAAGAGTTCATTATAGAAGTCTTGTTTATTTAGTAACCCCCCCTTTCTGAGAAGTTCTAATTTGCTTTTTTATTCCAGGTTTTTTTAAGCAACTGCAATTATATAGTGAAGAGTTCAGGAATTGGCCATTGTTCAAACTTTGGCTAGGACCATTGCCTGTCATGGTTTTGTATCATCCTGACAGTGTGGAGGTGAGCATGCTGGTCTCCTGTCTAATCTACTGTCATGAAAAGCAGTGTCCAACCTCTTAGTTTCTAGTATCTCAATGTACTTTTTGTTATAAAGGGCTTGGACTGATTTTCCTTGGGATTGTCCTCTGACCCAATGCTGAAGGAAGGCTTAAAGCGAGAAAATGTGAAAAAGCCTAGTATGGGGGATGGAGAGGTGAGAGTTGGGGGGGAATACTGAAGATGATCAGCAAATGAGACCACCAACTCAATGTTTTGTACAAAGAAATATCTCCTTTACCTTTCTTTTCACATGTGTGAAAGCTTCTGCTCCCAAGATCAGAACAGACAAGCAGGTAACAGGGAAGATGGGACCATTGAAATAAGGATCATCATCATTATCATGGCTAGGCTTTGCAAACAAAGATTTGGGGGAGTCTGCCCATGCTTGCTGCAAGTGCGCTGATGAGGCCAATGCGAGATAGGCAAGTCCGGTTGCAAAAGGCACAGCAGAAAGTTTCTGTAGGTACTGTTCTGTAGTACTGTCAAGGGACAGTTTGTTCTGCGTTGTCTTTTCTCCTTGAGTCTGATTTTGCGTGCGTTTTCAAAGGAGACAGCAGCGTTACATGATGTTGTGTCTCCACATCTCCCGATTGGAGGCCAGAGTGGGCCACTTATGGTAGTCAGTGTGGCCAAGGCTGAGGTGTTGTTTCAGGGAGTCCTTGTTCCTTCGAGCCTGCACAGTGGATTTTTCAGGTGAGGCACAGTGTGTGAGGAACTGGCCCCACCCTTTACTCCTGAGGTTCATCTGCCATGGCCTAGTGAGCTTGGATGGTGATAGTGAGATCCTCAGGATATAAGTTTAGTTAGAGTAGCCTTAGATGGATGGCCTTACAGGGCTAAGTGAGCTCCATCTGCCCGGGTTTGGAGTTAGAGCTGTCCTTCTCCTAGGATGGCTTCCGGGCAGCTGACGAGCCCATCCTGTCCATGGACACACTTTGTCTGACCCTTCAGCCGAGGCCTGACCAGCATGGGAGACCCTACTGGAGGCATGAGCCACTGCCAGCATAGGTCACAACCTCGTAAGGGCATGCAAGCTTCTCCCCTGCGACAAAGGGGTGTCCATGGAGAAGTCTGAAATAAGGATAGCACATTATGCAATGCAGGTTGCAGTGTTTGTGTCTCTTTGACTGATTTCTGCATTAGAACTTGGTGGGTCTGTCTTGGTGCCATGAAATCTCGTCATTAGTTTTGCTACTGACAGTGATTGTCCTTGAACTGGGAAGACAGTTTTCTCTCTGTTGGAGTGTTTATTGAAGAAAGAGTGAAGAAATCCCTCTCCATATAATGAATGATATTTTTATTTCTCCATCCATTTTTCTGACAGGTTATTCTGAACAGTTCAAAACATATAGAAAAATCATACCTGTACAACTTCCTGCATCCGTGGCTGGGCACTGGACTTCTGACAAGGTATAGTGAAATGCAGGTGCATTCCTGTCTTTTTGAAATTTGTGGGGTGTGATAGGAAGAAATCTTGGTGACAGAAATGGTATGTATATCTCTGAACAGAGAGATTGTGTGAAGTGCTTATCTCAACTGGTGATGCTGCAGACCAGTAGGATGGGCCTGAGGTTAGAGATTCTTTGGAGTAGGACTGGTGAGTGTCTACACCCTGTCTTTCATTTCCTTCATGAAGTGGAGGATCATAAGCAATGAGCCTGGGGAAATACATAAGTCAGGAGTGAAGAGGGGCAGGAGCAATGATGTAAGGGTCGGGTGTCCTCCAGTCTTGAGAGGATACAGGAAGGTTTGGTCTGGATGATGCAGAAAGTCAAGAGTGAGAGCAAGGTGAGTGTAGACTGACTTTGGTGTCTTTGAGCCTCTTCTGAGTTTCTGTGAGAAGTTCAAGGTCCCCCTGTTAGTATTCACTATATTTTTTCACCACTGCAGGCTTTGTTGCTTGTTTGGAGCCCTCAGAGGTATACTCTTGTGCTTTATGATGAGATCATGGTGGTGTAAAAGCCATCTGTGATCATGTGGTGTGGGAAGTGCAAGTTTATGTGAGAGGATGAGGAATGTCTTTTATCCTGAGTTTTGCTCTTGGCCCTTAAGAAGGCAGTAAGTAATTAGTAGCAAAGTGCAGAAATTTGAGATCTATGGGCATCAGGCAATATTTCCTCACTGTTAGTCTTCTTTCTTTTTCATTGTTTTGTCCTCCATAGACTTAGAGGTGTTTTGATTTCCTTTTGCTCGCAAAAACATAGTAGAGGAGAACATTCCAGTCTCTACTGATTAAGGGCAGCAGTGGTAGACAGCAAGCAGATAAGCTGGCCTGAGAAGTGACCCAGTAGCAAGTAACAGGAGTGGTGGTGTGATGGCTTCACCCTGTAAGCAGAGGTGGCAGTGTGTGCCTATGGAGCATGTGATTCAGAAAAAGCAAACAAAAACCCCCAGGGAGCTGTTGTCACTTGCTATGGCTCCATGCTTGTTCACTGACATGTGGGAAGTGGTTGCCCGTATCCAAGGAAATACTTTGAAGCTAGGCCTTGAGGCAGTCATTTTCATAGTATCTCTAGGGCCTAGTTCTCTGGAATCCTCATTTTGCAGTCAGCAGAAGAAGGCAAGCCTGACTAGTGATTTAGAGAGACAGTGTGGTAAGTTGAGGCCTTGGTGCTTAGTAGCCCATTTGTCCTATGGCTGGCTTCTGCTTGGTCCCTCTGAGCTGTGCACTGGCCAACAAAGATGTATTGCCTGGAGGCTTGTTGGCATCTCTGTTGAGAGCACCTAAAGAAATAGTGGCCTGTGATTCCCAGAGATCTGGAGCAAGAAATATTGCCACTTGTTCCTTCTGGGGAGTGCTGTGAACAGCTTGAAGAGTCATCTACAGTGTGTCCACCTTTTCAAGGGTGAAGTATTTACTGTGTTGGTGACGTGTTTGTTTTTGACTTGCAGTTTTTAAGCCTTCCTTCACTCTGTTAATTTTACAGCACTGGAGACAAGTGGCGGTCACGGAGGAAGATGATAACTCCCACATTCCACTTTGAGATATTGAATGACTTTCTAGAGGTTATGAATGAACAAGGAAATATTTTGGTGGAAAAACTTGAAAAACATGTTGACAAGGAACCATTTGATGTCTTTCTAGACATCACTCTGTGTGCCCTTGATATCATCTGTGGTAAGTCCTCTTTAGTTATTGTAGTGGGACTGTAAATGATGTGGAAGGTTGTGAGTTCAGCTGTGCCACTTTATGTGAGGAGATGATTGAAGAAAAATGTCCCTGCATGTTGTGTGAATGCACTTCCATCCTCCGAAGGCCATCCTTTCTCCTAGGGTTTATTATGTGCATCTGGGCAGGTTAATTTTTGGGATTAGCAGGACAGAGGTGGCAGTCTGAAGTGAGGTGATGTTGAGTAGCAAGATTCCTGGGCATGGAATTACAAAGCAAGCTCATCGCCTGGAAAGGGATGTGTGTATTCACCTGTTGAAGGGATGGTTTGGTGTTAGAAACTGGGAACAGTAGTAACTTACTGTGCTCACAGACTGTGCACTTCACATGTGAACTGTTGATGTTTTCCTCCTTCTAGAAACAGCAATGGGCAAGAATGTAGGTGCTCAGAAGAATAAGAATTCTGAATATGTTTCTGCTATCTACAGGTAAAGGGACATTTTGCTTAGCTGCTTTTTAGTTGAGGTGGAGTTGATGCTGCTTGTGTCAGGAGGGAAGGCCAGGATGTCAGAGATGGAAGGATGTAAAGCATTGGAACAGACCAACCCTGAGTCACTAAATATCCTGGAGGTATTTGAAAGATATGTAGATAGGGTGCTTAGGATCATGATTTAGCAGTGGACTGTGCTAGATTAACACTAGATTAACAGTTGGACTCAATGATCTAAAAGGTCTTTTAAAACCTAAGTGATTCTCTGATTTTATTCTGCAATCTCATTCCTAGCTTTTGATGGAACTTGTTGATACAGTATGTTTTGAAAAAGAAGTGGACTTGAAGGGTTTGATTTTTATTTGTTCCTTGGCCTTTCCTGAACTGTACCCACAAGTGTGCTTGAAGTTGGCCTAAATGTAGTAATTCTCAAAGTCTCTGCAGCTAAAGCATGTGCAAGAGTTGCATAGCAATGACAATCAACCCTTCCAAATGTACTCCAGTTGTGTTTGAGCATACTGAAGTCTCATATTCTTTAAGTACTTTCATGTCATGTCTGGTGTATATGGTATCTGGACAGTCAAGTAGGAATGTAATGCTATCAGACGACAGTTTGAATTCTCAGGCTGATATTTTGGAAGCCTGTCATGAGTAGTCTTTTCAACATAGTCAGTGCTTTACTGAAGTGGAGTGGAACTGGACTGGATGACTTAATAGGTCTGTTTCAAGAGGATTCCAACTAAATGACATATGCTTTCCTTCTCAGAGATCAGTGCTTAAAGATATAAAACATGGTGATACTGGGACAGGTAACAGAAATTTTGAGATGGTATAAGATCGGGAAACAAATGTGAACAGCCTTCCTTTCAGATGAGTGGGTTTAAACTCACAGAATATCTTAAGTTCTACTTCATTAGGGTACATAGTGTGCAGTAGTTTATTTTTCTGTCAATAAATATTACCTGGTGTTTTGTCCCTAGGATGAGTGATCTAATCCAACAGCGACAGAAGTGCCCTTGGCTTTGGCCTGACTTTTTATATATACTGTTTAAAGAAGGAAGAGAGCACAGGAGGAACCTCAACATCCTTCACAATTTTACAGATAAAGTATATTTTTATTTTTTTTTTTGCTATTTATAATGATAATTTTAGTTGTTGGAGCAAAGTCTTGCACTTGGTAGAGAGCTTCCAAATGGGGTGAGGTTCAGCATCGTTGATATGCATGTACTTAAGAGAGGAGCTATCTCTTAGTTGGGATGCTGAGGAGTTCCCTGAAAAGAAGATAACAGCTGACCTCCCATTCAGGAGCTCTGTCAAATTTAAATAAGGAAGTATACTACTCCAAGGGAGTATCAGGACTTACAGGTTCTTGACAACTGAAACAAACAACAGGAATTGATTGAACTTGTGTTCTGCCCCAGAAGCTCCACATCTGAATCACCTGCAACAGCTCACTGCCAAGTTTGGAACAGTAAGCATAGGGCTCTGCATGGTAATGCCATTTGGTCCAGTCCTCAGAAATTGAAGCCTATATTCATTTTCCCCTATTCAGATCAGAACTGCTGAGATGAGCAAACAGATGTAGGTCCCCACATCAGCAGTAAGACACTTTGACACAGAAACCATTAAGTATACATCACTGACGTGGCATAAAAGACAGTGTTCCCTCACTATGTTATACTGGAAGTAACAGCCCTTTCTCTCATTAAATAGTTCCCATGCTACTCTTGCCAATGCTTGCCCTCCCAAATATACTGCTAGGATGTTTTCAGGCTCCTTTCCCTATGCATTTATGATATCATTGTATCAATATCTATGACAAAGGAAATAATCTCTGAACTTTGATTACATATAATGAATCACATTGACTGTGTTTTTAAGTACTTCATATTTTACTTCCTTTCATTGGGAGTTGCAGCAGTGAGGCATGAGAGAGACTCTTAAGAATACCTAAGGTAACACTTGCCCTCTTCATTTGTTGGGCTGGTGCACTGAATATATGAAGGCAAATCTTAGAAGATGACAAAGGAACAGTAAATAATAATGTTACTTAGTGTAGGTGTGGACAGAAAGAACTGAGGCAGCATAGCTTCATGAAAGGATAGTTCTGTTTATCAAACCTGATATTCTTCTTTGACAAGTAGCACATCTGGTATATCAAGGGAAGCCAGTGGATGTAATCTTTTTTGATTTCAATAAAACTTTCAATATTTTCTCTGACAGGATCTTTCTGGACAAAATTTCCAGCACACAGCTGGATAAACACATCATGTCAGCAATTGGCTTACGAGTTGAGCACAGAGGGTAGTAGTGAATGGGGTAATATCAGACTGGTGACGTGTCAGTAGAGGGGCTCCACACGGCTCCATCTTGGGCCCTGTGCTCTTCAACATCTTCATAAATAACTTGGACACAGGACTGGAAGGGATATCAAGCAAATTTGCAGATGACACAAAACTGGGAGGAGCTGTTGACTCCCTGAAAAGCCAAGAGGTCCTGCAGAAAGACCTCAACAAACTGGAGGCCTGGGCAATTGCCAATCAAATCAAGTTCAACAAGGGAAAGTGCTGGATTCTGCATCTGGGATTGGGCAACCCTAGATGTACGGACAGACTGGGGAATGAGATGGTTGAAAGCAGTTCCACAGAAAGAGACCTGGGGGCCCTGGTAGATGGCAAGTTGAATATGAGTCAGCAGTGCCCTGGCAGCCAGGAGGGACAACTGCGTCCTGGGGGGCATCAGGCACAGCATCACCAGCTGGTCGAGGGAGGGGATTGTCCCACTCTTCTCCTCACTGGGGCAGCCTCACCTTGGATACTGTATGCAATTTTGGGCACCACAATATAAGGAAGATATTAAGCTATTAGAGAGTGTCCAAAGGAGGGCAAAAAAGACAGTGAAGGGCCTTGAGGGAAAGCCGTATAAGGAGCAGCTGAGAGCACTTGACCTATTCAGCCTGGAGAAGAGGAGACTGAGGGCAGATATCATTGCAGTTACAACTTCCTTGTGAGGGGAAGAGGAGGGGCAAGCACTGACCTCTGTGGTGACAAGTGACAGGATCTGAGGGAATGGCCTGAAGTTGTGTCAGGGGAGGTTTAAGTTGGATATTAGAAAGAGGTTCTTCACCCAGAGGGAGGTTGGTCACTGGCACAGGCTCCCCAGGGAAGTGGTCACAGCCCCAAGCCTGACAGAGTTCAGGAAGTATTTGGACAATACTCTCAGGTACATAGTGTGACTCCTGGGGATGGTCCTGTGCAGGGCCAGGAGTTGGGTTCAATGATCCATGTGGGTCCCTTCCAGCTTGGAATATTCTGTGATTCTGTGAAAGATGGTTCAATATGTGACATACATGCATGTTCAGTGAAAGAAGCAATGTGTGTGTTTGGAACTGTATTTTTTTTCTCCTATTCAGTGTTTCTTCTGAATAGAATTGCATAATCTACAACCTTTCTTTTTAATTATTTTGCTTTTAAGAGCAATGCCTGTTTATTGAAGGGCTCTGTTTTGTTGTTGTGACAATAGCGGTAACAGCAAGAAATCTGTATCTCTTACTGGGGCTGTACTTAAAAAAGGGTCCTATGGAGACAACTTTCTGCTGTGCCTTTTGCAACCAGACTTACCTATCTTGCATTGGTCTTTTTAGCCATCAGGGCGCTTGCAGCAAGCGTGGGTAGAGCCCTTCCCAAATCTTCATTTGTGAAGCCTAGCAGTGATGATGATGACTTAAAAAAGGAAAGTTCAACCATTATTACTCTTGTACTGAAGAAAATGTGGGAAGCTTTAGTGTAGTCGATCAGTGATGATGTGTAGCCTTGATGCAGGGTTCTGAGATGCCCCAGCTTCTCTTCAGTCTCCTGGGTTTCTCAAGGCTGGAAGTGAGATATTTTCTTTAGTTATTGGGTAGGATAGAGAAGGATACATTTACACTTCTTGGTGATCAACAAGTTATTTATGTAGTTTGGCTGTCTATTTTCTTGATCATTCAAAGGTTCATTCTATGCTGTGGGACAAGAGGTGTTGGTCATATTTCACCTACTAACACAAAATGCCAGTCAAGGTTCATGACCTAATGCTGACTGCTATGCTAACTAGCTCATGTAGACTGCTACAAATGAAAGTTGTTGTCTTGATAAGCTGGGACAAAACTCTATGACATAGGCTGTGTGCTTGTGCTGAATGCAACATATCTGATGTAATGGTTCTAATCTCAGGTCATTGCAGAAAAAGCTGCAGAACTTGAAAACACCAAGCAAAAGAAACATGATAATGATGGCAACTGTAAAGAAAGTGTCTCCAAAAAGAGAAAAGCATTCCTGGACATGCTGCTGAACGCAACAGATGATGAAGGGAAAAAATTGAGATATGAAGACATTCGTGAAGAAGTAGATACTTTCATGTTTGAGGTAACCAAGAAATCTGTTTGAGTTTTGTGGTGTGGTTTTTTGGGTTGGTTGGATGATTTTTTTTGTTTTGTTTTGTTTTAGTGTTTTTTTACTTGTTTGTTTGTTGTTGTTGGTTGGTTGATTGTTTTGGATGTTTTTTTCATTCTTGTTGTAGTTCAGGATTTTGCTTTTAGCATGGAGTTATTTTACCAGTAGAAGCCTAAGAGGAAATCTAAGTCTTTCTATCCTACAGAAGTAGGATAGAAACATAGATGTGCCCTGGAAAAGTGTTAGGCAATACCTATGTGGTAGGCCCTGCTTATGTGGGCAGGCTCCACATATGAAAGCAGGTGAGTAATAAAAGCTTAATGGCTGGACATGGACCATGGGCTCTCAGCTCATTAAGCTCATTAACACTGAAGAGAGTTCTAAATGGTTTCAGTGTTTTGATTTGCATTTTGTCATATCTCCTCACATTTTGTCCATTGCCATGTTGGCTGCAATCTCCTGGTTCTGTCGTCAACTGTGCATTAGTGCATTGTCTTCTCATAGAATCTGATCATATAATGGCCTGTGTTGGAAGGGACCATAATGATTATCTAGGTACAACCCTCCTGCCATGGGCAGGGATGTCACCCACGAGACTAGGGTGCTTAGGGCCCCATCCCACCTGACTCTGGACACCTTGAGAGACAGGAAATTCACAGCTTCTCTGGGCAACATAATCCTCACTACTTTTTGAGTAAAGAATTTCTTCCTAACATCTAATTTAGATCGCTTGTCTTTTAGTCCTAACTCTATCTGCCCATGTAAAATGTCACTCTCCCTCTTTTTTTATAAGACACCTGTTAGATACTGGAAGGCCACAATGAGGTCTCCTCTGAGCCTTCTCTTCTCCAGAATGAACAACCCCAACTCTCTCAGCCTGTCTTCATAGGAGAGGTGTTCTATCCCACTGATCATTTTCATGGCCCTCCCTCATGTCTGGTTCTCTGTATAACAAAGGATCTAAACAAGATTTTCACAAGTTTTCCACATACTTGCACTATGTGGACCTGAATTCTGTCTCAGAAGAGCTTAATTCATAGAATCATAAGTATTTACAAAACCTACTGGTACTTGGGAATAGAATTGAAATGAATGTTTTTGTAAATCTGCACCTCTAGGGCCATGATACAACAGCAGCTGCTATGAACTGGGTCCTATACTTGCTTGGACGTAATCCTGAAGTTCAGAAGAAGGTTCACAGAGAATTAGATGAGGTGTTTGGTAAGATTTCATTCCCTGCTTTACTGGGGTTTTTGGTAGTAATTGTTGCATTTGTGAGTGGAGATGTGTTAGAAGCTTGGATATAGAAGGGGAGTTAGAAGCATGCCTTGTGGCCCTTTTGGAGCTTTCAGTAGCTAGAAGTGATTGGGATGGATATGGGAAGATCTGTAGGGGAGTATAACCAACCTTACATCTTTGGGGCAAGACGTGTGTTCAATCTATGTGTAACACCTTCTTGTATGTAGTCTTGGTGCATGATGAGAGTTTCTGGAGGGATCTAGGCTGCATTTGTTTAGCCAGAAGTGGGGAGTTCTGGTCTTACTCATCCCCCTGTTTGGTTTTGGACAGACAACACTGAGCGTCTTGTGACAACAGATGATTTGAAACAGCTTCGATACCTTGAGTGTGTTGTGAAAGAAGCCCTTCGGCTCTTCCCTTCAGTTCCCATGTTTGCCCGTACCTTGAGAGAGGACTGCTGTATTAGTAAGTAGTGTCCCGTGTTTGCCACTTCCTGTCCTGTTAGCATGTCTTCAGTGGAGGTGTTTCCCAAGTAAATGGCAGCATGGTTTTATTTTTTACTGTGCTATTGTATATAGAAAGTCACGTGTTTGCTATTGTTTTGACCCTTCTTCTCCCTTTCTCCTTTCTCTTTAGGTGGATATCAGATACCAAAAGGCGCAAATGTTCTTGTTTTAACTTATGCTCTGCACAGAGACCCTGAGGTCTTCCCTGACCCAGAGGAATTCAGGCCTGAGCGATTCTTCCCTGAAAATTCTAAGGGAAGGCACCCATATGCTTATGTGCCCTTCTCAGCTGGTCCCAGGAACTGCATTGGTAGGTATCTGAAGAAGAAGAAGCCTTTGACAGTTTGGCTTTTGGTGTGATAATGGAGACAGCAATGAGTGTATCAGAAATTTAAGTCTTGATGTGCCTGCTAGTTGTGTACTATCCTTCCTGCTGCCACCCCTGAATTCTGCGCACTATGGACCCTGCAAGCCGAGCTGCCACATTTGTTGCTTCTCAAGGGTTTCCTTTCTCTCTAAACAACAGTGTATGTCATGCTGATGTTTCCTCCTCACTGCCTATGCAGCCTGACAGCATGTTATTTGTCTCCTGTGTTAACAGAGGATTGCTTCCCAATTTCTGATCCTCAATATCAGCAAGACAGTGAGAGAAGACAAATGTCCTGTGCCTGTTTTGCTCTGAAAACATCTTGTCTGTCTCGTGATCTGAACTGGGTATCCCAAACATGTAGTCTGCAACTGATGTATTCTTTTCTGATGCTGTAGTTGGTTTGGTATTTTCACGGTCATCCCAGAATTTGTTAGCTCTATGGATGTCACTGAGATACTTGGCAGTTTTTCTGTGCTCAAAGTAGAGGCATTGTTGTTTATACTGTAGAACACATGAAAAGACTTTTCCCTACACTGATTGTGAGTGCAGATGGGGAATATCCAGAAATTGTCATGCCATTTACAAGAATGGGAAATATAACTACTTCTGTGTGTTGTTGTTTTTTTTTTTTTTTTCTTGTTTTTGTTCTGTGTTGTTTGGTTTGTTTTCTCTTTTAAGGGAGCTGGGATTGATTTGTTTTGATTTGTCTAATTGGTAGTAGATGCCCTTCCCATAAGAGCAGTAAACTAAATATTTCCATATTCCCAAGAGAAATTTAATATAAAATGTCTAACTAGTTCCTGAGCCTGAAGGAACATGTGCAGGAGAGGTGGTTCACTAATATCATTGCAGAAACTCAGTGCTGTGTATATGTGTATGGACATCCATCTGTGTATCTTACACAGAGAGGAGAACAGAAAAAGTTCTGAGCGCTAGCTTTTGTGTCCTGTTCCTATTTTTCAATTTAGTTTGTGTGAACTGCCAGGATTGTGGCACTTGGTTTGGTTTCCCTCGTATTTCTCTGTTCTCTGCTTTCCTCCTTCACCTTTGTCTAAAGTGTAAATTGAACTTTGACATCTGTCCTACTAAATCATTAGTGTATATGCGTTCCTTCCTTGAAGGAATGTCTGTCTGTCATTCTGTTGCAGTTATATTTCCTTTGCTCTTCTCCACATACAGGGAACAATGAGATTTTCTCTCCCCACAGTCCCTCTGCTGCATCTTCTGCTCTGGAATGCCCCTGCCTAGTGCATCCAAGAGATATGACAAGGCTGGGTTTTGTATTAGTTCCATATAAAGTGTTGACTGTTTCTGCTTTGCCGTTTGACTTCTGTATATTATTGGGAAGGATGACACACTGAGGATTTTCCCAGGAAGGCTGGAGTTTTCATGCAGAGGAAAGTGCTAATTTTATTACTATCCATATAAATTTGATTTTGGCCTAAAGCTAGTTGTATTCTCATGGCAGATGCAGTCCTTGCTGTTTCGTGTTCCTGGGGATGTCACTGTGAACATGCAAGTGCAGCAACTGTTGATGCAACCTGACAATAATTTTTTTTTTTTTTTTTTTTTTTTTTCCTGCCTTGTAACTTGTAGGACAGCGCTTTGCACAAATGGAGGAGAAAACTCTTCTATCCCTCATCTTGCGGCGCTTTTGGGTGGAGTCATGTCAAAAGCCAGAAGAGCTTGGTATAGCTGGAGAATTGATTCTTCGTCCAAATAATGGCATGTGGATTAAACTGAAGAGGAGACCAAATGCTGGATCCGAATGAAAGGAATTTCAAGAGTTTACTTCCAAAAACCTACAAGCTATTTAGACTGAGATATGTTTTAAAATCAGATATTTTGATGCCAGTGCAGCAATTTGTTAAAACTAATTCTTACTGTTTCATTAAAGATGATGTTGTAATACCCTAAAATGCTCTACTTTTCTAGTACTTGTGAACATCATGTTAATCTTTGAAATGCAAGTCTTTAAACATCAACTTTTAGTGCCTTATCTGCTCAGATGAAACTATTTTATTGCAACAGTGCTGCAAAAACTTAAATTATCATTGTAACAACAACAATGCCTGTGATGAAGAGGTCTGGTTACATGCCATAGTGTTTTCTAAGTAACAGGTAGTCTCAAATATTTCTATAGTTTTCAGATTACTTTAGTTCTGAAGGGTACAAATGATAATTCTTCCTCTTGACCCAATACTTTTCTTATTTGATACTGACTGTATCTGTGGAAACAAATTGATAATTTCAGTCTTCCTTTGTAAACATTTACAGTCGTTCTTAAATGGTGAGTGCTCTGAATTATATTTTAGCAAAGTATGCCATCAGCATTAACCTGTATAACCAAATGAGGAACTAGATAGTGTTGAAATTACACACTGGATATCATAATGACAGAACCACTTATTATTATTATTGTGTATTATTATAAAAAAGTGTATTATTATAAACTTTGTGAATAAACTTTTACTATGCCTCAACATGGAATGCATGTAGAAAATTGCATGCCTGCATGCAGGTAAATTAGTGATGGGTACTTATTTCTTATAATCAGTTCCTCTGAGGTAATCAGTTGGCCAGGTTTTACTGTGTTGGTCGAAACAAACAATGAGCCTTCTAGGGTCCTGGAAAGCCCTGAGATTGCTTGGTGAGTTTCTTAAAAGGGGCTTAGGTACTTCAATTCGCCAAAGCAGGTGTCTCCCGACAATGTTCTCAGGAGGTTAAACAACAAACTTTTACTGGCAAACTTCAGAGAATAAGGAGACTTGGCAAATTTCCTTACAGCAACATTCAATCAATATAAAGCATTTCACAAAGCATTGACTGAGCAAATTCTAACCCATCCAACTTCAGGTTAATCAGATTTTAAGATGAGGAAATTAGGAGAAGAAAGAGAGAGAAAGAAAAGGGAGAAAGATAATAATCTCTTGAATTCCAGAATGATCTCAGTTCTGGAAAATCCAAATGCTGCAATTATGGGTATTCCTGTGCAATTGTTTTTATCTGCTCTGGTCTCTGGGGGCCCTCCCCTGAGGTGGGGCTTTCAGTGCACCAGTGGTTAATAACCATTCTGGCCTGGACTACATTTCCAGTGGCGAGCGATGTGGAGCAGTTCACCATCCCTTCTTGGCAGAACTTACCCTGCTCTGCTCCTCCAGCCCCACACCCCACTTTTAGTTGTTCTGAGCCAGTGATGTTTTTTGCCAATCTCTCACAGTTCATCATCACTTTGTTTTTTGCTAATTGATGTTAAAGAGGAATTAAAGTGATGGAATGATGTGGTTGTGTAAAGTTTCTGGCTGTACCTTCAGGATGGGCAAAAGCTACTACAGGCTACACACAGCCGGAGAACAGACTCTCCATGATTTTTGCAAATTCTGAAAAAGCTGGTGCCTAGACCAAGCTGAGGTCCTCTAGCTGGTCTGCCCTTTACTTGTGAGATATGTTCTGGGGCTTCTTTTAGATGGGGTGTGTTACTTCATTGCAGTGTCTGGTGCTGTACAAAGAAGGGTGCCCACCAGTAACCTGTCTTTAGTGTCTAATGCAGCTGTTGCTCTTGCCAGTGCGGTTGGCAGGGAGGGGTTTTGGTGCACTGTCACCTTTAGGTTTTGCTGGGGCTATGGGCAACCTGCAGGGGGAAGCTGGGTGAGAAGCTGAAGGTCAGAGCTGTTATGAAGTAAGAAAGGAGTAATCCGTCCTTGTTGACTTTACAGATTCGTTTGTCTGTTTCCAAGTGCTCTTCTAACAACACTTAGTGCTTTAATATCTGGGGTACTGCTGTAGTTTGTAGAACATCATGATAAAGGGAAAATAATTTCTATGTTTTCCAAGTAAATTAGAGGTTTCCTTGAACTTGCCAAATTCCTTATATTCTGATGAACCTAGGTTTTACCATCTTCTGAGGATCTTATAAAAAGAAAGTATTTAACTGCCTAGATTACATAAATGAAATCACAGACCTTGACAAATAGTTTATAATTGCTACCTTTATTTTGCTGTTAAGAAAAAAAATGTCATGTAGCAGTGGTAACATCCTTGTGTTCTTTGGCTAATTTTTTTCAGATAGGTTTCATTGCTAAATAATAACAAAAAATTAAGTTTTCAGGGCTGAATACAAACTTGGTTTTCTTAATAATGAGATAACTTTTGAGACTATCTTCATATGTAAATATACACAATACAAATGGCATGTTTTCCAAAGTGACTTTTAAGGCATTATTTCATGCTTTTAGGTACTCAGAAGTGTGAGCTTTCAAGGTATACAAGATTTGCATCCAGAATATGTGGTATATAGTTGGAACCTGGAGAGGTACCTCATGTTACCTTAAACTATGTCCTTCAGTTGAAAACTTTCAGGACAAATTAAAACTAATATTACTTCCTTTTCCTCTGTGGGATCTATTTAGTGGAAACAGTTTGTAAGATAGACCAAATCATAATAATTCTTTCCATAAGATAGTGTTTATGACTTCTATCTGCTTTGGCCAATACTTTTTCTTATGCTTTGTTTTTGTACCATGCTCTTATAGTGAGATCTTAAGTAAATTGTAATTAATTATATATCTAAAAAATATAATTATATTCAGGAAAGATATTGAGGTATTGGAACATGTCCAGAGAAGAGCAATGAAGCTAGTGAAGGGACTCGAGTACAAGTGCTACAAGGAGAGGCTGAGGGAGCTGGGGTTGTTTAGTCTGGAGAAGAGGGTGCTGAGGGAAGAACTCATCCCTCTCTACAACTGCTGGAAAGGAGGATGTAGCCAGGTGGGGGTTCTCTTCTCCCAGTCAACCAGCAATAGGACAAAAGGGCATGGGCTTAAGATCTGCCAGGGGAGGTTTAGGTTAGATATTAGGAAGAAATTCTTTACAGAGAGAGTAATCAGGCATTGGAATGGGCTACCCAGAGAGGTGGTGGATTCACGGTCCCTGGAGGTTTTTAAGATGAGACTGGATGTGGCAGTTAGTGCCATGGTCTAGTAATCACATTGGTGTTGGATCAAGGGTTGGATTCAATGATCTCAGAGGTCTTGTCCAACCCAGCTGATTTTACGATTCTATAATTTCTTTATAATCTCTGATGTGAAAAAGAAAATAATTGAGACAAAAACTAGATAAAAATGTAATGAGAAACTCACTATTAAAAGTGCATGGGCTCAAATGCTAGCCCAGGGCTGCCAACATGGAAAATCTCTACTTAGTAATGCACATAATATCTTTGCCAAGATGAGCTCTGATTTAATTCTGTAATCTTTAATTCTGTCTTCTGAGCTGTTCTGAAATGGCAGTGACTGAGTGACCGCTCATCTTCTATTGTGAAAAATGTTTTTGATTTGAAGCAATTTGGCGCTGCTGAGGAACTAAATATTGGGGGGAAAACTTACTGAATGTATGGGGAACTTTGTGCCTGAAGGGGCTTGGTCGGTTCTTTTTTTTTTTTTTTTTTTTTTTTTTTTTTTTTTTTGGTGTTTTGTTTGTTTGGTTTTGTGGTTTTTGTATGTTTCATTTGATTTGGTTTTTTTGTGTGTACGGAGTTTTGTTTACTGTAGGACTTAGAAATGCAATGCAGACCTGCCAAGTTTCCTGATAAAGAAATGGGAGAATAAGATACTATGTAATGAAAGCTGCACGTGCCTAGTAGCTGTTCGTGATTTTGTCCTGGTTTCTACATATCTGCTGATTGTATGAAGGTAGTGGCTGAACTCTAAACCCAAATATTAAACCTCACATGAAGTTTCCTTTTGTATGGTGTCAGAAAGGACACAGCTTTCTCCTCGGACAACAGAAATGGAGCATGTGAATGTTTCTGGATCGTGGTTTACAGCTGTTATGAAGAACACTGACAGTAAACCCTGTATGACATCTTGTGAGGTTCTGCTTGAGGGCACCTACAGGTGCCTTAGAGGCACTAGAAGTTTCCAGCCACCTTGACACAAACTGCTTTTTGACCTCTAAAAGCTATGTGTTTCGGCCCATGCAGGAAGTGGACTAATGGTGCCCACTAGACATCCACTCGCCTTCCTGAATTTAATCCTCATGCCGTTAGAGACAAAACCTTATATGTAGGTGTTAGTACACTGCTACAAACAGATCACTTTGCCATGTGTGATCTAACATGTGATCTCCTCCTCTTCCAGCAGCTAAAAGACTCAAAGAGCCTTTGGAGTATCCATTCCTCTTTTTTTTCCCCTAAAACCAGTATTGGTGCCACTTCCTGGCAAAGCTCTCAGTAAAGCACTACCTCAGTTTATAGTCAGGTCATATTTAGAAGATGACCTTTATAGTTTGTATTAATTAAAAGGTTAAAAACTAAATTAAATCACTTTGCAGAACAAAAATTTTGTTTATCTTAGATTCTTCTGAAAATGGGTGCACTCTGCTAAGTATAACTCCATCTTTTGCTCAATAAATCAGCTTTTTTGACCAATGCCTGGAGTGTAATTTTTGGAGATGTAAAGTGTTAATGGAAAATGCAAATTATTTTGAGCAAAGAAAGGCAGTCAGGTAGCAAAAGGCTGTACGCCCAAATGACCTCATTCTAGGCTAACAATTCAGGGACATGCAAATTGCTGAAGAGTTACTGTTTGACAACTTACAGGGCTAGGTAGAGATACTAGAACTCTTCAGTACGTTGAAATGTTCTGTCTTCTCTAACAATAACCAGCGTCAGGTGCTTTAATTGCAAGAAGCAAGGCCTTGGGAAGTTGTGTGACTCTCCATTTATATAAAAAAAGGTAAATCTGATTATAAGAATAAAATAAAAGAAGCGTCTTAAATAACAAAGATAGTAGATATTTGTTGTTTAATATTTCCTACGATCCTGAATTTGGTCTGTCTTGGTTTCTTATTTGACATCTGATCTGCAGTTGTTTATAGGTTCTATTTTCAGGAATACTAATGTTGGCATGTAATTGCAGGTTATGGAACTACTAAACTGCTTTTATTTTGATACAATTTGCAATGCAGCCCTTTCCACAAATCAGTAAATTATTCTATCCATCCTTTTACAGCCATTACAGATGGTATTGAGTCAAATGAGAAGATTGGCCTAGTGAGACAGCAGATTCATCCCTCTGGTAATGTCATTCTGACTCAGATGAAAAACTCTAGATTGTTGATTGTAAGATTAAAAGATCAAGATTTAATTTTTAGAACTTGTTCCAGCAGCATTTGATATTTTACTCTGTCCTTTGTCATATATGTAATTATTGCCATACGGTACTTCAGAATATTTTTTTTTTTCTCCCACTACTGCAGCATTCAGGTTCATGAAGTTATTGTAGCATCCTCATTCAGATGGAAGGGTGTCCACAAAGCCATATCAAAATGACAACTTGTGCTGATCCTGCCATTACGGATGCCTGCCTTCCCTCATTTCCTCTGAGATGTTTCTCCTCTTGTTTCACATCATGACAATGATGTTATCACAGAAAGTAGATCCTCTTTCCTGTTGAAGCTGGTGTTTTGTTTGTTTGTTTGTTTGTTTGTTTTGTTTTGTTTGTTTGTTTGTTGTTTTTAATAGGATTGCTGTAAGAAGTGTGGGATTTTGATTTTCCAGGCAGAATTAGACTTAAATCAAGCTACAGTCCAGTCATTTATTTCCTGAAGTGATTATTCCTCACCTGCCACCTTTGCAGATGAATGAGCTTGTGCATGGATCACCATGCAAATCAGCAAAAAACAGTATTAAGCGAGTAGGCAGTTGCTCTGGCAAGGAGTTGTCATCTTAAAGTACTTTCTTTGGCTGAAGCAGGTTTTGTGTTTTTTAAATACCAAATCTAAAAGAAACAAACAGAAGCCATCACTCCATGTTAAATCAGCTGATTCAATTAAATTTTGTACTTGTATAATTAGAAATGTTTCCATTTTATAAAAATGTTTTGATGAACTCTTCTTTTATCTCTGCTGTCTGAATTACTGAACCCTAATTACAGTATCCTCATTTAGTTACCAGAATATTGTCGATAGTTAAATGAATACAATGAGGGAATTAAAACCAGCAGTAATCTTCTTTGTGGAGCCCTTATGAGCTTAAGGAGCATTAGATGGTTTTGACATTCTGTGCACTTTGAATTTCTAGCTCTTTGAGTTTAAATCATGTAATCTCTTTGGATTTCAACAAGGCTCAGTAAACTTAGTCCAGCTGATAATTTCGCTCAGCATATTTTGTAGTTGGTCCTATAACAAATATGTCCTATAATAAAGAATAACTCATTCATCAGTGTAGAGTTCATAACACATCCTTTTCTTTGTACAGAAGTGCAACTTTGTTGATTTGAGCATCAGTACAGTGATGTAAATGGGATGAGCAATGAAAAGTGAAGAAATCAACTCATTGGAGAAAAGTCCTAGTCCCTTGGTGCCACCAAGTGAAAGGAACACCCACCCACACACAACAGCAAAATAATGATTTTAATTGAATACTAGTACAGGTTGAGCAACACAGAAAATTATAAGTTCATCTCGTTTATAAATATTCAGATAAGTGGTAGGTTTTGTGATTACTTTCAGGATGATGAAAACTTTGCAATTTGAAGTAAAGGTGAAAATTTTTCCAGGGGTGTAGAAGATTATTTTATGAATGAGAAAGGAGCAATTCAGTAGTTTTACTGTGGTTACATAGGAAGGCATCGGTGGTGTTAACTGGCAATAGTGTGGTGTACTTTTCCAGAGCTGTGCTCCCATAATACCTGTACATGCTGTGGCCGATATAAGAATCTCCTTTTCTGAGCTAAAGGTCAGAGCTGTACAGACATCTTGATCTCAAAACACTTCATGTTACAGGAATAAACTATCAATGTGTTTTTCAGTAAAGCCTTCTAGCACTCTCAATGTTGCACACTTAACACTAAACAGAGTACATATAAAAGAAAGGTGCTATACTGAAAACATTTGAGTCTTCTCATACAAGCCTGTTAGGACAAAGCAAATTGATACACTGGAGAGTATGAAGACTTTATTTGAGACAGTTCTTCCTGTGTAAGGAAGAGTTGGAGACTTTGCTGGTGCATAAATCATGAAGTAATTTCCATCATTGGGATGCTCAAAAGGGTCATAGTTGGGTGAAGCGTTTTGATCTTGATATTTTTTGAGTTGAGTATATATCTGTACCTGTATATATCTATCTTTCCAGCATATTCAGTTTAAAAGAAAAGGGGGGAAAAAGAGTGGGGAGGAGGGAAGTGTCATTCCGTGGGCAATTTAATTTTGAAACAAAAGACCCCCTTTTTTTTAGATTTGAAAGATTTTTTTATTTTGTTTTGTTTGAAATTTATTTGGCTTTGGTTACACAGGTTAAAAGAATTGTAGAAATCAAAACAAGTGATCTAGATCAGCTATGAATTAGGTTTGATATTTTCTTGTGATATGTGCATTTTATATATCTCCAAACAGGTTTGTGTTTTTTCTCCTTTCTGGCAAAACAAAGACACTCTTAGTTGAATCTGGCAACAAAATAGGAGTATATAAAGGCCCACAGCAAGGGTACTTGGAAGTTGTAGACAGGATAATTTCTACAGAGAATTGAAAAGGAGGAATAAGAACTTGAAATGATGTTAAGAGCACAGAATACATACTTTAAGTATATAGCTGTCTCTATTTGTCAGAGAAGTACCTCAGGAAAATCATCTTAATAAGAAAAGATAGGCGATGATTCTGACCTCAGCTGCTGTGGTTTCTTAGTGATGTTGTTTACTTGGATCTGAGCCATTAATCTGAATGATTTCATGTGAATTCCACCCCCACCAGCTCTGGATTTGTTCTTGAGATGGGTCTTGGTCCCTGTTTATGCGGGTCCCTGTGCTAGCAGCAGACACTCTGGCTGTCCTGAATTGGAGATTTGCCTTTTATTTTAAAATGTCAGGAAAGGAGTGGATGCTCAGCTGCCGTAAACCTGAACATCTATTTCAGTGTGATGTGGATGACGGATATTCTGAAAATGAGTCCCAAGGTCAGTAACTATTGACAGAAAGAGTACCCATTCAAAGTAAATATTAAAGATAAGTTAGCACTGCAGGCACAGTAATATTTAACACAGTGTTGACTTCGTTTTTTAGTAGTGCATAAACCTTACCCATGCATCCAGACCTACTGTATGTTCAGGTATGTAATTGTTATTGCAACTGGTATTCAGTGAAAGGTTTTCATTGCAACAAAACAGTGTATGTTGAAATATTTATGACTTGTGTCATGTGGTTAATTTATTTTATTATTTTACAGCTTAAGTTGTTGTATGCAAAAAAAAAAAAAAAAGGTTTAGAATTCATACAGGATATACCAGAAGAAGTGAGTGTGAGTCATTTGTTTGCTATGTGGATAATAGTATCTACTAAACTATTAGGAGAGGCCGGATTAGTAATATCATTTAAATGAAATATTGTTCCCAGTCTAAGCAAGAATAAATATGCTGCTGTTAAAAGAAGCAGAAATTCTTGAAGTGCTTGTAAGCTTTATTGCTTCTTAGAACTGTAAGTAAAGGAATAACTCTTGTTAGTCTTTCATGCTAGTTTATATATGCCAAAACTGGATATCACAGCTGGTTTTTGTAACTTTCAGTGTAATTTTGAATTAATGGTGAAACAGTACAAGTGTGTATCAGTGTTATGCTTTGTGATGCCTTATAAAACTAATTATACACCCTTTATTAAACATATCCTAAAGAATGATTTTGTGGTTTTTAGGATGATTTGGATTTATCGGACTTTTAATTTCATTTTCTTACTTGCTTCCGTTTACAGTGGTAAGTGAATATATAATTTCTGAGTCTGACACACAGAGTAACACAACTCTTGTAGAAGGAGAGGTGATTAGTAACTGCAGTCTGGTCCTGAGGGAACTGTTTTGATTGTACTGGGTTGCACTTAGTGAAGTTTCAGTAATTCACATGACTCTGTTGTCTGTCATGGAACTTTCTAATGAGGCTTTCCTGATACTGTCCTGCCACCCCCATGCGGTCACCTACCCCAACACACATGGGACCATGCCTCAGGCGATGTTCTCTATCAGACCGATACTGCACCCACATTGTAGCTGTGAAATCATGTGATTTTCTGTGTCCTGTGCCCAACGGCAAGGGTAGTACCTTTAGCAGCAGCTTGGGTAGGGAGCCCTTTGCGGTTGATGAAAGGGCAGGAGGGAGAGTGGCACCCCATGCTTTTTAGCTGACTTTGGTCTAATCTTGTTCCCTGCAGTACAAGTCAGAGCTCTCTGAAGTTTGCAGTAATGTATGCTGTCTGCTGTAGGCTCAGTGTCGCAATGCTGGGCTGAGCTATTGCTATCTGCCTCTTCCTAGCTGAAGAGGAGCCTCAGATCTTTGCCCAGATGCTGCCCTCAGGTAGGAGGCAGGACTGACAGACAGCTAGGCTGCAGGAGCCTCTCACCCTAGCAGCCTTACTGTGGGACAGTGAGACCTAACATCCTTTAATTTTTTTTAAATAAACAAACCCCACCAACCTTCATTCTTATTCACATATTGCCTTTGTGTGAAATTGCTCATGTAAAAAGTATCTAACACCTACATACCATTGAGAGACCATTGAAAGAAGGGTAAATGACTCCAGAACCAGCTGTTTTATTGTAAATGTTTTTTGGAACTCTTTTGATATGCTGGAAAATTATGATTGTGTATATTTTTCAATCTGTGTTAATGATTTACTTTGTTCAGTTAGTAGAAGTTAAACTACAAAAATTTCATTGCGTTTCTCTGAAATTCCCTTTGCTGATAAATTATAACTAAGGCCTACCACAGGTTTAAGTTCAATAATGTATTAACTGCGTCCTCAGAGAACAATTAGGTAACAGCTTTTTAACAAAATGTATTTGATAAATGTAATATTATTTAAGAAAATATTTTACCTGGCTTTAAATATCAGCAAAACTAAAATCCTGGGAATTTTCTGAGGCCTAAAAACCATTTTAATTAAAAAACAGTGTTCAGAAGTGGTATAGTTTTACATGATACATAGTTTTACAGCATAAATAAAATTTTGTTTCTTAATTTACTCTAGAAAAGATAAATAGGATCCAAAATATCTAATACAGAAAGTAGTTGCAATATTCTTTTCTTTTGACTTTTGAATTCACTTAGAGTTCTCTAACAATAGAAAATATTATTCTGTTAATGATAAAGTTGGGCAAAGAAACTCTACTGAGAATAATAAATACTAGTTTCTAAACAAATGTTTTGAGATTATATATACCAGAAAAGTATACATTTTTATTAATAAGTCATTAGCCTTTGAAAAATATTAGATTATCTATCACGTATGTCTAGTATTTCCCTCCTTTTTTATTTATTTTTTTTTTAGTATAGATTTTACCTGGGTTCAGGAAACACAGAATCACCTAAATACAGTTTATAATCACTTTAACAAATAAAATCCACTTGTGATATTTTAAAACTATAAAGTCCAATATTATAGTTCTTTTAATTTGTTTTAATTTTAAAGTTTGTTTTAATTTTAAATAGCAGTACGACTGCTCTATAGTGACGAATTAAAACACTAGATAAAATGTTTTCAGATAGGGTTTCCTTCCAGTCTGTAAGAATACATTATTTTCTCTGTATCTTTTCACTGAGAAAAAGCACTTATGTAGCTACAGGAATAGAAGTTGACATATTTATTACTCCTTTTGGAGGGCAAATTCAAGAAGAGAGTGGTCTCCTGTGCAAAGACAGCTTTCTCGTGTGTTTTATTGTGGAGATCTTACCAGGGCCTTCATTTTGAAAGATGGGAGAAGGTTGCTGCTTAGGTACCTTTGTTGCACCATTCTGCAGCATGAATGGGTGTCATTAAAGAGTTCAGTATGTCATTCAGAGTTCAGAATTCATGCAGATGCAAGGTGGCAGTTCAGCTCATTTTTATTCTGCACTGCTCCTGAGACACATCTGAAACCTTGTAAAGCAAGTTATGGGGGCTCAAGAGAGAGTATGAGGGAGCAGAGGGTTTGTGGATGCTGGGAGTCATTGAGGCTGTGTACAGTGGCACCACCTGTGACTCTGGCCTCTGAGGATCACTAAACAAAATAGGACTTTACATAAAACTTTCTAGATCTTTTTGGTCTCTTGCACTTCCTCCTATTGGTTTTGCTTGTAATGGTGGTCTCTCTCAGAAGAAGCTTATGCTGCTCCTGAGATCTGCCATGAGAAGGTACCTTTGCCATGCAGATCTGCCTTGTGGTCTATACTGTTCCTTGAGTTTCTGTCTTGACTCAAACTGCCCTGTTCCAGGATTGGGTAGGTATGTGAAAGGCAACAAGCAGATACACCCCAGAGGGTTTTATTTCTGCTGGAGAGCAAAGATGAGACTCTCAGAGGAGCTGTGCTACTCACCCACTTTTCCTGCCAAAAGACTGTCTTAAAAGCAAGATCAATGAGAAAGAGAAGCAGTGGCTTCCCCCTCTCCTGGTGGACTGCGTGCTCCCATCTTTAATAATTGCAACATTTTGTTATTCCACATCAGAATGTGTGACTCAGATCTATGAGAATACATACTTCCAAGGAGGAGACCTTGCTACATTTTTTACACCAAGTGCCAATTACTGCCAAGTAGTTTGTACTTATCATCCTACCTGCCTGTTCTTCACCTACTTGCCAGCAACATGGACTAAAGATCCTGCAAAAAGGTAGGATGCTCATGTACGTGTATCTTTTGATGATCATGTACGTGTATCTTTTGCTGATCTCCTGTGGTAATTTAGAAACGTTTTTAAAATTCTATTTTAACATGTTGACAGAACACAGAGAGGCAGGGAAAAGTACAGGGTTGCAATGGAACAATGTCATGTATCTCAAAAACTGAGATCTTGGAGTACTTGCTTGAATTCAGAAGGTTAAATTTGGCAATGCCCAGTTTTTCACACTCACATAGTAACCCTTCCAAGGAAACAGAAGTGACTGCATTCCTTTCTCTATGCCATAAATCTGTTATTGAGGGACAATATGAGTGATTTCACATCTCCTGTGGTCCCTTATACTGTTTTCACCCTTTAGCATATTTTTCTCACAATTAAGAAGTTCAGTAGTCTGAGAAAATGAGATTGTCCTTCCTCTCTTTACCCAGTGCATTTCCATTCTCCAAACCTTCATCATTGCTTCTCATTTTTTTGAGACCTCTTGGAGCTCCTGCAAACCAAAGTATTGTCATCTGCCACCAGCGCCAACAAAGCATATGTGTCTCTATTGTATTTTTATTCTAATTGCATGTGTCAACATTTTTGTGTTGAGGGATGTTGGATAGCATGTGTTTCACCTGAGGGACAGTTATGGAAGTCTGTGTCATACTGCAAAAGCTGTGAATTGCTGTGTTTCAAAACACAGGTTTTCCTGTTATTTGAAAGACAGTGATACAGAAATGCTGCCAAAAGTGGATATGGAAGGAGCTATCTCTGGACATTCCTTAAAACAGTGCAACATCCAAATTAGTGGTAAGATATGGTTATTCACATTGCATGCATTTTATTCTCTGTATTGTTAAAAAATAGCAGTTTGGAAAGAGTAATAGAATCAGAGAAGCAGCTGAGCAGTGATTTGTATGTTCTTTGCCAGGTTGCTTTCAAGCACAGGTAAAAAAAATGCCACTGATTTTACTCTTTAGGTCCAAATATCCACCCCTGAAGCTCCCCATAGAAGGTAACAGGGAGAACATGCTCTGTAGTCACTGTTTGATTTGCTAGAAACAGATGGGAGCACATGCTTTAGCTGCTGGCTCCAGTTGTGAAGATTAATACACTACTGCAATTCCACTCCAGTTCCTCATATGGCATGTGTGGCCCAGTTTTATAAGTCTGAGGTACAGATGCCCAGCAAAGCAGGAGTGAATTGTCATAAAGTGATGTTAATATCTTTGTGATTCTGTGCAATAGTTTATTAGCAGCTGCATCTTTCAGCACATTTGTACTATATGTGAAGTTTCAGCATGCCATACCTACAAGTTATCACCTAGCATATTTAAAGCCTTTTAAATGTTTGCTTAGATATGTTTTAAGCTTGCACTGTCATAATGATGTCATCATTGTCAACTTTAAGCATAGCGTGCTACTTTAGAAAAAGAGAATAAAGAAAAATATATTTAGTCACTTCCTATATTTGAGGACAAATAGTGTCTTGTGGATGTCAGGCTAGTGCTTTAGTTTTGTTAGTGTAGTACCTCAATATGGCAGGACTAAATTTTTTTTTTTTTTTT
>VXAU01003163.1:1848435-1895413 GCA_013399695.1 Formicarius rufipectus
TTTTTTGTGTGTGTTTTTTTTTTTAATTTATTTTTTTTAAAAATGTAAGTTCTCCATTGAAGCTATTATCAAATAAGTTGTGCTTATTTTAACTTGCCATTTGCCTTTCAGAGCACTCAGGTCTTTTAAAAGCCCTTTCCTGCCAATATCCTGTGATGTTTATATTTCTTAGTCACTTTGACCCAGAAGAAGAGATTTCAGTGGGATATTATTTTTTATGCTAGTTAGGCTAATTAATATTACTAGAGTTACTCTAGAATCAGACTAGTGTCACTAAAATGTAAATCGACCCATGTGTGTTTAAAACAGGCTCCAAACATTGGCTGACTCATGTCCTGTGAAGAGAGCACAATGACCTGCATTTCAAATGCCACAGTCACAATTTTATCTCTCTGGAGTGTAAATTAAATATTCTGACTCAAATCGGAGATGACTGTTGCTTATGAGGATAGAATTTGTCAATTAAAAGGCTCTGTGAATGTGGATCTGGGAAAGTATGTTTTAGTATTAATCTCAAGTTCCTGCTTTGCTGAGTGTCATCATAGTCTCAGTCAGCCACAGTATTTAGAACCCCTCTCTCATGTAGGCAAAAGCACTGTCAGAGTCTGAAAGTTTTCCCCTTTGCCTATGTGATACTACACTAAACCTACACTTCTGAATTAGTACTAGAAGTATGTATGAAGTGTGATGTAACTGAAGTTGAGTGTGGGATGTAGAATGTGCATTATGAGGGCTGTGTCATAGAGACTGATCTTTTGGGCAATTTGGGGTGCGGGATGGGGAAAAAAATGGAAGCACGTTTTCAGAATTTGGTCTCTCTTCCTTCACAGCTTGCAGCCCAGATGTCCATGTAGGACTGGATATGGAAGGGAATATTTATGATATTACTATGGCTGACAGCTATCAAGAGTGTCAAAAAAGATGTACTAATGACAAGCATTGTCATTTTTTTACATACGCCTCTGAAGCATTTCACGATGCAAACTTTTGGTAAATAAAGGTTGGATCAATTTCCTTGGACAGCACTGTGCTTTAATAGAGTAAATCTCAGAGTGTGCAAGAATTACTCAGGGATATTAAATTTATTCCTCCTTGCAATGTTTATTCACATTTACAGGTAGGAAAATACCTATAATCAATTAGCTTTCATTTGTTCATTGATGAGAAAGACAAACATGATTATTATAACACTGAGAAAAATTAAAATCCTCTGGAGATACTGAAATACAAATTATATTGGTACATGTGTGCCATTACATTACATTATTGACATTACATTATTGCTCTGTTAAATCTTCCTCTGCTTACTATTCTGAAAATAAAATTAGAGCAGCCAGAGAAATTATTTCATTTTTATCATGCTTATGTATGAGTTCTTAATCTGCTCAAATTTGCAAGTTTAACATTGTTCTGCTAGCTCTGTTCATTATTTGAAGCCTGTTCTGGAGGTTGGGCCATGCACCAGGGTAAGAATTATGGGTCTAGGAGGATGGTTTAGTCCAAGGAAGAGGGCCTGTTTCCTTACTGCTTTCTTTATTCTTTGTCATTCAGTAAAAAATGCTTCTTGAAACATACCAGTGTAGGAACTCCAACCAACATAAAGATGCTTGATGAGGTTGTGTCTGGATTCTCTTTAAAGCCATGCCAGCTTTCTGAATTAGGTAACTATTTAAAATCTCTGATTCAGTTTAGTTTTAAGGGTTATGGATGATGAAATACAGTCTATCACTGACATGTATAAATGTTTAATTACATAAAATAATTCTAATATAATCTTATTCTTACAAATATAGTTAGTACTCTCAGCCACAAAGGGGGTGCATCTCTTTTAATTC
Organism: Formicarius rufipectus; assembly: GCA_013399695.1. Lineage (NCBI taxonomy): Eukaryota > Metazoa > Chordata > Aves > Passeriformes > Formicariidae > Formicarius > Formicarius rufipectus. Next base: position 1,850,271 of record VXAU01003163.1, read on the forward strand.
TTCCTTCTTATTATCCATTTTACAGAAACTGTGCCTGCTTTAAAGATCTAAAGAATTCTTTCATAAGATTAGCTTGATGAAATTGTGTGTTATTTTTGTATCATGCATACAGAAATGAAAGATAAATCCCATCAAAGATCAGATGAAATACAAAGCTTTCTAGATTTTGTTTGTATACTGTGTATGCACTTGAAAATTTTAAATGAAGACCTGCAGCTTTCTAATACAGCTGGCTAATATGAAGGGATATATTATGTGTTTTTTGGATGATTTGTGATGAAAGCACAATGTCTGTGCTTGTTCCTGCAGTCATTACTCAGGCAAAAGTCTTAGGAGTCTAAAATCAAAAAGTGTTATTCTCAACTGAAAGATCTTTCACTTTTTTCTACATTTTTTTTTTAATGTAGCTCCACCTTGTCTTACTGTGTCATACTTTCTCTTCATAATGATGATGTTCTGCTTTCATATTGCCTTGTTGTAGCTCACAGATATTCTGGTTTTCCTATGTGAATCACATTTTGTAGACACTCTATCAATATATTCTTTTCCTATATCAATAAATTTTCTTCAGACTCTGCTAATCTATTCCTATGCTAAACATAGGAATAATCTTTGGAAACTACTGAAAAAATCAGCTTGGTTCAGATCTTAACAATGAAGACACTTAATGAAAAATTAATTGTAAAGAATAAAAGAAGGAAGGAAAAGTTTTGTAAAGAGGAGAAAACAAAGTAGGTATCCCCTCCTTATGTGTATGTGATAGAGGTAAGATTTTTTTTATTTTTGCCAAACTCTTGCTTTAAGATATACTACAAAGGCAGGTGTTCATGATTAGAAGACAAATCACAGGATTCAGGAGGGTCCTGCTCAGAAACTTTGAGAAGAATTGGGGGACTGTACCATATGTGTGAACCACAGGATTTGAAGTTAAAAAATTTAAAAAAAGTCAAATACTATTTGAGACTTCATCAAAGACATTTATGGTATATGACAGTGATTATATGGTTGTAATGATTCATCATTAATCTGAATTTCTGAATGCATGTGTATTGTGTCTGGCTGAGATGAAGTTCATTTTCCCACAGCACCCCTCACTGTGCTGTGCTTTGCACTGGTGGCTAGAGAGGTGTTAATAACACACCAGTGTTTTGGCTGCTCCTGAGCAGAGCTGGCACAGCATCAGCACTGCCTCTCAACATTTTCCCCCCCCTCCACCCACCGTCAAGGGGCTGGGGAGGACAAGATCCTGGGAAAGGGCACAACTAGGTCGGCTGAGCCAAATCAACCAATGGGATATTCCATACCATATAATGTTAGCTCAGATATGAAAGTGAAGGAAAGGAAGAGGAAGGGTGGGAATTATGTTTATTATTTACCATGTTTAGATCCCTGAACAACTCGTACGAGTGCTGAAGCTCTGCTTCCTGCGAAATGACAGAACATCACTTGCTGATGGGAAGAAGAAAATAAAATTACTATTTTTTTTCTCTTTGTTTGTGTGCATGTAAACTTTTCCTTTTGTTAGTAAACAACCTTCTCTCAACCTGTGAGTCATTTTCTGTCTTATTTTCTCTCCCCTGTCCAGCTGGAAAGGGGGAGTGATAGAGCAGCCTGGTGGGCACCTGATATCCAGCCAAGGTGATCCACCACAGTTCTTTTTGGTGCCTACTGTGGGCTTTCCCTTTTAAACCGTCTTTATCTCAAATCACAAGTTTTCTGGTTTTTACCCGTCCACTTTTCTTCCCAGTCTTACTGATGGGGGAGTGGGTAAGCAGCTGCATGGGCCTTGATTGCTGGCTGGGGTTAAACCATGACAGCATGTATAAGTCAATCTTGTTCCTACCTGTCTTTCCTTACTTTCTGTGTTTTGTGAGAGAGGCAAGAGCGGAAAGAGAGAAGAAATAAATTGTGTGATAATAGAAGGCTAGACAGTGCTACTGGATCAAGAGATCATTTAAGGAGATCAACTGTTCTAATCCAAGACAGATCAGCTATACCTGTCCAGACAGAGATTTGGCAAATGTAGTCATAAAAACTCAGTACCATTTTCTGCCTTGTTGTTTTGTAAATATCTGAAATGGGTTTATTTGAATATTTGTTCTCGGGTTTTTTTTCTGTCTTTAGTTTATTCCTTCCTATGTGGCCTTTTATTTTGTGCCTTTGCCTTTCTGACTTTGTCCTTATGCACACATAATAGCAATATTTCTGTATTTCTTCCCTTTGAAAGGTACCTTCCTTGAGGTCATTGCATATTGAACAAATAAGCACTGAATATGATCCTGGAGATCATGGGTTAGCTTCACTAAACTTTCATATACACAGCTGAGCTTTAAGTATAATTTTCTTTAAAAACTATCCATTCTCAACGCTGTTTCCATGTAACATGTGATCTTACCCATTAATTGTCAGAGTTAATTGACTTCTAGACCTCTGATTATAATTTTTTGCTGTTCCTATTGTGTAATTACTGCCCAGTATTGTTGTCCTTTCATGCTTATGCTTTTTAAAACCTCATCAGATTAACAGGAGCCACATCAAGCTCTACCTCTCCCTTTTTCTTATTTTCTGATAAGATGTTCCCAGTATGTTTCTTTAACAAACTGGGCAGTGCTGGTTGCTGCACTTTCTCAACAGCTGAAATTCTCTGCCACCACCAAGTCCTGTCTTTTGGATCATTTCACTATTTTTACTGTCTTTACAGCTTGATAGGTTCAAGAAACTGCTGGTGCTTCTTTTTTTCCTATTTTTATTCTTGCTCTCTAGGATTCTAACCAGGACTTTGAGTAGTTCTTTGGAGAAGGCAAGTCATTTATCTCTGTCTAAACATACTAGTGTTTCCTGTAGCTTCTACATCCATATTCTGTTTGTGTGAATTATTCCACCAAGCCTCTGTTGTATTATTTTGATCATGTCAGAAGGCAGAATATAGAGCAGTCCTACCTGTTTTGTCTAATTTTCAAATAGTAAAATCTGAAGTATTAAGAGGATCATCCCATTATTTTTCTTCCAGTTTTCCTGCAATTCTGATAGAAATATCCATTGAAATTCAATTTATAGCTTTCCGTATTAGATTAGCAAATCTATATTGTAACATGTAATTTCTATTTTCCTCTATATAACCTTATCCTTGCTCAGTAGTGTTCTCCATGAGTTTATATATTAAAAAATTTTCTTGACAAGTAGGTTTTCATTAAAATGTTGTGTTATCTTTCCAGCTTATCAGTCACAGCAGGAAAATGGAAATAAAGATAGAAATGAATAATCTGTACATATCAATATTGTGATGACATACTAAAGTCTTTGGAATTTTTTTATTTTGTGCTTGTTTTATACAGATTGTCAAATGGATATTTTTGAAGATCAAGAGTTTTCAGGAATTAATATTACAAGTTTTTTCACTCCTGATATTTCTGTCTGCCAAACTATTTGCACATATTTTCCAAAGTGCTTGTTCTTCACATTTTTTACCAGGAAATGGGAAATAGAATCCCAAAGGTGAATATGACAATCAACTGTAATTATCTAAGTAGATTTTTTAAAATTTATTTTTAAAAAATGCACAGTCTTTTTTATATTTTATTTTAAACACTAGTTTCTTATACTTATGGAATTTTATGTTAAAAGGCTATTTTCAGTAAAGCACAGCTTTTTGTAGTTTTTGTTCAGAAGTTGATAATTTCCTGTGAGCAGTTCATCTGTTTTGCAGTGCAATCAGGGCTTTTGCATTGTGGTTGTATATCTGGTCTTAATCTGAAAAGAGTTATACACATCAAAAATACAGTGAGCCTCCAGATTGCTTTAATGACTAAAGGATGAATTTTATGACATTATCAAAAGAGTTGTATGGTTTCCAAGCAGGATGAATTAATTTACTTGAAAAGATTTTTCAGTTAAGTCAATGGGTTTAAAAATACTTCTACTTGGCTTCCTCCTTTCATACTCAAACCAAAAGAATAAAGTTTCAAAGGAATTTCAGGGAAAAGCAAAGTTGAAATGGCATTTATCATCTACACTCACCTCTTCTATGTATGTATATATACTGTACAACCTTTAGTAGTACAATTATATGTCATTTCACAGCACTACAAAACCTGCATCAATTTAATGTGAACTAGTGAACTTAGCAAATGCATTTTCATGTGAAATACTTTTAGAGATTGAGATTTGGGGAAAAACTCCTCATATTTAAGGAAGAGACTTCTCTTACCAGTACCTAAACAATTATTTTTAGGATGTGATAACAGATTTAGTTGTTGTAAAAAATATTTCATTTTAGAAATCTTTGCCTTCTGAAGACATCAGCAAGTGGGATACCAGAAGCACTCATACCACAAGAAAATGCTGTATCAGGCTTTGGTCTCCTAAATTGCAGAAGATCTTTTCCTGGTAATAATGACAATAAATTACAATAAAAAATACTATTTTTTTTAATTAATCCAATTAGTAATGTTCTGATGCTTGGAATGCACTCATTCTTACAGTCTGCAATTCTCGCACTTACACGCATATGGATTTTTTGGGAGATGAACTTAATGTCACTTACACTAAAGGACACAGGGCCTGTCAGCAGGTTTGCACAGACATGATCCGCTGCCAATTTTTTACCTACTTTCCCCTCCAAGGCTCCTGCAATGAGGAAAGGTGAGATATATTTTTTAAAACGTTCAAAGATTGCTGAAAAATCATTCTGCAGATGAGGTGAGGGGATAATGTATGTATGCAGCACTAAAAAAATAAAAACTAAGTCTTTGCATTAATTCATTTGTAGAAAGTGTGAGTGTCACCTAAGAATGTCCTCAGATGGATCTCCAGTGAAAATAGTACATGGGCCAGGAAGGATCTCTGGATACTCACTAAGATTATGTAAAAGAAAAGCCAGTGCTGGTAAGTCAAGCTTCTGTCACACAAGAGAGTCAGTGCTTCACTGGTTTCAGGATAGGGGTCCAAACTTTTTTTTTTTTTTTTTTTAAAGTGTTTGCATTGAATTGGTGGCATTGTTCGACCAGGTCACCTTGTGGAGTTAGAGTGTTCTGAAACCGTGAAGTCTGCCAGGTCTGCACATTGTAAACACCAGCATTGGCACTGTGTAAATTTGATTTTAATAGACTTTAGGATGGTAAATCATAAAAGATTAGAATCTATTATGTATTCCCTTCTTCACAATAGATGCCCCCTTTTCAGTGATCAGCAATAGACTCATCTTCATTTTGCTTTGGTGAGTGCAAGTTGTTTTTAAGCTCAGTTTTGAATTATCTCTGTAGTGTGTATGCAGCATTCTTCAAGAACTATTAGGATTGTTGGAGGGACAGACTCTTCCCCTGGGGAATGGCCATGGCAGGTCAGCTTGCATGTGAAGTTGTCTCGTCAAAAACACCTGTGTGGAGGTTCTATCATCAGCAACCTGTGGATTGTCACAGCTGCTCACTGTGTCACAAGGTGAGACCTAAATGTAAATGTACAGATAAACCCAAAAATTTAATCCAGCATGTGAGCTAAATTGAGATCTACCCTTCAGGACAATAATAATGAACATTAGAGTAAAATAAACTGTTTTAATGTAACTTAAAGGTGAACTTTTCAGGTCGACTGTTCATGTTCTTTAGCTACTGCAAAATCATTTTAATGAAACTAGAAGATGAAATTCTAAAGCAGGCAACAGATACCTACAGAACCTTAGACACTTTCATGAGATACAAGCTTTTTCTTACTGTAATACCATGTAATTTATCAAGAAAAGTATGTAGCTAGGATATTGCATTTCATAAATTTCAAATCAGTTATCTCAGAGGTTTTTCTCTGGCACTTAAGAGAAGGTACTAATCTGATAGCTTCAGCAACAGGGTGTTCAGTAAGGTAACCTATTTGACCAGGACACACTGTAAATCTCTGAGTCAAATTAGACTGCCTCTGGTACCTGAGCTTTACCTGAAACATCAAGATTCAAATTGCCTTGGTTTTTCTTGAAGTTTCTATTTTTTTCCAAAGTTCTACAAAGCACTCAATTAATATCCTATTTTTATTGGAGATTTTCAGAATTTAAGGGAGTCAATACCTAAGACATTGATAAATTGCCCTGATCTATATAGTCTGTATTGTTAATTGAATTACCATCAGATCTGGGTCGTGAAATTATTTATGTTGTGAAGGGCTGATTTAATTGTCATGTAGATGATCCATTTCCCTTGTTAGATTGTCAGCACCTGTAAAGTAGGTTATCCTGACGTTTACAGAATGAAATGGAAGTCTACCACACAGTCTCACTGGAGAAAAAGAACACATAACAGACAAAAAGCTTTAAAGAAGAGAATGTTGACCCAGCATCATGGTGCAAAATCAGACATTTTTACTCTCACAGTGTAGTATGTTACCCATTATAATTTTCTCATGAAATAGTATTACCAATATTTTGCTTTCAGTGACAACCCTTTTATAGTGGTTAAACTTTCTAAAAAACCCCACATAAAATTATGCTCTACCTATTATCTAGTGTAGAAATTATTATTGTTACAAAAGGCAAAGGGAGAACATATGCTTGCAAAATAGCAATAAACATAGACTTTTCTAATTGGAATTTCTAAAGCCTAATTATTTTTTTTAATTAATATATAAAATCATCAAAAATGTTGGAAAGTTCATTTAAGACACTTTTTGCATCTTCTTCATTGCATGTGCCAAAACTTCTAGATTGCCTTAATGGTAGAATGTCACAATGAAATATCTCATAAACTTACTCAAAATAAAGTTACAGTAATGAAGATTAGCTGTAATTTTTCATATATGTCTATGGTATTACACTTTCTAATCTATATTTACATGGCTAGTGTAATTGTCCCAACAAATAAGTATCAGAATAGATTCTACTTGAACTTATCTTACCAACCCTTTACTCATTTTAGGAAAGATTTGTTGGAATGAATTGAAAGAATCACATTTACTTCTTTAGAGCTTGCACTAGACTCTTTAGCCACAGGCTGACTGTTTGTCTTTTTCCCTCAGTCTTGAGAATCCCAACATTTGGCGTGTTTATGCTGGTATTTTAAAACAGTCAGAAATAAATGAGGATACACCCTTCTTCAAAGTGGAAGAGATTATCGTTCACCCTCAGTATCAATACGCACAGACTGGATATGACATTGCTTTAATGAAACTTGCTAAGCCTATGAATTTTACTGGTATGTAGTGCTTTGCAGAGGAATTCTGACAATGTGCAGGATGACACAGGGATGACATTGCTATAGCAGTGCATGACACCTGGGCTGCCTTCCTTTCACATGAAGTTACTGGGATTTGAGGATTATCTCATTCTGCTGGATTTGGAAAGAGAAAGGGTGGCTTTTATTTATGTGATGGGAACAATATATAGCTTAAGAGACAAAGTGTAACATGGAGTTTATCATCGGGGTCATGTTTGATCTTGTTGGCCTTATTGTTTAAATTATCTCTGCTGGTCAAACTAATACTTTTAATTGTATTTTAGATCTTCAACTACCTATTTGCCTGCCATCAAAAGAAGACACTAACGTACTTTATACTGACTGTTGGGTAATTGGATGGGGCTACAGGAAAGAAAAAGGTACAGATAAATATTTTTAAACAGTGTATTCTTATATTTGTAAAAACAATGTATTTGAGAAAAACCCAATCCTCCTTTCTAAAAAAAGAAAATTCTGCTCTGTCCTTAGCTACCATTATGGCTTCTAGCCAGCACTGTAATATAATTCTTAATTGGAATCTATTTCTATTAAGACATCATAAAATATATGTGAAAGATGTAAGAAATTATTATTAAATAACTCCATGTTCTCACACAATAGTTAACTTTATAAATTGTTTGATTCAATAATTTGAAATATGTGAGAATTTAACCTTAAATATATCCTGTAGAGCTCTCAAATACTTTTTCTTATATTCTGTCTTAATCTCCTGGCAAAATCCAATGTATATCTGGAATGTACACTCCTTTTTGTGGTCCTAGCTCAAAAAAGACAACAAACTTATCATTGAGCTGTTTTGAATTACAGTCCGCACATAATCCATGTTTTTTTTTTTAGTTTTTTGTGTGTATATGTGTGATTGTATTTACATGTCATTAGAGATTAGAGATTGAAGGAAGTTGCTTTTATTATTCGTAAGATTGATTATAAATAATGCCAACTACGTTTTGATAGTAGAAGAAATTTGTACTCCTCTGATTTTACATGGAGGTAGGCCAAAAGGCTCTTAATTATCAATGTATGGTTTTACATCCATCTACTTATTTATATTTTCATATGTGTCATTTTTATATGTTTATATGGATATATACACACCTCTGTAAAGAGTATTTTTTCCTTTATGCACCTGCCTATTTGAAGGTTAGAGTTCAATGTGAAATCTAACAAATTCAGGCAGAAGTTGTGTAGAAAATTTTCTTCTGTTAATTTCTAAGAAAAGGCTGCTCTTAAATAGTCTTATGTAGTCTCTCTGCAAGTTTCTTCTTCCTATAAACTACTAGGACATAGAGCAGCACAGACTTGACAACTGGTAGATTCCAAACATATTGCAACACTTTACTAGGAAAAAATAGTTACTAAAACAAAACAATGCTAATAGGAATGCTCCAAGGCCCAATGTCCTGAGAGCTATACACTTACGAGGATTCATTGCAAATCACAAGGGAGTTTCGAAGCTTGTCCAGTCATGACAAAGCAAATGGCATTATAAAAACATTCAAATTAGAAGACAATTCACATTGCTAACTAACACAAAGAAAAAAAACTGAATCTGTTTGATCTATCAACACTCTAAAAGCAGTGACCTCCCACTTTGAAATATCAGTGTATGGGGATGTCTAGAGTTTAACTTTTGTGTTGCTAGAATCAAAAATTTCTCTGCTCATACTGCCTTTTACAAAGGTCGAGTGCAAGATATTCTTCAGAAGGCTTCCATTCCCCTTATGTCAAAAGAGGAATGCCAGGCAAGGTACCGGAAGCGCAGGATAGGTGACAAAGTGATCTGTGCTGGCTATGACGAAGGTGGAAGGGATGCTTGTAAGGTAATGGAATTCAGTAGCATATAGTTATGTATCCCAACCATTTGTTCAAATATATAATTTAATACTGTAATTATTTTTAATTGTTATTAGAAAAACATGGTTATCAATAGAGCTGTTGATTAACTAGCCACTTTTCTTTGTCAAAAGCACTGAAAATCAAGGTATGTGGAAAATTTATCTTATGTGATGTTGAAATCTTTAGGGATTGATGGCATGGATAAGAAATTCTGAGTGTGGATATATAGATGGGTCATCCATTTAGGGAATAAAACAGTATTCCTTCAGACTATCAGGAATTGAGAGAGGGCAAGTATAGCACCTCAAAGCATTTCTCCAATAAAAGCAGATTTTCCATCTAGTGTTTTATTTCTTGATATGATATACAGTATATGAAAGTTTATTTTAAAGCATCTGTTATGAGCAAATCAGAAGGGAGGGGTCTAACAATGCTATTAAAATGCATGACAAACAGAAGGCTAAACACAACCTGTGCAAACTGCTGTTTGTTCTTAGCATTGAAGATGTCACAACAGTGTGAGTTCAGTGAGCCAAATTCTCTACTCAAGTACAAACTCACACACTTCCATCAGTTTACATATTCTGAGTTATTTTATGCAAGAAGAAAATAGTCGTGATTTAATTCTCTGTGAAATACAGTTTTCACTGTAAACATTTAACAGTTAATAATTTTATGTTAATATGTTATTGTTACTATGATTGTTATTGAGTAATTAGAAATACAAATACTTGGAGCTGACTTTCTTATATGTCAATTAGACTTTTTTTTAAATCCAATACAGTGTACCAGTACATGCAGATGCTGTTTTATAAAAATAACACACATATCTTAACAACTCATAACAACTACACTAAAGAACATGATGTTTAGAAAGATTGGTTAGGAATAGGAAAAGAAAACAGAGAGGTGTTTTATCCTGAGTGGGATAGAGTCATTCAAACAAGATAAGCCATATAGAGAACTGAGATTTGCCTATTAAAAAAAAATCCATAAGAGAAAACATTGACAAATTTACTGCTTTTCTTACTTGCACACATAGTCTTGATTGAGTTCTAAGTCACTGCATGCAGATAAGTTTTTAAAGCAATAAGCCAGTGGTTTTGAACCTTCATGGTAAATAGATACTGTTTGCAATGACTAGAAAGTATTTAGAATTCAGTTTACAAAAAATCAGAATACCTGCTTCATGCTCTCTTAATTAGCATTAAGTGAAAGGGATTGAAATCTAGGCAGTTATGCTGGTGTTAACACTGAATTGTGCTGATTTTATTCAAAGCTTTCTTTGAGACAGAAATACTGATGAGGGCTCTTCCTTGTGTGTTCTCTCTTTTTCCCCTGTGACACAGGGAGATTCAGGAGGGCCACTGTCATGCAGACACGAGGAGGTGTGGTATCTGGTGGGTATCACCAGCTGGGGTGAAGGATGTGCTCGCCCCAGGCAGCCGGGAGTCTACACCAAAGTTGCTGAGTATTCAGACTGGATTCTAGATAAAACTACATACCATGAGCATTACTGACTCACTCAAAGTGATGGAAGAACAACCCTAAGAGCAACATGATGAAGTGTATTAGTGTTTTTCAAATTGTGCTTCTTATTAGCCTGGAGTGTAGAAGACTTCCTTAAAAAGCAGAAAATCTGGAATGAATGAATTTTCCTATTACTAAATAAAGAGCAGAAATAAAAACAAACCCGGTGGTTACTGATTCATCAGAAAAAAATACGGCTGAACCATGGATTTCTTCTGTTCTTGCTAGCTTAACAGGGAAGTGCATGAGGTTATGGGACATATATGGACCTGAGAACTGAGAACTACTAACTTAAGAGGTTTGTACACACTAATGGAGATTTCTCTCCCTTGTCTGAATGCGGTTAAAATGGGTGAACCACTTACAAAACTTACTAAGGAGCTGGGGGAAGGAAAACTGAGACAGAGAGACGCCTATAAGGTTGCATAAACCTTGTTTCCTTAGGAAATTAGCCAAAAAAGTGGCAGTATTAACCAAGAAAACAAACCCAGAAGTCTTGGCAAACTCTTTGTAAATATGGTAACAGTTCTGTGTGAGTCAGCAGCCAGGCAGAAGAAACAACCACAGACCCACGGATGAAATACAAAAAGTAAACTTATTCCCGTTGCCTCACTATCCAGAGGATCCCCAAAACGGCACCCGAGCAGAGGTACACGGTGGCCACAGACATTGTTAAGCTGGTTCATGCTACAAGATTCCTATTGTGCTGTTTCCAGCGGGCTCCCAAGGGTTTGTGCATGTGTGGTTTGCCATCATGGTGTGATCTTCACTGTGCTGTGATCTTCCCCGGACCAAGGCAGGGAGCTCAAGCATGTCCCTTAGGGTCCCTCCAAGTCTCCCTATGTTATCTATACACAGATGTTCTCAAGGCACACAGAAGGTAAACAACAGTAGGCAAAACATAAATGTTTTTCTACATTGCTACTCTCCAGAATTTTAACATTTCCAGCTGAAAGGTCACTTGAGCATATTTACAATCCTCCTGACCAATCTTCTGCTTTTAACCCATTCCTCCCAATATACTCCTTCACTTACATTATTCTAATTTCTGTGGAAAGTTTTGTTTTGGGTCTCCTTCTCTTGAGGTAGAATACCCAGTAAATCAATAAAAAATCCCCCCCTTTAAGGAGATCATGTCCTTATTATTCATCACAATACATTTTTATTTTTCCAAATCCCTAGCTCTCCTTGTGTAAAGAGACAACTTTATCATTTTCCTATTTCTCCATTTTTTCCCTTTTATCATTTCTTGTTACTCCATGTCAGGTAGCAAATAGGTTTCATGGCTAAAATTAACACTACTGTGAAAGATAGCAGTCAAAATTAATTACTTTTTCTTAGTAAGAGGCAACATCAGAAAGGAGAGCAGAGAACATAGCATTGTCTTTGCCAAACTTTATAAACTTGTTTCCTAATAATCTACATTACCTTAATTGCTGAAAATATGTTCCAGAGTGCTATTCATAGTTACCAGATACCATACTGAGAGGCAAACAGCAGGAGTGGCTCTGCAAGTAAATGAGGTCATGAAAAGTAGAAATTTAGCATCCAAATGTGTGGGAGAAAACAATCAAGCTGCTGAAAATTACTTTTACATTTAATTTTTTATGCTTTATTTACAAATAATACTAAGCAAAAAAAATGTAATTCCACAACTACAAGCTTATACTCTGTGCCTGAGAGTCCAAAGAGGTCTTGGAATCAGAGTGCTTCTCAGGGTAGTGTTAAGTGCTAAGCTGACTGCAGCCAGCAAACCAGAAATCCCAAAGCTGTATTCAAAGGCTTGGGGGAGTTATTTAGTTTGTTTGTTTATTTTTAAAGAATTGAATTCAAAGAAAGGGTTACAAGAGTCCAAACTTAAAAGGAGGGAAGAGAAGTGGGAATGATGTTGCTGCAGGCACATCTGGGGAAAGAAGGTGCTGCCTTGCCTCTGCCCTGCAGGAGACTCCTGGTGACAGGCGCTTGTATTGCTGGGGTTCCACAGTTCTCAAGGGCTCATGCTCCGGGTGTTCCTATGCAAGATGCAGATGTTCAGAGTACCAACAGGCAAAGTTTGGCATGTGTTGGAGGAGTTGGATCACGGGTGAAAGGGAAGGCATATCACTGTACTGGGATTTTTGCCAACACTGCAGAAACAGAACCGGAGATAAAGGTGGGGGCTGATGTCCTTTTCATGCTCTGTTTAATCCACAGGCAGTTTAAAATATCTGCAAACCTCAGACATGCAGTCAGAAACCTAGAGACTTAAATAAGGGACTGAGAGAGAGGAGAAAAAAAACAGAAAACAGGCATTCAAGTATAGTTCTATCCTCATGGGGAAGGAATGAAGACAGCTGGAAAAGAGTTGCTGAAGGAAAAAAGGAATTGCATCAGTAGGAAAACAGGCTGAAACTCTCTGAAGAAGAATCATCAGGAGACCATCTGAAATACTTGTCAGCCAATACTCAAGCTATGTATTTGCTAAAGAGCATTTGCAATGTCAATCTGATAACTTTCAATATTTTGTCATAATAATGCTGTCATCAGCTTCTTTTTCAAATGCAAAAAAAAAAAAAAAAGTTTTTCTATTTTTTTCTGTGTTTTGTTTGTTTGTTTGTTTTCTGTGCCAACTTTCCAGGTTGTAACTATTGGAGTAACAAAGAGGAATGGCAGCTCAGCTCTGTAGACCTGTGGAGCTCCCTGTTTTGTTCCTCAGAGATATACCAGGTGATGGCAATGTGCTAAAGGAAACTTAACTGTTTCTGTGGAAAGGATAAGGGATCTCAGTGACTGCATACATCCTTCTTGAGCATCTGTTGACCAGATAAAATTTCTTATTCCATGTATTTTCACCTAGAGCAGGTATTCTTCAATGACATTTTGCATTAGTTTTCTGTCCATCTGTAAAAAATTCCTGACAGCTAAAAGTGAGTACCAGAATAGAGACATGGAGAAAGCAGGAGTTCCTGGTGCCTATATGAAGTCCTTTTGACTTTATTTAAGATGAACTACATGAAGGAATGTCTGACCTTTCTGTGGATTTATAAACCAACATAATATGCAATTCATTGAGACCTTAAGACTCATAGATAGAAATGCATTGGTGTTATTAAGTGTTATGTTGCTTGGGCTTTCTGGTATCAATAGATAACTTGCTCTAAATGAGAGGCTGTTTATGACCTTTATTTATTCTCCCTTGTCCTCTATCTCTCTGGGGAAAAATACTTTTTAAAAAGCCAACAACCACAAAACCTATCTCAATCTCATTAAAGAAACACCTAGCCTTATACTTTACATCTACTTCCATTTATGTTGGGACAGAAGATAAACATCAGTGCTTCAGTTGTTATTTTGATTTTCTGGTGCTGCTGAAGGTCAATAAAGTTCATAATTTTACTTACACTAGATAGGCAGAAATCTTGTAAGGGGAAAGCACCACTATTGATGTAGAGAATGGCAGCATTATTCTGTACTGATTCTTTGTGCAAATAAGATCCCTCATCCTAGAAATTTACAGTCATGTTCAGGCACAAATAAAACACTTTGTATGTGCTGTGAGAGTCTGGATAACAATTAGTCCATCATGAAGCAGGACATACTGTGTTGCTGCTCAAGTGGACTCAGTTTGACTCTGTGGTCATTTTAATAGAACTGTAAACCAAAGAAAACCAGTTTCCCCTTAAATTGGTAATGCAGTGCTTCCTACCACTGCTGGTGGTATGAGGCTGAATTATGTAATCATGAAAGTGACCTGAGCTGTGAATGAGAAGGCATGAGGCATCTCATTACATCTTGCTGGGAGAATTAAAATTTCTTACAGTGAAGATGTACAGAGATCACCAAGTATTCCCACTAGGAACTGGAGGAGAAGAAAACAATTTGGCATAAAATTTTTAGGGTAAGTTTTTTTTTTCTGTGAAAAATTATTATTCTGCTGTGATGAAAACTGCATCTCAGACACTGAAAAATAAGAAATTGAATGGAATTAAAATAATTCATGGTGACAGTCCTCATAGTAGAAGAACTGTGAATTCTTATTCTCTGCCTAATTTCCAGTATGTACAGAGATTCTTTGAAAAAAGTATTACTAGGTAATTTTTAAAAATTAAATATCTGCATTATAATTCATTGAAATTACATTTCCACTTCAAATAGATGGCAACATTACTTTGCCTTTGAACAATAATAGCAGATATAAAATACTACATATTTACAGTGAAGCATTTCCTGATGTAGTAAATTCATTGTTTTTCCTGTAGTCTCTGTGATGTAAATCACATTATAGATATGTATGGATGTGTTAGAATTACTGTGGAATATTGTATCTTACAAGAAATTTTCCCATGACTTATGCAGCAGAAATGTAAAACAGTTGTTTTGCATCTTTTTACTGTTTCTTAATTTTCATAGGATCATAGAAAAGAGATCTTGTGAAGATGTTTAGAAATTAACTAGTGTACCATCCTGCCCCTGTGCACAGTCAAGAATGTCTGCATCATTCATGATGACAGTTTCTCTAGTCTCTAGGAACAGAGGTTCTACAGTTGCCATATACAAGCTATTCCAGTGCTCAAAGATCTTTATTGCCAAATTTTTTTCCTTATCACTGGCTTAAAGAATTTTTCCTGCAGAGTAGTTTTACTATTTCTGTTGCAACTTGCCATGAAAATGGAAAATAGGGAAGGGATGGAAGAAGAGATCTTTCCAGACAATGCTAGTATAGATAAAACAAAGAATGGGTCCATTAATGAAAGTGCTTTCAGGTAAGGCAAAATAAATAGGTGCACACCCAGTATCGGGTTCTTGCAAACTTCTAACAGTAATTAATTATCATATCTAATGGATACATCCAGCTTGAGAATCATCCGCCCCCAGAACCTCCCTGGGTTTGCCCTTTGGAGCTTCGTGCTATCTTGCTTTGACTGCAATGTATCTTCCAGGTGACTGTGTCCCAAATAAGATATCCTCACTAAAATATTTTTCCTTTAAATGAACGTTAAACAGAATTTCACAAAATTTGTCACAAACCATGAGAAAGACATTTAGAAACTGTCACATACTGTCTTAAGTATAAGAAACTATACAGCTATATTAGAATCTGCAACTATATATAAAAAAAATCTTAGGCTGGGGTTTCTTTGCCCCCCCCTTTTTTTTTAAAAATATTTATTTTGTTTAATTTTCTATAGTTCTTGATACTCTTTTCCCATCACAATGTGATGTTATCCAATGTTGAGTCAGTTCCCACATTATTGTTGACAGATTATTTTTAAAGGTTAGAAAAGTGTGGGTTGAGAATAACAGTGGTAGAGGAAGAGGACTATAAGCACAGAGCAGGCAAGCAGAGTTTAAAGGGAGCTAATAGAAACTAAAGTGAAGTTAAGCAAGTTGGAACAAACAAAACAAGAATCAGTGCAAGCTGAAGAAAGACCAGCCTAAGCAATAGATACTCACCTGGGCATCTGGAACTGAAAACATAATGGAACACCTAGAGATCCTCTATGGTCCACAGAACCATACCCCAGGACTGGAAAATTAATGGGTTATGGTGCAGGAAGTTTTTCTATGCTAGGAAGTTGTAGAGCTGCCTGAAATTCAGGCTGCCCTAACATGACTTTCCTGTGCTCAGATCTGAGCTTACTTCCACACAACTCTGTATAATTTGCTGCTCTATGTTGATGCATCATATTGAATTGTCAGCCTCATATCTGTACTTCCATTCTTATTTCCGGTGACTGTATCATCCGGTAGATATTTTTTTCTCCCAATAACCTCTTTGCTAATTTTTGTGCCCAAAAGTAATGTACAATAATTTGAAGAATGGAATGATTTTAATTATTGTGGGATGATGAATGGAGTTAAACATAGAGGGGATTCAGAATTTTAGGGTAAAAAGCGGCTGCAACTCCCTGCATGGACTGAGGATCAACATGCTCCCGTGTAGAATGATAAACATCTGCTCAAAGAAACAGAAGAGAGTGTGGAACACAGTGGAGTCTATGTGGTTCCCCTCCATTCTATTCCAGCAGAATAGAAGGACATTGTGGTACCGAGACCATACAGCACCTGTCTGATATGGGAGAATCAAGATGTTCTGCTGCTGAAGTTAACAACCATGTTGAACACCTTCCTCAAGTGCCAAGCCACAACCACCAGCCCTCTTCCATTAGGTACACCAATCAGAAATTAAGGGGATTTATGACTAAATCCACTCAAACTCCACCTAAAGAAAATAGCATAAAAGTAAGTTGGGGATAAGGGTAAAGTGAGAGAAGATCTCTAATGAAACTGCTGGGATCAGTTGATGGGCTGAGCCCATCTTCTCCCCAACCAGATGGAAGCCTTGGGTGAGAAATACACTCTATGCATGTCAAGTGCTGCTTTTAAGACCAGAGCTTTTGCTTAACTCATAGCATATTAGTAGATTGCTTCATATCCGAGCTTGTGCTTGCTTAATATATATATCAGGAGATTAATTTAAAACATATTTTTGCAGTAGACACTCACTGACAACCTTTGAACAATTTGTATTAATAAAGAATGTTATTCTGTAAACTGCTAAAGTGAGTCCTTGCAGTTGCTGCCAGTGGAAAACCTTGGCAGGGCCTGCTGAGGGGTCTTAGCTCTGTTAAGTCCCTCCTAACAAGGGTGGTTGAGGTGCCCTCTGACCTTGCAAATCTGTTGGTGAGGTCACATTACAAGATGCTGACGGACTGTCCAACACCAGGGTCTCAACTTTCCTGGGGCTACCAACAGGCAAAAAGAAGATCTGAAGAAATCTCTGTTCCGGTGTATTCATGGGTGATAGAGCCTCTCTGAAATTACCGCATTGCATGTCCCTGGTACAGAATCACTTTTTAAATGATTCCTGTTGCTTGAGGGCTGCTTGTGGAGAGGTGCTTCTTAAGAAAAGACCATCCATAACATTCCTGAAGCTTCTGTATTTCTGTGTTGTGATTCCCTTTGCCTGTGCATGGTTCACAATGTAAGGACTTTAGATGTGAGCATTTTAAACTTGTGCCCATCCTGTTGAGTAGGAAATGAAACCTACTCAACATATCACCCAATGTGACTGGTGAAGGAGGCCAGAGCAGTGACATCCCACTGGGGATGGGGTGAAACTGTAGAAGGCGAAGAACAAAGGAAAGACAGCTTTAAAATTGCTTCTCTCTTCTAGACTTCCTGGGATTTGTCTGTTTTGACAGATGATTTGATGCCATAAAACTAACTGAATGCAATTATATTTCTGAACTCTATTGTTGGAAAAAAGGGGATGAACAGTTAATAAAACATTTACATGATTAGGATAGAATGAGTCCACATAATCAAAAACATTGGACTTCAAAGCGTCCAAAACTTTAAATGGGTAGAATGGGTTGATGGGAACACAAGAATTACTATAAGCATAAAACATAAATGGAATGAAGAGGTTGTATATTTATTTCCAGTAAGTGTATTGTGCTTATCAACTGAAAGGTCTGTATGACTATCAGCAATCCTCTGATTTCTTTAACATTCACTAAATTTTCAAGGGAAAAGAGAAGCGTTTTCATGTATTCTAACGAATACTTTCAATATGTTGTCACGAGGTGGCGCTTTAGCTCTAATTTGTCTCGTGCTTAACGGCTATGGAGAGAAGACGAACACCTAAAAGAATATTTTCATGCCTATAGCTGATAAATAATAGTAATTATTCAAATTACCATCTTCATTTGTGAAACTTGGAGCATCAAAACCAGCAGATATGTTTAGCTCCACATTTTTGCATGATATGGGTATGTTAAGAGACAGTGGAACATGAAGGCTGACAAGATCAAGCTATGTAAAAGCTCCCTCAAGTAATTCCACAGCTCCCTGCCTGTGGAACCCCACAGTATTTCATGTGTTAATAAACAGACATGAAACCATTTGAAAGACACAGTCAGGGCCCTAAGCACATCTGCTCTCTTTAGGAGGCTTGGCTTGAGACCAGTTTGGGCACAGTACAGTTGCCTAGACACAAAGTAAGGAGCTGGGGGGAGACAGAGTTGGGGTAAACCTCAATTTGGGGAGCTGTGTGTGAGCCTGACCCTCACACATTACCTCATCTTATAAGCTAAAACAAACTTAGGCTGTACTTTAATAATACATGGCTGGTTCTTACCACCAAAACCATACTCATCTGTTAAAAATTCCCTTGTCAGATTTTCGTATCTGGAAAAACCTATAGTGAGTTTGTCTGAAATGGGTAAATTGCTCAGGATTGGGAAGAGATAATAATTTGAATTGTTAGCCTCCAGCATTAGCTCTGGACTCAACCAAAGGGAACCAAGCAGAATGATGTCACAGGTACTACAAGTTCTTGGGACACAGAAGAGTAAGTAATACCTTGATATTTTACTACAACTATCATTTCAAAGCATCTGCTGATCCTTGTAAAATTTGGACCAGGCAGAAGGAAAGAGATGTTCTTTATGTGCATCAGTGAACAAACCAAAGATTTAGAGGTGTTGGTGATTAAAGAAGTAATGACTTCAAGTTACTGCAAGAAGGATGCTGAGGAATGTTGTTTGGGATAGAGTGTTGAAGTGGGTAGGGGACAGTTGGTGGTATTGTGGAACTTCCATCACTGGAACTATTTAGGGTTAAGTTACAACCCAATGTAACTGGTCCTGTGTTGCATAGGTGGTGGACTGGACCTTCCAGCTGCTGCCTATGATCATCAATACCAGTACAAAATCATGAGTTTAATTTTTTTCTATAAATATATATTTTTGAGTATTTGATTGTTTGGTTTGTTTGCCCATTTTTTAGCTGGTTCAATCTTTCCATTCTATTGCAAACAACAGAATTTTTTAGTANTAATCATAATAAAGTGAAAGGAATAAATGTGATTTTTGTCATTAGCAGGAGAAAACACCAGGCTTTGCACCAACCTGGTCGTGTAGGGACACACACTTGTCTGTGCCTCAGCCTGAGCTAGTTGGGCTTTAACAGCTGTGCAGTGGTCAGTGACTGCTGCATGACCTGTTCTTAGCTTGAGTAATGGGAAACTGTGTGTGGCAAAGGCCAAAGAGAACCACTGGGCAATGAACCACAGCCCTCTGGAGTATCAGGGCTGGAGGGCATTGTTCAAACTTGACTGGGAAGCAATAAGAAACACAAGGTGATAAAAGCATAAAAAGACGGGTTTAAGTGGATCATTTGGATACCCACCCATGATGGTTGCTGTACATCCAACACTCCTCTGTTCCCCAATAACCTCTCAAGGAAGCCTGAAACCATCAACCCTTGGACTCAAGCAAACATAGAAAGGGCTATTTTCTTTTTATAGATCTTTTTTCCTGTATTATTAATGAATCATTTCTGTGTTAACTGGACAGTATGGATTATTAAGCTATTAAAACACTGGTTGGACTGGCAATACATTTTGAACATGTACATGGTAGTGTATTCTCTTTGGCCAAAACAAGATTTTCTCAGTGGGACATAGAGTAAATTGAGATTTACTTTGCACTACAGAGACATTCAAGGGAAAAGTAGAAAACCATCTCAAGGTAGTAGCAGAACTTCAGTATGGAATATTTTTGTCTGTTGCTTGGAAAACAAGAAAACCACTTCTTTTGCAATCTTTCTGTTGTTTCTGAACTCTTATATTACTCTGCATAATACAACGGAAGCCCATCTTGGTTTTAGCCTCTAGGCTCTACCTAATGAGAAAACATTGGTAAAATAAATAACTTATAGTGCCCTCATAAATACAGTTGATACTAACATATAAAGGTTTTATACTCAGTTGGTATTCATTATTTTTTAATTTTCTACAGAGTGTTCTGTATTTGATATTCCTTTTTAAACTGCTGCTGTGAGATTCATAGGACTGTGTAGGAGGGTCACATTTATACACAGAAAGTACATTTCTGTCTCTTGTGGTAACAGGGAAAAAAGCTAAAAAGCGTAACCTATGGCCATCCTAGAGGCTTGCAAACTCCTGTTAGTATTTGTAAGCAGTTTTTCTGAAAAAAAAAAAAATCCTTCTGATATTAAATTTTTTTTTCATTATTTTCAAAGATCTGACTCACAGCAGTCACGTGTGTGACTCTGGCAATACTATGTAAACCCTTAGACAAGATGAAGGGCAAACCTCCTGAACTAAAAATGTGGGCCAAATATTCCTCCCAAACTTAAATTAATCAAATCTGACTTGAACTTCTTGCATTCCCTTTAATCTATAGCACAGACTTAAAAAAATTATTTAGATCACTGTCATTGGTTCTCAAAGGTCAACATGCATTGCTGAAGAGCTCCAAATTTGAAAGCAGCATTGGGAGACAGGCCATAGGTGATGTACCATGACTCAGTGCTGCTTTTCCATTCCAGAAGTGAATACTGTATCAACACAAACCAGACCTACATATATAGACAAAATTACCCTGGAAGAAGCACACTTGGAAAAGAGATGGTGGAGTAATCTTGTAGTTGAAACTGGGATTTGACAGAGCTGATTATTTGGAGCATGTCACTTATTCTTTCTTCAATACTATCACTTATGATCCCTCTCTACACTTCTGTGCTCTGGCATGACTGGGGGAAGTCTCAGAAGTAAATACTACTATTACTACTGTTTTACCATTAAGAAATTGTCCTAGTTTCAGCCAGGACAGAGTTAATTTTCCTGCGGTGTTGGTGAGGAGGTGGAGCTTGGACCCGTGTAGGTGTGTCTAGGTTGTAGTTCTGTATCAGCCACAACACTGTTAGGCTTTGGAAGTAGGGGTTTCTGACTTCCAAGAAGGAAGAGGGTGTGGTTTAGGGAGGAAGCAAAAAGGAATCTGCAGACCCTCTGAGACCAATTTTTCCTTTTCTCAGGGAGCGAGTGGGGAGTTGAGCAGTGGGACTGTGCTAGTCCCAACTGGATAGTTTGTCCCCCATTGGATTTTCTTTTTTCATTGTCTTGGGCTTGGGGGACAAATGCAGTCATAGATGGTTTGTCTGTCACTGCTTTCATTGTATTGGGTTTGGGGAAAAAAAAATAGCAAAGAGAGTAGTGGAGTGCCACTATGGTTGCATTATGTTTGACTTGGTGAGCAATTTTTTCAAGTAAATCACTCCCTTTTTTGTTGTACTTTTGTGATTAGTATTGCTGATGTACTGTTCTTATCTCACTGCTGTTTCTAGTAAATTGTTATCTTAACCTGTAACCTCTACCCTTTGTCTATCTTGCTCACTGAAGGGGTTGAGAGGGAAAGGAGCAGCTGCATGGGGCTTAATTTCCAACTGGGCTGAAACCATGACAGAAATTATAGCAATATTTTCAGCTGCTGTTTCTGTGCTTTGATGGACAGACTCCCAATTGCAGTATTTGATGTGTGCATTTACAATGCTGTGATGACCATCTACAGTACTTTAAGGCAGACAGGGTTATAGAGAGGTGTCTCATGTTTCCTAAATGCATTGTTTTAACACAAGGAATACCCATGGCAAAATGACTTATATCTGCCTGGTAAGTGAGACACTTTTCAATGAATTGCTTTCAGAACTTTTTTACTTACAGCTGTATGTGGCATCAAAGCAGCCTATTTTTTTGGTGTATGTTTTGTTGCAGTGCAAAAGATTATAAAACATCTAACGATGTTTCATTTATTCAAACAAAAATGCAGATTTTTCATATGCTATGAACTTAATGGAAAGGATTTAGTACCAAAAATTTCTAATAGTAATGAGTTTTACAGGATAACCAGTCATTATAAATGGACTAAGCTTATCTGTTGGATTTGACCTCATACATAGTGGGGACATTGCCCCATATCTAAAGCAGTCTATATCTGATTTGGATTCTCTGTAAGTTCACTTCACTAACTCTTACCATTTTGATTCTTGTTTTATTCATCTCTAGTTACAGCATAGCAAAACTTTGTAAGGCCAGCTCGATGGGTAGTGAAGGGCTTTTGATGAGGTAAAAATAATCTTTCAGAGAGAGATGCAATTATATTTCCTTAAGGAAGATTGCAGGAACAAACAGAGCAAGCACATTGTCTAGACTATGGTGTGTAGGTGATTCTAGAGTAAAATGAATTATTTCTATCTAAATGAGAGAAAAGTGACAGATGAATAGAGGATAACTGAACATGTTTTTCATGTGCACATTGGTTGCTTTTTCAGAAAATTAAATAGTTAGTCCTTGTTTATTTATTCTTTTTAAGGAAAGAGGTTAAGAACGTACAATAAACTATCAATATTAAAATTAGTTGCTGGCATTTTACTGAAATAAAATACTGAAATGGATACTGAACTTATGTTTCAGATGCTATGATCAGTTCTGTAAATAATAGATCTTCTGTTTTGTTTAGTGTTGCTTATGCAACTTCTTCATAATGTACTGTCAAGAGATCTTTTTGACTGTTTTGTATATTTCTGTTTTCCATTTCATTAATGTCCATTGGAGAAAATGTCCTCCATTAAGGCTTTTCTAAGTGTGGTAGAGAGAACAAAAGGAGTTATGACAATTTGTAGAATGGACTCATAGCTCAGGCAACTTTATAACAGCTACAGATCAATTTTTCATTGCAAGGCTACCTATCAAATTTATAAGCACTTGAAGAGTTCAAAGCGAAAAATCACTCAGACTAAGTACCCAGAGAGATTCTAGTCTGGAATCTTTTCCATGGCATTGAAGGGCTTTTGCTTCTGTGTTCTGCAATTAGGCTAGTAAGGCAGAAAGTAAAAAAAAAAAAAAAAAAAAAAAAAAAGAAGCTCAAAGTTGATTTTCAGATGTTTTTTATTTTCAGAGTGAAAACTTTTCTAATGAAGACTATGATGTTTTCATTAAGTTTATCATGAAATTGGTTATTCTAGCATTTGAGCTTAGTTTTATTTTTTCATGCCACTGGACAGATCCAACCAACAAAAAAAATTACCATAGTTTTTGACCAAATTAGATATTTTTGAAAATTTTGATGACATTTATTCATTTATCATGATTAAATGCAAACGTACTTGTACAAAGACTCTAAGTAATATGAAAGGAGCATATGACTGTATTTTGTAGTACACCTGATTAGGTACTTTCTAGTGTAGGAAATACCTGAAATGTTGAAAATGCCATCCAAATCTCACTTTAAATCCACATTGGCAAGCTTCCATCATAAAATCATAGTATGGTTTGAGTTGGAAGGGACCTTAAAGGTCATCTGGTCCAATTCCCCTGCCATGTGCGGGGTCACCTTCCACTAGCTCATGTCACTCAGAGTCCCATCCTGCCTGGCCTTGAACACTTCCAGTGATCCAGACCTTCTCTGGGCAACCTTTTCCAATGCTTCACTACCCTCTGAGTAAAGAATTTCTTCCTCATATATTTTAATTTAAAACTGTTCCTTCTTGTCCTGTCACTGTCTGCCCATGGAAAAAGTCTCTCTCCCAAGCCAGGTCAGGTGAGCACATCTGGCACACACATGAGCCTTCGAAGGAGTAATAAGAAATCCTGAATTTTCAATCACAATATGTCTGTTATAAATGCTAAAAACTTCTGAATGCCTTACTTTGGAGCAGTTACCCATTCATGGGGTTTGGTTTTTCACTTGCTGGTTATCTAACAGTGTGATTGAGAACAGCTCTCACCAAAGGCATGGAAAGTGCAGATGGTGATGCTGCTGACAGCTGACTTGTACAAAAAGAAAAAACCTTCACACTACGCCTGGGTGATGTGTGTGGAAAGTCAGATTCTCAGTTGTGTCTGTCAGGTCTCAAGTTTTTATTTGGTAAATAGGATTCTTAAGCCATTGTAGTCTCTGCTGAATTCTCTTCACTATAGAGTTCATGCAGTTGTAAGAAAATATAACATTATATAATCTTTCAGTTTTGTATGATTTTATTTATCATTGCTTCATCTCCTGGCAACAGCACCTTCAACTCAAAGACCAGTTTTTGTGATTTCAAAAATATTCTTTATACTAGAAGGGCTGAGTTGCTTTCCTGTACTGTATGAGTTTACAGCAAAAGTAAACATCATAACAAGAATCTTTGCATAAGATGATTGAATAAGTATCTGTTGGAATAATTGTGTGCTAAAGATAAAATGGGATATCGGCAGACCTCTTTGACATCGGGAAAGGTGTTAAAAGAAACTGGAGGATGGTCTGGTGCAGAGCAGTACACAAACAAAGCCTGGTCCTTCCACTTCAATTTTAAGCTGTAGAAAAAGACTAATATTTATGACTCAGGGAAGATTGATGGAAGAGCTTATGCTAAACAATTAGTGATGAGAAAAAAAATGGGGATAGACTGGGAGAGCTAAATATGCTTTGGCAGTTGAAGCATGTAAATAAATAACAAAGCAATCAAGATGAGAGAACGAAGTATTCCTAGCTTTTGGACTTTATTCCATAAACACAAGAAAAACCAATACTCTAAACAGAGAGAAAATGCAAAGGGCCATTCTGTCCATCAACACTGTAAGGTAATATATCTAAAATATATATAATACAGAAAGAAAATGAAAGAGTAGCTCAAAAAATTATACTTTGCTGATAGATGTTCAAAGTGCAAAGAAGTACAATTTGTAGTTACTCTGGCACTTTTTCAAAATATACAGATGCCAGCTTGAACTGTGCCAGCTATACTTCAGCCAGGGCAGCATTTGCATTCTCCTTATCCACCTTTTACTTGCAGTATCTTTTGAAGAATTATCCTTTTCTTTCCTGTCTGAAAACCAGCCTTGTGATATTGTAAGAATGAAATAGGTGTCATGGACTCTTGACTCCAAGGGTCAGGGCACTTCAGACATGGTTGAGACAATCTACACACACATTAAGCAAAAAATTCCAGCTGGAGTGAATTCAGAGGTAAAGTCTTGTGACTATAAAAGTAGTTGATGTTTAATTGAACAGCTTGGGACTCACTTCAAGAAAAGGGAAATGCTGGCCCTATTCAAGGAGAGTAATTCATCTCTCCCTTTAGCAAGGTCGAGCTTCTCTCTAATGGATATCACCATGTATCTTCTCTATTCTACCTTCAGGGCTATAAAGTGGCATCAACAGAACGACTTGTAAAAGCTCTGCTGTATCACAGAAGAGGGCTGTGAGCTGTGTTCCTGTAAGTGATCCCTGAGCCAGGTCTGTGTGAATTGTCATGTCCGGGTGGTGCCATGGGTTGCCTAGTGTGCTGCAAAAGCTCCAGTGGGGTCCAGAAGCAATGTAGTGTTCTTCCAGAGTAAGTTACCTCTGCTAATACCAAGGCTAATTAGCCTGAATTCAGCACAGTCCTGATGCAACAGAGTTCTTGCTCTTTTTCTTTTGTTTTTTTGTGCTCATTTAGCACTGGGGTGCATATTTGTGGTGCTAAATTGCTCTTTACTGGGGCCTACAAGGCACATTCTGCACTGCCTGTACAAATAAGCAGGAGCTTCACTTGGTAAAATGTCTCTCTTCATACCTCAGTGGTGTAACGAGTTGTCTTTCTCAGAACAAGAGCATTCATCATTAGTGGTGACTATTGTCTGAAAGTTGTTCTTCTGGTAACTGGCTTTTACTTTGGTTGCTTGGCAGGGCTAAACTCGGTTATTTATAGTGCTTAGTAACTGTGTAGAGCAGACGTATTTAATTATCCTGGGAACCATTGACGATACAAAAACACACATGTTTCTCAAGAAATGTGGAGGTTATGTCAGGTCTTTAGAACTGAGGGAAAAAATACTTGTGTTTTATTTTTGGAAAGTTAATCGTGCATTAGGGTGACAATAGATTTGCTTTCAGTAAAGCTGTATGAATAACTGTTTTTATGCCTTTGTAGATGAACAAAAGTTAAAAGATTATTCAAGTCAGACATCACAACAAGTTTATTTGGTGAATCAAATCTGTTTTGTTTTCATGCTGTCCATTTTTAACTAAGTAAGGGATCCAAAAGGGTAAGTTGTTGAGAAAAGCTACTGATCTTTCACAGAACAGGAAGCAGCAGAGATCCGACCTTCTTGGAAGTGCTCCTGCATCATTAGACAGTCATCAGAATGCGGTTGTCTCTGTCACCTCAAGAATATGCTACATAAAAAAGCATATTACGGGGCGGAGTTGGAAAACTTGATTAAGGGTCTTGTTTGTGGCCTGATCTTCTGTGCTTTTTATGTTCTTATATTTGAGTTTGGATAACAACGCTGCACTCAGATCTTGTGTTACGTCGTTATCCCCCACTGGCTTTTGTGCAAGTGTCCTATTCTACTGGGTATTAAAAATAAGCAGGGGAGGAATTTAGAGGAAGTTTGTTTGTTTGTTTGTTTGTTTGTTTGTTTTTCTATCTTGTGTTGTATATGGCTTATGGTGTTCCTACTTAATTTTAGTTCAGTATTAATAAACTTAAAACTACAGGCATTTAAGCACCTAAATGTGGAAAATTTATAAATTCTTCCAACAAAACTGAACAAATATTTTTCTAACAGTCTCAAATTTTTTTTCAGTGTTTTCCTTAAGTGAAAGAAACGTGCTGTTTTTCACAAGCATATAATGGTTATAGATGCATTCACCTTTTTCAAATATCTTTTATGACCAATTTCAATTCCCTGCAAACTGTGCATTCAGTATAATATCCAGTTTTATAATTTGTGAAGTCTTTAGTTAATATTTGAACAGAAAGAAAGCATTTGATTTTATGATAAGAATTTTCACCTGCTCTGCAGGAAACAAAACAATGGTGTGTTAATCCTGGAAATCCTGATTGTGTTCACAGTCTGTTGAAATGACTTCTGACTTATTTCATAACTCACAAGCACAACTAAAGTTTTAAGACCAGAGAAGCTACAATCTTATTCAACTGGACTCAGCCTGTCTCAACTACTATAACAGGGATGCAAAGCAGCTGCCACTTGGACTGGCTGGGACTGAGTAAGCAAATGCATTAGTGTGAATAAAGAACTGCTCCATTTTTGAGAAGGGCTTTAAATACTACTTTTATAGTAGAGATATTTTGGAGAGGAAAGATGAATGTCAAGACGTACATTGACTCTCTTCTTGGATTTTAGATGTAGTTTCAGATTCTGTGTCATTGCATATTTTATTTTTCTCATGGCAAAGCACAAGAGAGGAAAAAGGGAATTTCACAGCTTGTACTTTAGCAGTCTTGAGGAGCCATAGCCTGGAAATGTTAGGAAAAACAAATTCTGAGACTTAGCTAATATCAGCAAATCTAAAATCATCTGGAGAAACCTCATGCTTTTCAAACCAGTTGCATTTAAGTGATTATACAGTTTGATTTCAAAGTGAATGCAACTTAGACCTTTGGGAGCAGCATAGCTCACAGCACAAAGGTCTCTGAAATTTTCCTTGTTGCATGAAATAATTGTTCTCATCTCCTCTCCACGGCTTTGGTTTCAGCAGCTTTCTACTCTGTTTTATTCCTTACTACTACACTCTTTGCTTTGTAATAGAGAGGACAGAGTCCTAATCTTTGAGGACACACTTGTGCTATTATATGCCGTTAATAAAATTTATATTAAGTAATGCAGATTTGTATATTGAATGCACCTGGATTGCAGATCACTAACTGGAAATAATGTTACACAAGAGTTAATACAGGAAGTATGTTTTTAACACAGTTTGAAGTATTAAGAAGGACTTAAGCTGTGGGGGTCACTGACTTGAAGATATTGAACCATTAACATTTAAAGTATTTCTTCTGTGACAAGGAGAAGATAATCATGCTAGAGGTGTAATTCTATCTTCTACTGGAGCTGGGATTTTGACTCAGGGCTTTACCTGGGGAAACAGAGCTCTCTTTGTTGTGATTCTCTCTAACACCAGGTCAAATGGAGCTCTGCCTTCCAGCTGGGTAGAGAGAGGCGAGGATCAAAGGAAATTGAAGCATTTGTGAGAAAACTGGATAGGACCTAGCAGGAAAAGCTGACACAAAGCCAGGATCAAGAGAAACCTTAGGCTTGAGGTTTTGAAATGCTTGTTTTATCTGACTGTTTTTAAGCCTTGCATGGTTTAAAACCAGCTTTAGTTGACTTTTCTGGAAAAAGAAACTTCTTGTTTTGATCCCTCGGTGGCCAGAGTGCTACTTGCTGGATACTATGGAGGAAACCAAAGGTGACATTTTCCATGTGCAGTATATAATACAACACTGACAAAAGCTGGCAAAATGCATTACTTTCTATCCATGGCTTTTTCTGTCCCTACTTCAGAGAGAAAAACAGTGGAAAACTGTATCCTACTGCCTATTTTTCCCAAATGAGCATTGACTGAAACCTACTCATGAAGAAGCACCATGCTGTTTTCTCAGCTATAGCCACATGGAATGAAGGCTTTAACAATGACACGTTTAGCATTCTAGGTAGTTTCTAGTAAGAATACTCTAAAGCTCATAGAGTGCTGATGGAGATTTTGTCTTAGTGATAATTTGAACTTTTGATAAATTAAATATTCAAAATGTGTGTAACAAGACTGTAAGTGTTGACTTGAATGATTTAAAACCTTAAAGCATCTATAATTAAAGTTTAATAATTCATGGGTGGCAATATAAAAAGGACAAGTTTATTTTGCCATTTGTCTGTTAGATTGTAGTAAGTAATGATAGTTCCCAAAAAGTTAAGTACATGGAATTTCAGCCACTACTGATACATGCATTTATAATTCACCTAAAGTAACTGAGAATATTTATGCAAGAGTAGGACAGTGAGGAATCAATTTAAGGAAAGTACTCAGTTGAACAACTGTGTGCTTAAGGTTAAGCAGATATCTAAATGATTTCTGCATCCAGTCCAAATGACATAAGGAGATATTTGCTGCTGACTTTCAATGTAGAATCCACCTTTGCTGCAGGAAGAAAAAAGAGGGATGATTTTTGCCACACCCTTCCCCAGCACCTGGGTTTTATTCAGTGCAAGTCACTTTGCAGTGCATGCTGTTCCCTGCAGATTTTGTGGATGGTCATGCTCTCTACCCTGATCAAAAAGTGACAAGGCCACTCAAAGTTTAAATCAGTGCAGAATCTGATCAGTAAAAGTTATCCCAAAAATGTAGAAGACAAAGGAAAGGAGAAAGGACTGGGAAGAAAAAGAGGCAAATATAAAAAAAAACATGGGAGGGAGAAGGATGAAGGTGGGGTTTATATGTGGGAAATATTTGGGAAATAGGAAGGCTTTTTTATAGAAAAAAGATTCCACTAGAAAATACTATGTCTTTAAGCNTAAACGAAGCTTACTTCAATTTGCAGTCAGTGCTTCTATGGATATAATCAATGAGAATTTTTTTTCAAGGTGGATAACAGATGTTTATTCTTTTTTTCTGGGGAATGAAAAATGAGCATGACTCTAAGAACTTAAATATATATATAATTGCATGGTTCTGACCAAAATGGGGAAATTTTATTCTATTATCAAGGGAATAATTTTATGCAGTAAAATAATGTGAAAAAAAGAAGAGATTAATAGCCCTTAATCCTAGTGAATGAATAAGTATGTCTTGCAAGGCAGAGGATGGCCATGGAGCATATCCACTGTATTTCCTGAGTGGATGGAGACACTTTGGTCCTTGGTAGCACTGTAGTGATCATTTTTACTCTGTTTTATCATTAAATGGTAAAAAAGCAACAGAATACTATATAGCTTTGTAATGAAAAAAAAAATCCCGACTAATTTCTTATGAGAACAATGAGAGGAAATACATTTTTATATATTGCACTGAGTGAATGCTCTGAAAACAGGGCTGGAATCACTGACTGAGACCTCTGTAATAGTGTGGTGAAAGTCAGCATCATAATTATTGGAAATGCAGGTGATTATTGCCTTGCATTTCCCTCCAGGAACTTAGGACTGGTTTATCCTAGAGAGGCTGAAAGAAAAAATTGTTTGCAGAATGACTCATTGAAGAGTCACTTCGATATTTCAAGCAAATTTCGCATTCTGATTTGTTCAGAGGTTTGCAAAGTGAAAAAACCCCAAACCTTAGAAGCAGGAGATTGACTGTAAAGCCCCTAATGGTGCCAATGGAGTAAATAAAATTTTTAAAACAACTCCCTCCCACCCTCTTTTTGAGTTGGAAATATTTCCTACAAAATGGATCTTTTCAGTGCTCAGTTTTCTCAGTGGAATATTATGGAGAGCAGCTTGTGTATATGTGTAATTGCTCTGTGTGTATGAAACAGTGAGTTTTCTCCCACATGATTAGCATAGGTCTTAATTACCACATTTCCCAAATCTGTCAGATAAGGTGGTTTAGTTCATTGTGTATCCATCTGAAAAATGTTGTTAGGCAGTCAATTTTGTCATTAGAGTTCTACTTCCCACATTATTCATTTTTACAGTGCTTTGCCTTTGGAGGTAGTTTTAAAGTATGCACCCTTTACTTATTTACTGTGATTTCAGTAATTATTTAAAAAATCAATTGACTTCCAAAAATGAGCAAATTCTTACTGATTTCTAAGTATCTATGTATTCATGCAATGTATTTTGAGGCATGCCTACACCTAAATATATGTAAATAAATACATTTATTTTTATGTATATGTAATGTTTGTATTATTTTATCTAGGATATTTATATATAATTGTCTATATGGAGTATTTAATTTCTCCTCTCAAGCAAATAAAAAGAGGATCAATTTAGGTACAAGTGCCCCAGTGGGAATAAGGAGATGACGTGCAGTAACTTTTCCAGGCAATTCCACAAAGAACAGAATTAACATGGTAGAACATAATTTTTCACTTGTTTTGATCTAACAGGTAAAAATTATCATAGATGTGATTTTTAAATTTAGATTGTTACAAAAGTATGAATTGTATAAAGGCAATACATCAGGTGATCCTTGTCTCTTTTCATTCTAGTAAAAAGTACAAGATCAATTCAGTAAAGATGTTACAATCTAAAACATAAATACACAAGTTAATTACACTTCAGATTTCATTTCCTCTACTATGCTAGAAAGAAGTTAGTCTAAAGCAAGCGTATGAATTTTGACTACCTTATCAGTCAGGAGACAGGTATTTACATGGATTGTCTCCATTTGATACATTGTCTTGAGCAACAAGCGGGATTCGGATTTTTGGCTGAACAGAACAGCAATCCAGTAGTGAACCTTGATTCCAATTTAAAGTGACTTTGTTGATTCATGCCCTGAAGAACAATGTTTTGTATTAGATAACAATAATGGGTTTTAACAGATCATTCTTTTTTTCTTTCTTTCTTTTTATTTTTTTTTTAATCTTCTTGCCAAACAGAACCATTCAACATATCAAAGTCTAACAGCAGCCCTTAAAAGAAATGTAACCAAAATAATTTCTATGTTGTGAAAATTTAGTTTATGGGATACAAGGAAAATATTTTTTCCTCTTAAATGAAAATGTGAAACAGACAGTAACGGCTCATATCTCTCGACACGCAGAAATTGGCCCAACTATCAGAAATGTGAGTCATAGGCAGGTTGGGAGTTTCACTGTACTATCATGCCATTGGTTATAGAATTCAACTTTTATGTTCAGATGCCTTTATGAAACAGCTATATTTTGTAAGAAATTGCTAATGTTGGATGTATTTTGATCTTGGTTTGCTAACAAAAATGCAGGAAAGTGAGAATGACAGCTGGGTAGGAGGCTGTTACAGGCAAAATAACTTGCAAATTTCTTCAGGCTTTTGATCTGTAGAAAGGCCCCTCTCTATAGCAGAAGCAATTTCAAATGTATTAGCAAAAGAGATTGAAAATGAGACTCTGCCCTGTGAATTCAAAGTCCAAGTATGTGTATTTGGAAGCTCTTGTCCTGGGTGGTACAAATGAAAAGAAACATCAAAATAATACAAAAATAAAATGTAATACAAAAATAAAAGTGTAATACATGGATTTTCATGTATGTGTAGATGTAAAACGTATAGGAAACAGAGTTTTGGAGAAAGCTCTTGCAAATATTATGCTCAAATCAGTACAAGGTAACTTCTATGTTTTGATGCTCCAGTCATGGAGCTGGAAATTCAGCTGTCTCCTCAGCTTCCTATCCCATCCTCTGTTTTTAATCCTCATTCTCCCCCAAAAGAAAAGTGAGGCAGAAACCTTGGTTGGGCTTTTTCAATCAGAATGGTTATATCATATCACCATGCATCTTACCACTAGAATTAACTGTCAAACATGCAGGAAACCACTGAGTTTTCTCTCCTAACTTAGTTATGTTTTGGAATAGGCTCTGTGGTTGGTATTCATCCATGCTTCACATCTCTGCTCGTGTTCGAACTGCCACTAACCCTTACCCTCACCTCTTGCTGGTGCAGGCATGCAGGTGTACCCCTGTGGTTCATTTTCCATAGTCTGATCAGCTATGGGAAAAGTAAGGATCTTTTACCATTTTACCATTATTGCATTCTGATAATCCCTATCCAGGTGCTTTGATGTTTTTAATGGTATCTTTCTTTAACAAAAGATACAACATACCATCTTATAAGGCTCTGAAGAATGTTGTCCCTTCAACTGTTTGGCATTTGAAAACATTGCTTTCTTTTAGTCATCTGCAGGGTATGGATTTTCAAAGCACTTACAATCAGAAAACTATAGTGGGCTATCATCATTGCAACTATGATTAATGTATAGTTCTAGAATTATAATGGAAAATACATTTGAAAGCTTCTTTAGACCTCAACAAATAGCTTTTTATAAATAGAAATCACATTGAAAGTAGTTTTCATTCAGGACTACACAAATAAAACAGTGGACTGACCATCCATTTGATACATATGAATGATGCAAAGCTTCCTTACAAATGAATCTAAGGGAGCTTGACCTAAAAAGTCAATTATGGGCTAGTGCTGAAAAGTACTTTGGTATTCTTTTATACAGACCTGAAACAAATTCTCATGTGTTTTTCTCAAAAAAGTGAAGTTATTTCTGATATGCTGTTGAGCTTTAATTAAGTTTAAAATATTTGCATGTTATACAACTTCTGCAGTATTTTTTCTTTTCCAAAAGAATAAGCACCACATGGAAGATGAAATATTAATTTATTTTGTTTCCCTTCTGCACATTTTTAGTCATGCAAGTCACTCTTGAGGAAAAAAACCTAACTATAATGGCACATCATCCACAGAATCTGAATAAGCAGAGTATAATGAATGATTAATTGTGAGGGCTCACTACTATGGAGGGAAATTCAGCAAACTAAAATGTTAAAAATGATCCTCTTATTTTTGGAAATTTCTAATTAATAAATGAAATCTGAGGGAAATACTTCTCCAGCACAAAAAGCCCTTTGCAATTTTTGGTAGACAGGAGAAAAACAGAAGCCCTGATGTCAAGTTTATTTGAAGTCTGTACACCTCTGGGCATTGTGGTAATAATGTTTGTATCCCCTTCTATGTTGAAGCTGATCAAACTAGCTACAGAAAACCTGAGGAACATGAAAGTCTCTGTCACTGAAGGTCTCTAAAACCCAAACAGACTTGGTGATGAGTGTGTTACTGGTGTAGCAGGGAAACATGCGTAGAAGAGAAACACTTGAGTGTGCTTGCAGTTTGAAAAGAGAATATGGCTTATGGTGTTGCTTAAGAAAACTGTCCAGTGAAATAAGTGCGAGGCAGGGCATAAGAAAATTTTGTGGGGTGAATATACAAAATAGTTTATGTAGCTTGTAGCTGAGTACACCTAGAACAGAACTCCAGGAGTCACACCCCTCCCCAGTAAATTTCTAGCAATTAATCTACTTTATTCAGTATCAATATTTTTTCTAAAAATTAATATAGAATGACTTCCAGTGCTGTTAAGTAATTTTTTTACTTTAAGTCAATTGAAGAAAGAGATATATGGCAAGATTTCCAGTATCATCCAGATAAATCCTCTTTACTATTGTACCACAGGTGAGCAAGGAACAATAGCTCTATTACTTTGTTTTATCTGAATTTCAGTTATTATGTTTGAATATCTTCTACTGAGTTCCAGATATATTTGTGTTTAGACTATGATATTTTAGATTGTTTCTGAGGATAATGTTTGGCATTTTTTACGTTGCAACATCTAGCTTGACTCTTAAGACCTCATTTATAAACAGCAAGATTGTCTCTACTGTCCCAGGAATACTATATACTTGAAAGTACCCAGATATTTTTCTTTTGGCTATCTATCTTCAACTGCTTACTCAAATCAGTGAAGCCAAGGTCATCTTACATTTCTTGTCTAGGGCTGTCAAACTTATTTTCAGCCCTGTCAAGTTCAGCCTTTGCTTTTATTTTTGTGCTAAGGGGACATTTAGTGTAGGTGTGCTTCTGTTGGCATTTCTTTTTCAGTCCCCTTTTTGACATATTGCTTTTTGTGCCATTTATTGCTCTGTGGCCATTCTTGGTTTATTTTAAAACGGCCTATTTTCTTGCTCTTCTTCAACGTGTTTCCTACAGTTACTAATACAGTCTTAAAACTTGTTTCAGCAAAGCAAATGGCTATGGAATTTGGTTTGCAGTTATTGTTCCATATGGACTGAACTTAGGAATCTGATCAGAGGACTTTGAAAAGCAAATTACATAGTTCTGGCATAGAAGGCAGGAGCAGTTCTGTAACATCTCAGAATGCTTGTTTTATCTCTGATTATTGTTGTAATTTGAACAAAAACAACAAACCACTTATAATAAAAGCACTGTACTGTTAAACATCATAGCTTGGACACTTAAAAGCTCTCTATCAAAAATATAACCAAACCAACACATTGTGCATCATACATGCATAATTTGTCTAGTTCATCATTATCATGCTTGAGTTAAGCCATTTGTGCTGGTTACCTGCAGACAAACTAATCTAGGCTTATCTGTAACACAGTGGGAGTGACTTATTGCAATTTTTTTCCTATGCTGTGGATCCAAAATAAGGTTGGGCCCAGGTACCCCATACAACTTCAATGACTAGCACATTGACTTGTGCAGAGCTTGGCTGCTCTTTGGGTAATCCTTAAGGAAACCGTGTAATTGCAGCAGTTCAAGCTATGCAACAAATAACTAATCAGAAAGTATTTTTTTCTCCTTACTTTGTGGAATTTTTCAGGCACATCTTCCAGGGTGCTATTTCACCCTGAAACTTTCAAATGGTGCATTCACTTTGTAAATAGCAAGCATTTTGTAGAGCTTATTAACCCCCTTGTTATAGGTTTCAGTAAAGAGTTTTGTTCTAGTTGACAGAAAGTGAATCATGCTTATTGCTACAACTTTTTCACCTTTTTTTTTTTTTTTCAAAAAATAATATTCTGAAACTTGATGACTGACCTTGAAAATATGGTTTTGCACTGAAGTGGTTTTTCCTCCTCCTCCAGGGAGCTTTTGTCACTCCCTTGACAGACCATTCAAGCAATGAAAATGTGGAGCTGTTTCATCTGATCCCTCCCTGGTTAGCACTGACAGTAAGGTCAAGTACTACTTATTGCTGATGCTGTTCCTATGCAAGACCATGAAATCCCTGAGGAGCAGAAGTGTGAAGAAAGGCAAGAAAGGGATAGCTTTGGAATAAGTCTGGATTTTGCTAATGGTGCCACTCAGGAAACACCTGCTGGTGGGCATACAAGCTTCTATACCACTGTGCTCAGTTTTGTCTCTCTTAGGCTGTCAGAGTAGGGAAAGAAAGGCTGTTCAACCTGGAGCCCTCACACAGGGGTTGGCTTTGTGCTCTTTGAAACCAGCAAGGCAGGTTGGTGTGATAGTGCACTTGGAGACATAAGACTCATGTATAACTCCTTCTTTGCTTGACAGAACTGATGTCTGCTGTTTCAGTTTCCTGAAATGGTATTTTGAATGTTTGAGATCAAAGAATCAAAAAGAAGAAAGGAGCCTGTGTGCAACTGATGAGTCATCCAGACTGGGGAAGTCACTGGACTTCCTGAGTGTCACCTGAGGGGTGGGTGACAGAAACCTGTGCCTGTGACAGGGACTGTTTCAATGTTTTGTGTGAGTCAAGAGCTTGAACATAACTAATCAGCTCTCCAGGCAGCAGAGCCTCAATTTTTGGATTGTTTCTCCCAGCTAAATGCCCTAAAAACTGGAATTCCATTTCAGATTATTTTTTTTTTTCCCAAGTAGCCTTTTAGGGTTTCCTTTGGTATGGTTTAAAGGTCTTAAGGAAAACCTCCTTTACTTGAATAATCTGTAGGGTCTTGCTTATGTTCCTAAGAGATTTGATGGGGCTCAGAGCTCCCACCCAAGGCCAAGTATCTGTTTGTACTTGTTGGTCCTTTTTCCTGTCAGAGATGCAGGATCTATTGGCTGCTGTTCCAGGATGCTAAAAGCACCACAAATTTGGTTTCCAGTTGTTAGGTGATAGGCATTTGGTTTTCCATTTAATTTTTTTGTGTGAATTGAAGGCTGCTATAGAATGTTGTGAGTTGTGCAGTTCTTTTACTGTCTTGATTGTCTCCTGAGAGAAAGTCTCCATCCCCTGAGACTTGTACTGTAGGGAAGACTGTCTTTTTAACTCTAGTC
Source organism: Formicarius rufipectus (assembly GCA_013399695.1). Taxonomy (NCBI): domain Eukaryota; kingdom Metazoa; phylum Chordata; class Aves; order Passeriformes; family Formicariidae; genus Formicarius; species Formicarius rufipectus. Next base: position 1,887,213 of record VXAU01003163.1, read on the forward strand.
ATGTGTATTTTTGTAACTAATTTTGTGGAGATACTGGTCTTTAACCCTGCAGGTAATTAGCACTTTCCCCCATCTCTGCTTCAAAGTAGAATAACCAAGTCCAAATTGCCTCTTGGGAAGAACCACCAGATCTTCTTTCCCTTGAACCATGTCCAAGCATTTTCTGTGGGCACTGTAATGGGCCAGAATTAAGTAAAAGAGTATGTTAATGATTAAATAATGTGGATAATTGTGACCAATTTTCTTGATACTGTTTAATTGACTAGTTGTTGTTGTTGGCTAGACTTTGCGAACGAAGATTTTGGGATAAGCCTGCGCAATGGATTTTTAAGGTGAGGCACAGGGTGCGCAGAACTGGCCCCACCCCCTTTACTCCTGAGGTTCATTTGCCACGGCCGAGCAGCTCGGACGGCGACAGCGAGTTCCTCCAGGATTCGAACTGGCGTCCTCAGAGGAGGAGCCGGCTCCACAGGCGGGGGCTTACACTGCTCGGCCAACACCTGCCACAACTGACTAGTACAAAGTACTAGTATCACTAGTATCAGTGTGACTTTGGGGCAGAACTACTTCACTGGTATTTAATTGCTCCAGTTGATGTACTCTGTACTGTGAAGACCATCATGGCAACTGTGATGATTTTGAAAAAGGACACACAGGACATCTTCTTGGTAAATTGAAATAAAAATGTTTTCAAACTGTATGCTTTGGTGTAGAGAATTGTGTTGAGTTTCTGTGTCCAGGTGTTAGTGCAGGGGGTGCTACAGGGGTGGCTTTTGTGAGAACATGCCGAAAGCATCCCCCATGCCCAGCAGAGCAAATGCCAGATGGCTTGGGGATGGACCTGCTGCTGGCCAGGACTGAGCCAAGCAGGACTGATAGAAATGCCTCTGTGATAACACAGTTAAGAAGGGAAAAAATGTTGTTGGGCAGAGGAACATTGCAACCAGAGAAGAGCTGAGGCAGAAAATGTGAGCAACAATATAGGCCCCAGGGTCAGTGGAGAAGGAGGAGGTGCAGTAGGTGCTGAAGCTGAGATTCCCATGCAGCCGGTGGTGCAGATTATGGTGAGGCAGCTGCACCCCTGCAGCCTGTAGAGGACCACAGGAGTGCAGAGATCCACCTGCAGCTCGTGGAGGAGCCCACTGGAGCAGGTGGCTGCCCAAAATGCGATGACCCCTTGTGAAGCCCATGCTGGAGTGAGGTCCTGGCAGGGACCTGCAGCCTGTGGAAAGAGGAAGCCACACTGGAGAAGGTTTTCCTGAGGGGAAAGCACAGGAGCAGGCTGTTCCAATGTGCCTAAAGGTGAAGATGACTGGTCTGACTGGACTGGGAGCTTTTGTGGGACCTTAGGGAAAAAAAAGAGAGTTTACCATCTTTGGAAAAAGAGCAGGCAACTCATGAAGTGTTTAAGGATGCTGTCAGGTCTTGTAGAAAAAAAAATTAGGGAGACAAGAGCACATTTTGAATTTAATCAGACTATTTCTGTTAAGGATAACAAGAAGCGTTTTTATAAATACATTATTAGTAAAAGGAGGGACAAGAAAAACCTCTGTTCCTTGTTGGACTTGAGGAGAAACATAGTTATCAAATATGAGGAAAAGGCTAAGGTACTTAACACCTTCTTTGCCTAAGTTTTCAACAATAAGGCAAGTCTTCCTCAGGACAACTGTCCTCCTGCTCTGGTAGACAGGGAGGGGGAGCTGAATAACCCCCTTGTAATCCAGGAGGAGGCAGTTAGTACCCTGCTGAGCCACCTGGATCCTCAGAAGTCTATAGGACCAGATGGGATCCATCCTAGTGTGATGGGGGAGCAGGCAGAAGAGCTCACCAAGCTGTTCTCTATCATTTATCAACAGTCCTGGTTCACTCGGGAGGTTCTGGATGACTGGAAGTTGGCCAATGTGATGCCCATCCACAAGAAGGGCCAGAAGGAAGACCCAGGAACTACAAGCCTGTAAGTGTGACCTCAGTGTCTGGCAAGATCCTCATGAGTGTCATCACACAGTACCTACAGGGCAGACAGGAGATCAGACTCATCCAGCATGGATTTAAGAAGGGCAGATCTTGACCAACCAACCTGATCTCCTTTTATGGATGACCTGCCTGGTGGATGAGGGTAAGGCTGTGGATGTCGTCTGCCTGGACTTCAGCAAAGCCTTTGACACTCTCCCATAACATACTCCTGGAAAAGCTGGCAGCCCATGGCTTGGACAGGTGCTCTTTCTGCTGGGTTAAGAACTGACTGGATGGCCAGGCCCAGAGAGGGGGGGTAAATGGTGCTGCATCCAGTTGGTGACTGGTCACTAGTGGTGTCCCCCAGGGGTTAGTGTTGGGCCCAGTCCTGTTTAATATGTTTATTGATGTTCTGGATGAGGGAATTGAGTCCACCATTAGGAAATTTGTTGATTACACCAAGTTGGGGAGGGAATGTTAATCTGCTGGAGGGAAGGAGAGCTCTGCAGAGGGATCTGGACAGGCTAGATAGATGGGCCAAATCCACCAGGACGAGGTTTAATAAGACCAAGTGCCACTTTGACCACAACAACCCTCTGCAACACAGGCTGGGACAGAGTGGTTGTAGAGAGGTCATGCAGAGAGGGACCTTGGGGTTCTGAGTGACAGGAAGCTGAACATGAGCCAGCAGTGTGGCAAGGTGGCCAAGAAGACCAATGGCATTCTGGCCTATATTAGGAATAGTGTGGCCAGCAGGACCAGGGAAGTAATTCCTCCTATGGACTTGGCACTGGTGAGGCTGCACCTTGAGTACTGTGTCCAGTTCTGGGCCCCTCAATTTAGGAAGGATATTGAGGTGCTGGAGTAGGTACAGAAGAGGGCAACAAGACTTGTGAAGGGACTGGAACACTAGTCCTATGAGAAGAGGCTGAGGGAGGTGAGATTGTTTAGCCTGGAGAGGAAGTGGGTCAAGGGAGACCTTAGCACTCTACAACCACCTGAAAGGAGGCTGTTGCCAGGTGGGAGTTGTTCTCTTCTCCCAGGCAACAAGCACAGGAATGAGGGCACAGTCTTAAGCTGCAGCAGTGGAGGTTTAGGTTGGACTTTAGGAAGAAGTTCTTTGCAGAAAGAGTTACAGGGCATTGGAATGGGCTGCCCAGAGAGGTTGTCAAGTCACAGTCCCTGGAGGTATTTAAGAAGAGATTGGATGTGGTGCTTAGTGCCATGGTCTAGTAGATAAGGTGGTGTTAGGTCAAATGTTGGACTTGATGATCTCAGAGGTCTTTTCCAACCTAACTGATTCTATGATTCTATTTTATGACTCATGGCCCTGTGGGGAACCTATGGTGGAGCAGCTTGTTCCCGAAGAACTGCACTCTGTGGAGAAGTGACCTGTGTTGTAGCAGTTTTGTGAAGAACTGTTGCCCGTGGGATGCATTTTCACTGCAGAGGTTCATGCAGGACTATCTCCCATGGGAGGGACCCCACAGGGAGCAGCGGAAGGACTCCTCTCTCTGACAGCAACAGAAACAACAACTGACCATAACCTCCATTCCCGGATTCCCTGCACCACTGGGGATGAGGAGGTAGAATGTAGAAGAAAGAAGGGGTAGGAGGAAGGTGTTTTTAAGATTATTTTACTTCTCACTCTTTTGTTCTGATTCTGTTAGCAATAAATTTAATTGATATCCTCACTTTGAGTCTGTTTTGCTCATGATGGTGATCAGTAAGTGATCTCTCCTGGCTCTTAACTCATGAATTCTTCACTGCATTTTCTCTCCTCTGTCTGGTTGCAGAGGCGAGTGAGAGAGCGGCTTCAGTGGGTACCTGGCATCCAGCCAAGGTCAACCCCATACAAGAAGAGACATACTACCCTGGAAGAGCTGGAAGCACATCTATAACTTCAGGAGATATTTCTAGAACTGCTGCAAGACAAGGGAAGTTTAAAACTTGGTGCACCTATGTTCATGCGAAAATTCACTTACTTTTAAATGAATTACACTGTGTAAGGTTTAGGACACATTCATTTCCACCTGGTTCATCCCATAATTTATTGAGTTTCTAACTTAATTACAGTCATATTAAACTCTTGTATCGTTATAGCAGAAGAAGTTTATAAGAGTCAGAAGGCCATGGAACAGTACACTGATGAAACTAAAAGGAAGTTATAGCAATTGGCTTCAGAAATTCAGCAGTGACTATCAACCTGCATAAAGCTTTTAAAACTCTCTCCTGTTGGTGGTCTCCTATTTTAACTAAACAAGGGGTGCAGGCAGTGCTAATTCATTCTGAAATCATTCTCTGCTTGCTATACTGAAATGGGATCCGGAGGCAAGAAATTTTACCTGAAACACTTCCGTGGTTTTGTTGAGTTCTATGATGCCCTGTCTGCAGCACAGCTTAAAGATTGTCACCTGGTTAATTTAAAGCAAGACTGAATTTATTCAAATTATAAACAAATTCTAAGACATTTTTCATGTGAATGTCACATCAGCTGGATATGTTGATTATAATAATCACTGTACTTCACCATTGTAAAGAGCTTCCTTTCCTTCTATTTATAAATAACATCCAAAAATTGATCTAGAGGGTAAAATTGCACAGTCTAGTCCTTGCTGGTTTATGTGGAGACTTGCTGATCTTTCACATGTGCATTAGAAAGCACTGAGCCCACCTGTGGCATTTAAAGTACCTAATGAATGTAGCGCTAATGAATGAAATGCTATTTAAGCTACTGCCAGACACAGTTTAAGGTTTTCAAAATTTTGAGTCATTTCAGTCAGATAGAGCTGACAACAGCCTTTTTCTGTTGATCTACTACTTTTGTCGTCCTTTAGATATCTGCATGATTCTCAGGTATGTGAAAACAGGTCTCCAATATAAGATGAGCAGAGCATGCAGCTGTCTCACTTTTCCTAGTGCAGATGGATCAAGAACCAAATTATGAATGGTAATGTATTTCATACCTTTGTCCAAAGGAATATTTTAGAGACTGGAAAAATTTTATTACAGGCAATCCTGAAATTTGTAGATACAAATGAGATGAGTTTTCACACATCTTTCAGTATAATTAGGAATTGAATACATAGATCATCATTCAGAGATATCTTGGGGATTTATAGTTCTCCCTGGAATTTGCTGTTTTTCTGAACAGTAATTTCTACCACAATTCTGCTCTGGTAGTGTATTCTTCATTGTCAGTATGTAATGAAATGTGTAAATGACCCAAATCTGCAGTGACAAAAATCCCTTCTTGAAGATAGTTGAGATCCAGTCAGATACCTTTCCTCTTTCAAAAATATGACCAAAGAGACCTGTTGTAATAAGTAAGTTTTCACTGAGGGAGTGGGAAGTGTGCCCCTTCTGCAAATGAATGAACATCTGGTTTAGAACATTTATAGATTTGATTTTTCCATACTGTCATAAAAGTCTTCCTCTCCCATTCCATTCTACAGTTCTGAAAGATCTGCCAGTAGTTTCCTGGTCATTGCCTTAAAACTTCATGTAGTGAGAGACTGCCAAATTGATGGGCCTCCACAAGCCTCTTCCTGCGTGTTTGCCTTGAGATGACAGATGTTTTCACCCTGTCCTTTCAGCCCTGATTATCCTTTATTTGCTGAATCTTCCTGGAGACTCTGACAGTCATTTTGTAGTTGTGCAAAGTTGACAGCTGACCTTTCTTTCTCACCCATCACAAAGATAGTCATTATTCCACAGGAGATAAGAATGCATGTACAGATCCATATGTTCACTGTGTTATGTCACTCCCATATTTCTACTTGTACAAGGCTTAGAACTTTGCTATTATTTGAGCTGTTTATTTCCAGGAATGAAAGCCAAAATTGTACAAGAGCTGGTTGTTGCTGTACATTGCATGTTTTTCTACATGAAAAAAATGTGTTTAGTGAGATTGGACTAGATGAAAAAGATGACAATTGTGTCAAAAAGGGACACCAGTAAATGTAATTTCCCCATTTCCCTGTGACACTGGCAGGGGAAAGGTAGAGAATTTGAGAGTGATGTTTATCCTGGGAAGAAGGAATGGGTAGGGGGGAGTTTATTAAGGTCCACTTTTGTTTCTCATTGTCCTACTCTGATTTGATTGGCAATAAAAGTTGAATCTTTTTTTGCCTGTGATGGTAGCCAAGAAGTGATCTCTCCCTACACTTATCTTGAACTATGACCCTTTAATTATATTTTCCCTCTCTGGTCCAGATGAGGAGGGGAGTGATAGAGTGGCCTTGATGGTCACCTGGCAATCCTGTTTGACATTTCTTTTAGCAGAGCTTTGTTCAGAATGCTTTAATGGCTCAAAGACATGAATGAGATTAACAGCTCTCACCACTTGCTTTCTCCTCTCCAGATTATCGTTTAAAGGGAGTAACAATCCTTCAAGGGACACCATAAATAAATGGCTAATCTCATAAACCGCCTTAGTTTAGCTCTACCATGATTTTGTTTCCTTGAATGTACTGTAAACTGATGACTTGATTTTGTAGGACTGAGAGCAGCACTTACTGAAACATCGAGACTAGATAGCCAAAAAATGACATTGACAATTTGCAATGACAAAGTTGTAGAATGAAATAATTCATTGTCATGGGATTACCACTGAACATAAACTATTTAACATTTTAAAAACTGAATAATACTCTAATTTTTTTTTTCCCAGGCAAATAGATGGTTTATATTTTAATGCTGTGCTCAGGCTGTTGACATTATTAACATGTTACACATACACATAGTGCTATTATCTGTTGCCTTAGTAACCATATATATTATACTGGTAGCATAGCAACATAAGTGAACATGCATGGCTTTGAAGAACCTAAAACAAATATTTAAGTAAATGGAGAGAGTCAGGTCTGAAGGAAAGATATTTTTTGTGCAGCAAGCACTGAATATTTGGCTTCCAGGAACTATTTCAGGAAAGAGATGAATTTTTTTTCTCCGTATTAATGTCTTCTAAATTGACTTCATAGTTGCAAATTTTAAGTGCAATTATTTTCCTCATTCATCACCTGCCCCTCTTCCTTCTAGGATGAAAGTGCATCAACAGAAGGCAAAATTTCTGGAATGCTTTCTAAAGAAACAGTATGGAAAAATAATTGAAACATAATAGTCAGGCCATATTTTTGGCAGTTTTACCTATGGTTTCTGTTTTCCTTATAGTCAAACTGCAGTATGGAGATGGCAAAAGAAAGAACCATGCCATAGGGGGATAGTCCATAGGAGGCTGACTTTACAAAGCCTTAGATAACTTCAGTCAGTTTTAGGTACTGGTGATAACATAACAAGACAAAATAAATTGCTCCTTACAGAATATGAACTTGTATGTCTACAATACTGGGCACTTGAACTTTGTGGTGTGATTTATGAACAGCGGGTCAATTAGGCATGGACAGAACACTGTGAGTTGTGTGCTGTTTTAGAGACTTGGGACTAGAGCTTGGAAATCACCTCTCCTTAGGACCATGCAAATTAAATTTTGCAAATTCAGTAGTACTCAAGCATATGCTTAAAGCTAAATGCATTCTTAAATGCAGATTAAAACATATATAAACTTAAGAACATAGGGAAGTCACTTCATGATCCAGGGACAAAGACAGGAGAACTTAAGTGCAAGACTTCTGCTCTTCAGTGCAACTCTTCTTCTTGGTATGTGTCCTGTCCACATGAAGCTGTTTGAATAAGAAAGATTAGAAGACTTCAAATAACATGCAAATGAAGGAATGGTAAAATAACTGTCCTATCCCACTGCTTATATACATTTTTATGGCTCAGTATTTTAGTGATTTAATTTCTGTGGGATGTAAATCAGACTGCCTTTCTTTTGTTCCTCATGGGATCACTGCTATGGAGCTGTTCTTTATTACACTTGAGCAAATTTCCATCTGTGTGAAATTACACATTCAAGTAGGTATAAATTCCAAAGGAAATTACTTTTACTGCAGTCCCCTTTTGACACAATGTTCTCATTTAATTCTCTTCAGTCTCTATTTTAATTCTTGATGCTAAGTGGGGTTATATGTGTGGTAGAGACAATGTGTGAAACTTGTTATCTGGGTAGGTGTGAAAAGTATCTATGTAGCTACATCCAATTTTTACTTTACAAGGAAAATACTGTATATGACTACGAAGCCCTGATCACATCCAGAATTCCCTTGTCACGTGAACCCATCTGAAAGGACTTTTCATACAAATTTTAACTCGGTATTAATATTCTCAATTACTTTTTTTTTTTTTTT